>JAWNOI010000161.1:787500-1367500 GCA_035046045.1 Zaprionus bogoriensis | reverse complement strand
CTGTGTGCAGTGCTTAATATGCAAGCTCATTAACACGCACACAGACACCCACACACCCGCACACGCATGCACGCGCAGCATACGCCAAGCATTCTCACCACACTCTCTCTCTTTCTCACCCACTCCGCACCCTCTCAATCAGCTGTTCACGCATTTTCTGCCGCCTCACGCACAATTCGAGTTCCAGACACAGACGCGCCCCCAAAAAGCAGTCAAAACAGAAGCCGAAACAGAAACAGCAACAAAAACAAAGGCACGCAAATGCGAACAACTCGTACGCATGTACGCAATGACGTCACACGCGAACAAGTTCATGAGAGCAAGAGCAAGGCCAGCGCGCGCGAGAGAGAGAGAGAGAGAGAGAGGCGCGTTCGCACGCAGACGTCGACGTCGACGTCGCTGTCGCTGTTGCTGTTGTTGTTGTTGTTGCTGCCCACTTGTTGCCGCCGCCGACGACGAAATGACGCACAAAACGCATAAAGCAATTGTACATGTTTTGCATGTGTGTATGTATGTGTGTATGTGTGTATGTCTGCATGTAGCTGGCTGTCGCTGCATGCGTGCGCGCGCGCGTGTGTGTGTGTGCGTGAGTGTGATTGAACGAGTTTTATATTTATACATGCCAACGCGCGCGTGTGCGTGCATGTGTATGCATGCATGTGTGTATGTGTGTAAGTATGTATGCATATATCTCTGCCTGCTCGCGCTCAGCATTGACATTGAACTTGAACTTGAGTGCTGCGTTGCGTTTGCTTTACGCACCATTCGCCGCCGCCGCCGCCGCCGCCGTCGACTGCGCTGCTGCCTCTGCTGACAGCGCTTATCAGCATGCTCCGTTATCTGATGATAAAAGGCGTAAGCGAGTGTGACAGAGAGAAAAGGAGAGAGAGAGAGAGAGAGAGAGAGAGAGAGAGAGAGAGAGAGAGAGAGAGAGAGAGAGAGAGAGAGAGAGAGCGAGTTGGCGCGTATGCCGATTGCACTTGAACTACGTTAGACAGGGACAGGGCTATGGGTGGTTGTTGGGCGGGCGGCCAGGGGCAGGGGGAGTTCGCGCTGCCCCAAGGTTACGCTGCAAATTTATGCGCACATGCGAGAGATTTATTTATGCGACGCCTGCGCCTGCATTGTTTACAATTCGTAATTAATTTATGAACGACGCGGCGACTGCGACGTCGACGGCGACGCTGACGCTGACGGCGACGCCGGCAGCTGTGACAGCTAATTGCAGGTAGCTGCGGCGCCACACAATAGCGTCTAAATAATATCCGCCCAATGGTCAGTGGGTAATGGGAACTGCAAAGGTGGCGGAGGGACGGCGTGGCAGGGGGGTAAGGGGAAGAAGGAAAGGGGAAGGGGAAGAGAAACGCCAAATTGCTGCAGTGCTGCACGCACAAAAGACACGCCGGAAAGTCGCACCGATCGCCGCTCTGCGGTCTGCGGCCTGTTCCTCTGTCCGTCGTGCTCTCACTCTTTCACTCTCGCTCTCTCTCTCTCTCCTTCTGCCTGTCTGTCCGCCGGCCATTGTCATTGTCTAACAACAATTGCGTGCTCCTGCGCCGTCTGTGGTCAGCGGGCAGCGGTCCCGGCGCAGTTGCCGGCGCAGCAGCAGCGCCAGCGGCAGAAAAGCTTTTGTGGTCAACGATTTGGTTAGCCGGAAGCGCGCAAGACGACCAGAAGCAAGGACAAAGCAGGCGCAGCACTTGACCCGCCGAAATGCCACACACACACACACACGCACGCACACTTAATGCTTAGAGCGGGAGCAGCTTCAAGGTCAGCGACAAGCGCGATTATCCCACGCTAAGCAAAAGGGACAAAACGCTGTCCACTGCGAAAGGTGGGAGGAGAGGGAGAGAGAGGCTGGAGTAAGATAGGGGAGTGGAAAGAGAAAAAGGAAGGACAGCGAATGAAATCAGTCGACAGCTGTGATATAGAGATATATATATATATCGAGAGACAGAGAGACAGGGAGACAGAAAGACACGGAGACTGGCAGACAGGGAGACAGACAGACAGTGAGGCAGAGAGAGAGGCAGAGAGACAGGCAGAGAGACAGGCAGACAGGGAGATATAGAGACAAAGTGCCTGAGAGACAAAGAAACATAGAGATTAAGATACAGAGAAACAGATAGACGGGGAGACAGTGAGACATAGAGACTGGCAGACAGGGAGACATACAGACAGAAAGACAGGAAGAGAGGTAGAAAGATAGACAGGGAGACAGGGAGAAAGAGAGTCAGGAATGCAGGGAGACAGAGAGCCAGAGATACAAGGAGATAGGAAGACAGAGATACAGAGAGACAGGGAGACAGGGAGACAGACAGACAGACAGACAGACAGACAGACAGAGAGGCAGACAGACAGGTAGACAGGGAGAAAGAGGGAGACAAAGCGACAAAGAGGCAAAGAGACAGAGAGACAGAAGGACAGAGAGACAGGGAGACAGATAGACTGAGAGACAGAAAGCCACGAAGACAGAGAGACAGAAAGACAGCGAGACAGAGAGACTGTGAGACTGGGAGACAGAGAGACTGGGAGACAGAGAGACTGGGAGACAGAGAGACTGGGAGACAGAGAGACTAGGAGTCAGGGAGACAGAGAGACAGGGATACAGGCAGACTGACAGACAGGGAGGCAGCGAGACAGGCAGACAGGCACACCAGAGAGATAAAGAGATAGAGAGAAACAGAGACACAGATAGAGTTGGAGACAGAGCAAAGTCGTGCCGATATTCATTTGAGTTGTTGCAGTTGTTGTTAACAATTTGTTGCAAATTGTAAAATGTTGCCAGCAACATAATTTAATTGACGCCGCTATGGGCTCGGCCAGAGCAGCAACAGAGCAACAGAGCAACAGAGCAACTGCTGCAACAACATGCGATCCGATCTTGAGCTCGTTGCAAGCATTTTGGGCAACAATTTGCAACGCAAAACCGGAAAGAGAACGTTATGTTTACCGTTAACTGGCGTCGCAGTGGGTGTACCGCGCAGACGGACAGAAACGTGGCGAAAGATGTGAAATTGGGAAAACGTAGCGAAAAGTTGCAGTTGATTTAATATTAATAACTATCGATAACGATTTCGATATGGTGCACGCCCAACGCCCACGCGCGATAGTTTGCCGGTAGTTGGCGATAGTTAATTGCCGGCCCGCATTCAAATGATCAAATCAAAATTCATTTGCTTTCATTTCTGTCCGGGGTCGTTAGTCCGGCGCAAAATCCCGCTACCATTGCAACTGCAGCCAACAGAAGCTTTTTCCTTTAATGCGAATTCGGTAGCCCCTTCCTATCATGATTAGCTTGAAGACCAACCGATTTTCGTCTGTAGTGTCAAATTGTTTATGGCTTGGACTCTACACAAAATTGAGTTGGCAGTACAATTTTATCTATGAATTTTGCAAAACATTTTTGAACTATGAACTATGAATTTTGCAAAACATTTTTGAACTTTTAAAAAATTTAAGATTTGTGAAAAATTGGATTTTAATCAAGAATTTCTTAGCTTCAATCGATTGAATTAGTCTAATGTAATATACGAAAAAAATGGGCAGTTTCTAAATGCAACAGTGCTACATAACAATTATGTTTTTCCGTAACAACTTTAGCTTGCAAGTGCCTTAAGACTTTTTAATGTCAGCTGATTTTCGGCTATAATTTTGACTGTCGAAATACATTACTTACAATTAACATACTACAGTAATTCGAATGCTATTAGTCTTATTTAACACACTACCACACTGCACCTTTATAAATAATGGAATTGCTTTGTTTCACGTTTTAACAAAATAAAGAAATTTCCGTATAAATGCAAAAAATTACGAAAATATTGCCTATACTCATATTGAAACTGTTGAAATTCGTTGAGTTGATGAGTTATTAATTTCTAGCAGCCAAAGCTTAGTCGTAACACTGGGTTAAGTTAGTACGCATATCAATTTAATTTAAGTTGTTATCAGTATAATAAAAGAATATTAAAAAAAATATGAAGAAATTAATTGAAAAATATGTTAGACTATAGCTATTTGGTATCTTTCTATTCTTTCTATTTCTTTATATTTCTTTTAATTTTTTTTTCATTTTCTTTTTATTACTTTCTATTCCTTTTTATTTCTTTCTATGCTTTTCATTTATTTTTTTTCCATTTTTCTTTCTATTTCTTTCTGTTACTTTCTATTTTATTCTTCTTTTTTTGTCGCATTCTTAGTTTGCAGATTGCCAATTGCTTAACTAAATATCTGTTAAGTACTTTCTAAGCTCTATGCTCCTGCTGCACAGGGTATCTGTTGGTTTTGCATTAAATGGTTGCTTCTGCTGCTTTTCGTATCTCATAGATTTTTTGGCAGTTTCGTAATTTGAGAACTTCAGACTGAGCGTTTCGATCGGCGAGCTGTGTTTGCCTGTGCGTGTGAGCGTGTTTGTCAAACTTTGCAGCCGAAAAGACACACACACACACACACACACACACACACACACACCGTCACACACATGTGATGTGCGAAGAAACAAAGCAAAAGCAAAGGCAAACGAGGCATTAAGCTGGCGTTTTGCAAACTCGCCAACGCATGCGCGTTCTGTTGTTGTTGTTGTATCTTTTTGTGTGTGTTTCGCATTCAGTTCCTGTTGCTGACGTCAGAGTTGTCAGCGACACATTTGTGCATAGTTCGCTGGCTGCGGTTGCTGCTGTTGTTGCTGCTGCTGTTGCTGTTGCCGGGCCACGCAGCTCGTGTCGCTGGTGACCTTCAAACTGGGTTTTAATTCTGCTGCCTGCTTGCCTGCCCGGCTGCGTTTTGCCTTTATTATGGTTGGTAGTTGTTGTTGTTGTTGCTGTTGTTGTTGCTGCTGCTGCTGTTGTTAGAATTGTGCCCGGCTTGAAGCGTAGAGCCGGCTTCAGCTTATGGCGCGCAGCCTCAAAGCCGTTCGCCGACTTTGCATCGCTTGTGCAACAATTGCTAATTATATACTAAGTGTGTGTGTATGTGTGTCTGTGTGAGTGTGCGAGTGCGCGCGCTCACCAATACCTGCGCAGTATGTAGATGGTGGCCCGGTACGGCCAGCATGCTGACTGCCTGATTCCTCCCCCCCGCCGGACCCACTACCCCCTGCCTGCTTTAATGAGTTACGCTATCTCGCCCGTACGCGTCTGTATCTCAATTTGAACTCAACGCTACCGCTGCCTCCCCCTCGCTTCCCCTGCGCCTCGTCCATCGTTCATGGCGATATGTGCGTTTGCCGTGCCGTTTGTGTGCAGTTTTTATTATTATTCTCAGTTTTAGTATTTTCAGTTTTTATTGTGCTTAAATAAAAAGAAAAGATATAAATCTGTTGAAAATGCGCATAATTATAGCAACGACTACAACTACAACTGCCTGTGACTCGCGGCTGGAGCCCAGTTCAATTCGCAGTCGCAGTCGTCGTTGCCGGCGCAGCCTCTGCCTCTGCCTCAGTCGCCGTCGCGTTAGTCGTGACAAGAAAAGTTGTTAATTTTAATTATAATTTTTTCTCTCTCTCTCTCTCTTTTTCCATTTTCTATTTAAAGATTTGTTGCACGTTGTCAATTACGGCAGAAAAAAAATAAAATAAAAAGGCAGAAAATTGAATTCTAATTAAAGTAAATCGCATGCGGAACAAACACAAGGCAATCGAAAATTTATGAATACTACTAATTCAATATAAACGCAACTGCATTGCATTGTAGAGAAACTTGGATTAATATCCATCGGAAATTGACCACGCAATTAAAAGTTGGAAAATCGTGAAAATATCTGATCACTTAAATAAATTCTACTGTTTTATTAAAGCTTAAAAAAATAGGTTATTAAGTATTTAGTGAATATAAATCGTTTGCCGTATTATGACTTAATAAAAGTTAAATTGTTTTTATTTTATATGTACATATTTATATTTGTTTATATTTTCTATTTTTTTTTCAAGCTTTCAAATGAAATTTAAAGTTGATAGAGCGAAGCTTTTAATCAGTTTCAATAATGAAAGCACTCAAAGCGATTTAGATCAAAATTATTTCTATATATAAATCAAAATAAAATTATATATATACATATATACATCCGATACATGGTATACTTCGCTAAGCTATCCGATTGCCCCCATATGCACTGAATTGAGCGTGGCATACGAACTTTATTGTTCAAAATTAGACGTTAAAAACTTGCCCACTCCGAAATAGATACTCCACACTCACGCCTGCTGCATACATACATACATATATATGTATGTGCATATATATATTTAGTGCCGGCGTCGTTCCGCCCCATCAATATCGATAACTTCAGCTGTTGAGCGCGACGAGAAAAAATGCAAGAAACATTTTTCAGTATTTAATGGCTGACAAAAAATTGCTAATTGACAGGCGGCCAAATGCCAAAACGAGTCAAAACGCAAATAACTCAACGTGAAAAATACCGAAAAATACCGAAAACACACAAAAAAAACACGAAACAGAAACAGGAAAAAACTGTTTAATGTTTCGTTGCGTTTTGCTTCAGTTTGCGTTTTTTTTTTTTTGCGTTTTTATTCGGATCGCGGCGAATTGCGGCGAGTGTGTTGTAAATTAACAATTATTGGTTATTAACATGACAATTTTATACCATTTTAATGCATACTTCTGCGACAGCAACAGCAACAGCAACACCAATAACAACAACAGAAACAGCAACAACAACACGACGAGAAACGTCGGCAAGGCGCATTTGAAGGCATTTAATTGAATGCGTGAATTGCTTTTGTTGATTGCAGCAGCCCCTCATCGATAGATTCCAGTTCTCGTGATTGTTGTTGCTGCTGCTATACCCTTCACCCATTGCAACTGTCTACAAATAGTATATACGGTTTGTGGAAATGTGTGTGCATTTTCGCAACCAGTACATGCTAAATTATTAGAGTTATATTTAAATAAACTTGAGAGAAAGCCTTCTGCAGCTAAAGACAGCTTCCAGTCTTAAAACTCAAAGCAAAAATGGGCATTCTTGATTTCGATCCCAAACTTTGGGCTTCAGTTCGGCAGTAAAATAGTAGGTAAAATATAAAATTTATAATATATATAACTTATAGAAAACTAATTGAATAATAAGTAAATTAATTATTCGAAAAACAGAAAAAAAAATATACAATGCGAGTGAAAGGTATGCAACAGTCGAGTGTGTTCGACTGCAGCTTTCTCTGCTTGCTGACAGAGTAGGTGTTGTTGTTGTTGCTGCTGCCGCTGCTGCAGTTGTTGCTGTTGCCGTAGGTTGCATAGCTGGCCGCGTGAAAACGTGACGTTTGAGCACTGCTCAGATTAACAGAGATTCGAATGTAACAAGCAAAAAAAAACTCGTAACAGCACTGGCAACAACGACAACAACAACGACAACAAGCTGCTCACAGCGAACGTTTTGAATATTTTTGTATAATTTTCCAATTTAAATTAACAGCGTTATTGTTGTTGTTGGTGTTGTTGTCGGCGTTGTTGTTGTTGCTGCTGTTGTCGATTTTTTCCCAGGCCAAAAAAAATGCCGGCAGCAATATGCGTTATTGTTGTTGTTGCTGCTGTGGAATGCATTGATATGCACTTTTGTTTTTGCTTTTGCCTTTGCTTCTCTCTCTCTCTCTCTGTACCTCCTCCCTCCTCCCTCTCTTCGCCGCTTGCTTTTTGCCATTGTCTTTTTGTGCCCAAGAAAATGTAGAAAAAATCGATGCAATGTTGTCGTTGTTGTTCCTGTTGTTGCCGTCGTTGTCGTCGTCGTTGTCGCAGTTGCTGCTGCGGTTGATGTTGCTGCGGTGCATGCCATAATATTGTAATATAATCAATTGATTGCTAATTGATAATTATCGCAGCGCGTTGAGCAATGCGCCAGCTAATCAAATCGTGTAATTGAAAATCGCTAAAATTGTCTTAAGCTTTTTGCTTTTTATTTTTTATTCATTTTTTTTTTTTTTGCTTCGTTGAGTTATAAAACCGAATTTGACACTTAGACGGAACTGCATGAAGGCAGCATGTGAGCGATTGTGGCATATAGAAACAGTATGGTGAAACGTATGGGAAATGGAACAAACAACTACAAATCGAATGCACTGAAAATGGAATTTATTTTTGAACTTATATTGAAACGATTTGAAACACTTTGGCAATGAAACAGGTCAGAGAGCCACTTGCAAGCGTGGGAAAAGCCAAAACTGGCCCAAAGCGAATGGCAAGCGTGCCATTTTCACCGTTTCAGCTGCTGAATGTATCGTTTACCGCTTACCATTTACCATTCTCATTCTCATTTGCAGTTGCAGTTTCAATTTTGATTTCAATTTCAATTTCAGTTTGCATTGACCAATCGCCAATTGGCAATTCACAGTTGTGCGACTAATTATCAAATTACATTGCAGTCGGGGCTGTCATGGCGCATTAGCGACGTGCTACGTGGCCAACGAAACCTGGCGAACGCCGCGCACGATGCGGCCAAACGGCGAATGGCGGACGCGGCGCATGCGCAATTCTCGCATTACGCATACGCAACGTTGCCGCTTACGCCAACAGAGCACGGGCAACTGCTTTATAATTACCACCCACACAGCTAAACGCCTCCTTCTAGCGGGCTTGCTGTTACTGTTGTTGTTGTTGTTGTTGTTGTTGTTGCTCCACATTACCACGATGAAAGATAATAATAATAAGTGTCTTTGTCTGCCTTTCGACTCGCCGTCGACTTGTTGGCATCGAATCGTGATTAGGTTGCGTTTGTGTCCGACTGAGCTCTAACTTGTGCCTCAAGTGGGGCATACCCCTTTGGCAGGGGGTGTTGGCCGGGAACATGTCTGCAGACTCGACTGTAACTGCAGCTTTTCAGTCCTTACATCCCTCGCTGTTGTCTTTTATGCATCTTACGCTCTCTATGCTCCCTTTTGTCTTACCATAAGTTTTTAACTTAAAGTAGTTCAGGAATTCGAAATCATGCCAAATATTTAATGATATATTGAAAGTAATGTATTGCAAGTGCAGGGTATCTGCGATTGCGACTACACTGTCGTTTATCTGCACATTTTCGCGCATTATTAATATTGTCTGCTTGTAATTTGTTACAATTATGCAAATGCAGCAGGCTTAGAACATTTTGTTTTGTTCGCTCGTTGGGTGTGGCCCCCAATAGACCCCGAAGGCGCCCGCAAATGGGGCCCCAAACAGGTCGCACTCGAATGCCGAAAGAATTCGAGAGCGCAGATAAAAATAATTTGATTAATAGCTGGAATTGTTTCATCGAAATCACCTCAGCATTTGGGTCTAGGCCGATTTCAAAAAAGCTTTTCAAAGTGTTTTCGAAAAAGACTTGATTTATAGCGGGAACATAGGTATAGCATATATTATATATATTTTAGATTACATAGAACCTCCTTACAGCAAACACTTTACAATACCTTTTACTATACTGCCTCTTCTACCAAGTATATATTATATATAACTGCCTCGATTTCGCATTTAGGTAAATTATATATAAGTATTTGCTCAAGCTGCGCTTGATTTAAAAAATATTTTTTATATTATTATTTATTTTTATGTTCTTTTATTTCCAACTCGTTTGATACACTCAATATTTGATTCGAGATTTATTTGTTAGATTTTAGTTTCTTCTGTAACCTGTAGTAATCTACATCGTATCTACCATATATACATATATAATACGCACACGTGGTTTAGTACAGCTCTGAATACCAAAGCTGCGATCTGTTCCTCAGCAGCCCATTGAGTCATATTCGAGATACCTGGAGGTACTTCAGCAGTACCAGACTCAACCTCTCGCTCCCCTCGCTCATACGCTTCTTGGTGTTGCACAGCATTGAGTGTGCCATGCACTTAGCGCACAGGCATTCGGTTCAACCGCTGTGCCTCCCCTGGCGCTGCAGCTCAGCTGCTTATCAATGACAGGCAACAATTAGCAGCAGCAGCAACAACAGCAACAACAACAGCAGCAACAACAGCAACATGTGCGGCACAACAATTCGCCCGATCGCAAAAATGCGTTGTTTCTGTTTCCAGTTCCATTATTATTATTATTATTATTGTTATTGTTATTATCATTGTTGTTGTTGCTTTGTTTTGATTTGTTGTTGGCTTCACGCTTTTTGCGTTTTTCCATTTTTCTGCGATATGAAAATTGTTGCGTTTTTTTGACATTTTACTTGATTTCTGCTAGGCAGGCAATTTGTTTTGTTGTTTTGTTGTTTTGTTGCTTTGTTGCTGCTGCAGTTGTTGCCGTTGTCAGACATATGTTGCAAGTTGTTGCAGCTGTCAATAGAGGCGGCCACGTCATGTTGTTGCCAGTTGCTGCTGCTGCTGTTGTTGTTGCTGCTGCTGCCGCTGCTGTGGCTTGTCAAAAAAGTGTTGGCAAGACTTACGAACTGCTGCTGTTGTTGCCTTTAAGTGTTTGCATATGCAACAGCAACAGCAACAGCAACAGCAACAGCAACAACTGCCAACAACAAAGACAACAATCATGTTCAGCATGTTGTCGAACACGCTGTACGCGCCTCCAACCCCTAGCAACCTGCCACGCCCAGCTATGAAATTCCATTCCACTCCCGCTGGCAAATTTGCAGAAGCTTCAGCGGATTAGAACGACTCAATCAGCTCATCTCCGAGCGCAGCCAACAAATCAGCTTAAGACAACAAGCCGCAGTCCCAGTGCTAAATGGAGAAATGGAAAAATGGAAAAATGCAAGAGCCCTTGGCCACCACATCACACCCCGCACACCCCGCACACCCCGCACACCCCGCATACCAGCCCGCCGCACCCCACAAACTGTTTCGGAAAACTGTTGCAAATATTTGCATGCATTTTGGCCCTCACCTCCCACTTGCCACTTCTCTCCTCCTCCCTGTGTGCTTCGTTTTTGTGCGGCCTGCTCGCTTTCATCGCTTTTGCTGCCCATTTCCATTTGGCCAAAGTCATCGAAAGTCATTTGCCAACAGTCCAGTGCGGGGCAGGGGCAGGGGCAGGGGCAGGGGCAAGTCAGCAGAGGACGAAGGACTCGAGTGGAGCTGCAGCCGGAGCGGTGAGCAGTGGTCAGTGACTCGCTCGCAGCTCTCGGGGCCCAATGACATTTGTTACACTTTGTTTGCCTCCGGGGGCAACTTGCACAAAAAACCCTCGCAGAGCGCAGGGACGGCAGTGGCAGCGGGGGGAGGGGCGCGAGGCGACTCTCAAATCGCATCAAATATCAACCGAGCATACGTTAAATGCCTCAAATTGAGTTAAAGTGCCGCCGCCGTTTGGCATTGAGACCAAATGGCCAGAGCAGCAGCAGCAGCAGCAGCAGCAGGGCGGCTGGGCGTTGCGTGGGGGCGGGGTCAAGGGATTACAAAAGCCTGTGGCTGTGCGCTGGCAAAAACTACAACACACTCTCACACACACACACTGAGACAGTTGTATAAGCATACATGTGCACAGCGCCATGAGCCAAAGCTACTGCACGTCGTGCCCCCAAACAAGGGCAGTTCGATTAGTTGGTCGAAAATGCAAGTACAAATATTTCATTCATTTTCTATAATTTATTTTCAAATTTACTGCGCTTATTTTAAGTTTGTTTTTAGCATGAGAGCTCTAACTATATCTGAGCCCATGACAATTATTTACTTCCTGCTCATCTGCTTTTTCAGTTTTCATTAATTAAACTACTCGTGTTTTGGCCTACGCTTCGCATTTTATGCTTTTAAGCTCTACAAGGATCTCAACGTGGCGCTTCTATCTACAATTCCATAGGTAACCCTCGCTTGTTTGCGTTAGATTGCTGCCGCCTGGCATCGCTCTCTAAACCAACTCCACCTCCTGCCTGTCCTGCCGGCCGCCTACAATTCTGGCTCGCAGTTAGTTCTCTTCTCCGTCTCTTTCCCTTGTATGCTCCCGTTTATCCTGCGCTCGTTTTGCACTTGCGTTTTTTTCGCCGCACGCTTTTTTATTCGCACTGCCAAGTCCTCGATGTCCTCGCTTGTCCGTCTGTCCGTCTGTCTGCCTATCTGCCTGTCCGCAGAGGCTGTTCGCTCGTCCGTCCGTCTGCTTGTCCGCCTGTCCGCCTGTCCGCCTTGCCGTCTGCTGTCATCATTGGCTCGTTCATCGACACTTTGCTTTTTAATCAATTTAGCAATTTTTTGCCGCTCTTTGAGCGGTTGGCGAGGCGCCTGCAGGCACCAAAACTCAACTCGTTGTCAACAACAGGGTGAACTGGTCGAGCCACAGGGTGGACAGGGTAGTGCGCAAGGATATGCAAAAGTAATTGACAGCTGAAGCCCGAGCTGAAGCTGCAGCTTCTGCCTCGCCTTCAGCTTCAGCTTCAGCTTCAGCTTTGACTTGAACTTGGCTTTAAATTTTCGATTCTTTGCTTTATTAACTTTTATAAACGTTGACATTCGTCTGCCTCTGCCTCTGTCTCTGTCTGTGTCTCTGTCTCTGTCTCTATCGCCAGCTCCATCTGTCTGTGTGTGCATGTGTATGAGTGTGTGTGTGTGTGTGTGTGTGTGTGTGTACTTTTGCTAATTAGTTTGTCCAAGCGAAGAGCGGAAAAAACAGTCCTATATGCTTAGACATTCTTCTGCTTTCCCTTCTGCTGCTTCTGCGTTTCTTCCCTGCTCTGCTAATTTTTTCTTCCCTTTTTCACTCTTTCCCTCATTTGTTGCCCAAAAGTCTGTGTGTCTAAAAAGGAAATGAATTCATCAGTTAGTTGAGTTGTTGTTGTTGTTGCGACTGCGGGCTAATGAAGTTGACTTGCCCGAAAGCAGAGAAAAAACTGAGAAAAATCGAGAAAAATGAGAGGGGCAGCCTGGCAGACAGAGCGTGTGTGTGTGTGTGTGTGTGTGTGTGTGTGCGGTAGACTGAGAGCAGACTATGGCCAGCAGGAGGCGGACTAAATAAACTGAAATCGTGATATCCATAGCTTGAGATTGCATTTGAGATTGAAGCCGTTTCTCACACTTGCTGCGAGAGTGATTAGTTAGTTACGTTTACCAACACTGCTGACGGAAAAGTGATCAAATTATATTGTTGACAACGCAAGTGCGACAGAAGTGTTTACTTACAATGCTCAACTTCTGCAGATTGATTTTAATACGATTGAAAGCCCTTGATTTTTATGCCAATTAAAGTTAGTTATCTACGTTTACCAACACTGTAGTCATTAATGTGTCAAATATAGTTTAGCCTTGATTGATTTTAATAAGCCCTATAGTTTCTTACAAGGGAAAATACTATTAATCTGTACATGTAGTGCGTTTACCAACACTGGCGACGGGTTACAGGGCATCATATGTTTACTGTTATATCGTGATGTAAGCACAGCAACGAAAATAGAGAGCATGGCGTAAGGTACATCTTCAATTAAAGTTAGATATCTGCGTTTACCAACACTGTAGTCACTTAAATATATCAAATGTAGTCTTACTTTGCTTGAGTTGAACTTATTAATTTCTGCAGTTTCTTACACTAAAAGAAAGTCACTCACTGCTTACATGTAGCTCGTTAATCAACACTGGTTACAGTGTACCATATTTGTTGGAAGCACAGCAACGGAAGTGGAGAGAATGGCGTAAGGTATGATATATCCTATCTTATCGAAAGCTAAATGCGCCAAGGCTGAAATCTTGTACCATCTGCAACTTCCTACTCTCATCCTGTCTCTATAGCTACAGTGCGCCCTCGCTAGCTACGCTAAACTTTGTGTGCAATGCGCAAAATCCGTTTTGTGTCAGCAGCAACTGTTGCTGTCAGTCTTAATGAGCGCGTTGCAACTAGAATGCAGAGGGGCCAGTTTGTCTGTGTGTGTATGTGTGTGTGTGTGTTAGCCAACAATTGCTTGGCTAAGTGTTATGGTGATCACTTGTAGGCAATCAGTGTCATTTGCCGTAGTTGTCGTTGTTGCTGCTGCTGCTGCTGCTGCTGCTGCTGTTGTTGTTCTTATAGTCTCGGCCAAGCGGCAATCGACGCTAAATGCTGGATCGAGCGGACTGCAACTGCATAATAAACGCATTATAATTGAACAATTTACTAGTTTTCAATATGCACACACACACGCACACACACACAGACAGAGAGAGAGAGAGAGAGAGAGCGAGAGGCTGATTTAGTTGTATGCAGCGGCAAGAAATTACACTCAAAATAACTTTATCAGCTCAAACATCAAAAGGTAGCAGCAACCACTTGACTACAGGTGCCTGTTGCTGCTGCTGTGGTTGCTGTTGCTGTTGTTGTCGCTGCAGTTGCTGTTGCTGTAGCTGTTGCTGTTGCTGTTGTTGTTGCCGCAGCAGCAACGCAGTTAAATATTTTCCGCTTAATTTAACAGGAATTTCAATTGACAGACGTGCGCAAAACGCTGCCGCTGCCGCTGCAGCTGCCCGCTGCTGTTGCTCATGTTGCTGTTGTTGTTGCTGTTGGCAACGCATGATTTATGCACTCACACATACACACACTCACACACGCTCAAGAGAGCAGCACACGCAGCGCGACGGCCGCCACGTGGCGGCGGGGCGCAGTCAATTTCTATTAGGCTCTGACCTTGTCAACATTGTTGCCAGCAACAAACGAGACGACGCCGGCAACATGCAGTCGCTGCTGCTGCTGCTGCTGCTGCCGCTGTGCTGCTGCTGCTGCCAGTGTCTCGTTTAGTGTTGCGCGTTAAGTTGACAATTTACTGACAAATGTGTAAATTGCATTTGATCGTATTGTTGTTGCTGTTGCCGCTGCTGCTGCTGCTGCTGCTGTTGTCGCTCTTGTTGCTGTTGTTGCTGTTGTTGCTTCGTTAATTTATGCAACTGGCATTTCGAGAGGCCTACAACGTCGACTGCGCAGCCGACTGCGACGCCAGCGTTGGCAACGACCTTGATCGCTGGAACGCGACAGCTTCCGCGTGTTGTGCTTTTGCAGTTGCAGTTGCAGTTGCCACTGCCAAGGGAAGTGCAGGCAGGGGTTTTCTTAGGGAACGTAAGGAACGCGACGAGGTACATACTATACTATATATAGCAATAGTATAGGTAACCTATATATATACATAAATATATATTATATAGTTTGCTCGGCGCTACTCACCTTATGGGCTCTGATGGATAGGCCCCCTGAACAAGCTAATGTAACGTCCACCAGGCTCCCGTCCTGTAATAATTGACTAAACACCCCTAACAGGTTGGATTGATGATTGTTCCACCTCAAGCAGTATTGCTCACTGCCCATGTCGGTGACAGCTTACGCTGCTGCAAAGAGAACAGAGAAAACCCAGAGGTTAGAACCGAATACAAATTGATATGATATCATACTATATACATTATACTATATCATTATAATAGGAACCCAGCATACCCAGGCACGCACTTCATCCGTTTTATTCTTTTACCTTATTTGCAGCAGATTTTCAGACTTCTGTTTTTCGCTCTGTCACAATTTGCAATGCTATGTTGATTGAATTTGGATTTACCATGGTTGCCTTAGCTCTGGCGGCTTGTCTTTAATTAAATGCGCTGACTGTTTTGAAAACCTATGCTTCAATAAAATAAGATCTGGCAAGTCTGCCGTACGCCGACGCTGTTAAAATTTGGCCACACTTAGATATGATGTCAGTTGCAAAGTTTCATCAGGATTTTTGCTAGCAAAAAAGTAGCCACATTCGAAAATAAAATATGTTTTATTATTTTAGAATAATATTTTTAACTTTTAGTGTATGTGAAGGAGCTTTAGGTTTATCTGTTTTAGTATCTATAATTCGAACTCATGGTAATTATTATTTCTAATTTTTTAGAAGTTAATTTGTTTTTTAATATTTTTATTTCCTTTATGTTTTATTAATAAAATATATTGTATGTGTATATGTTTTTTGTTATATTCAATATGGTATGCCTAATAGTTCGCTGATGAGGGCAAGACTACACCTAATTTGATAAACACCAACTTAACCCACGTCTTATTCAGCTAGAAAATGTTATATTTGGCCAGAGAGACTGCCTATCGTTCATTGTTATCGTTATCGATTTGGCGAACGCTTTAAACGAGTCTTGAAACTAATTTCACAATTAAAAGACATTGCGTAACAGACAGAGCCAAAGTTGCACACACACACACACACACGCACACACACACGCACACACACACGCACACACACTGATCAAGCGATCTTTTAGCTGAATCGCATGTAATTAATGGCGGCAACTGCAATTGTCTGCCGCTGCTCGTTGCGGCAAGCCGCAAATTAAAAACGGTCAGGGTTCACGAATGTCACTGGCCAACTCATGCCAGCCAGCAGGTGGGCAGGTCGAGGGCGTGGGCGTGGCAGCGCCACAGACCGGCTTGACTTGCACACTATGCACAATGCAAGGCGTGAAGTCATGATTGAGATTTCGCGAAAAGCGAAGAGTGGGAGGAGACAATAAGTTGTCAGCACTGTGTGTTGTTCCATCTCTTTCTCTATATTTCTGTCTCTGTTTACTCCGTTCATTCCTTACATTCTCTTTCGGTCTTCCTTCTCTCTCTTCATGGTGGAACGCTTAAAACTTTTTCTCTCTTTCTTAAGGTCTCCCATAGCGTTTTATCTTCCTCTGTCTTGTTTCTCTCTCTCTCTCTCTCTCTCTCTCTCTCTCTCTCTAGCCAGCTGGAGATCTTACAGCATTTTGAAGGGATTTTAGCCCCATACTCTGTCTCTATCTCTCTCTGGGACTGTAGACGGCGCAAGGCTACTCAAGTTTCGCATGGATATTCACTGGTGCAGGCCTTCTCTCTTTCTCTCGCTGTGGCTCTCCCACTCGCTCTGTCTCTCTTTTATGGGACTGGCTCGCTCGCAATTGAAAGTCTCGTTAAAGCTTGCTATAAATTCTCTGTTATAAATTCGATTTTAATTAATTTGATGGCCGTGAGCTAAACGAATGATATGCGAGCAATCAACGGGACGTTCGAAATCAGAAAGAGATCAGCCAGCAGCAGCAACAGTCGCTGTCGCAGCAGCAGCAGCAGCAGCGGCAGCAGCAGCAGTTGCAGCGGGAACAATAACAACAAGAACAATAAACATTTCCGGCATGCGTTGCAGTTGCGAGTGCTTGATGGCTGTCTGTCCCAGCAGCAGCAGCAGTTGCAGTTGCTGTTGCCGTCGCTGTTGTTGTTGTTGCTGCAAAGTGAATGCGGCAACAGCAGCAGCAGCAGCAGAGGCAAATAATAACGAAGCAATAAACTGTGAATTTATTTCAACAAATAAAACTTTGATTTATTGCACTACGCACTCAGCATGCAACCAGATCCCCCTTTCTCTCTTTCTCTCCCCTTCATCGCCATCTCTATCGCTCTCTGCCTCTCCCTCTTTCTGAGTGTGTGCATAAACATTGCGAGCTAGAAAAGGCCGAGAGACCAGAAGTGAATTGGCCTGCTTGCGATATTGGCACAGATAACGACACGAGCAGCGAGATCGAGAATTAATATCGATCGAGTCGTAGATCGCGCCGAGAGATCGCGAGTCGTGCGAACTTTTACCCAGACAGAAGGCAAGGCACGGCACGGCACGGCACGGCACGGCAACCAGTTAAATATCAATTTGTGTCGAGCGAAATGTTGCTGCCCGGACCCGGGCCAAAAGCAGCAGCAGCAACAGCAAGAGCAACAGCAACTGCTGCGACGACAGCGACGGCAGCAACACGCAATGGCCAAAGGTCGCGGCATGGCGCAAATTAAATTTGCATGCTGCAACAGCAACAGCAACAGGAGCAGCAACAGCTGAGCAACAACAGCAGGTCGTCACTTAATTAAGCAAAGTTGCCGCTGCGCATGTTGTTGCCAGCGCAGAGGGCAATGTTGCTGGCGTGCCAGGTTGCTGCTGTAGCTGGTGCTGTGCTGCTGTTGTGCCTGTTGCTGTTGCTGCTGCTGCCCACGCATGATTTTTGAATTAGCGCGCTGTGTAGCAGCAACTAATATAATTCACAGCAACTGCTGCTGCTGCTGCTGCTGCTGTAGATGCTGCTGTTGCCTACGTGTTCTGCTGCAGACATCAAACGCTGCACTGCATGCTAAGTAGCAGCAGCAGCAGCAGCAGTTGCAGTTAGACAGAGAAAGCTTCTCTTCTAGTGTGTGTGTGTATGTGTGTGTGTGCTGCATGCAATTTGGGCCTGTTAATTGTTGTTGCTGCCTGCTGCCTACCTGCAACTGTTGTTGCTGCGATTTATGCCGCTTGCATGCTAATTATGAATGCCAGCAACATGTTGCTGCTGCTAAGGTAGCAACTGCTGCTCAGCTGACAACTAAATCAGTCAAAGACAGCGACCGTTAATTGCGCAAAGAACAACAAGCAACAACGACAACAACAACAACACTTGCAGCAGCAACAACAGCAGCAGCAGCAAAAGAAGCCGGAAAAAGAGTGGAAACCTATTGAGTTTTCATGCAACTTAATGAGCAACAGGAGCAACTGGCAGGCAGGCAGGCAGGCAGGCAGGTTGCCAGCGTAAGACAGGCAGCAGCCCAGCGGCCCAGCAACAGTTGCTGCCTCCCATTGCGCACAGTTGGCCACTTGCAGCAGCAGCAGCTTCTTCTTCATTTGACGGCACGATTCAAAAACTTTTCAATTAAGTTGCCGTTGCAGTGCCAAAGTTGCTGCTGCTGCTGCTGCTGCTGCTGCTGTTGCTGTTGCTGCTGCTGCTGCTGTGCCGGCTGCCTTGAAACCTCATTAATATTGAAATTTGTTCGTGTGCATGAGTTATTAGCAATTTTCTAATTAAGCGCCGTTGACGAGCAACCCCTGCTTGCTCTTCCCCCTCTTCATCCATTCTCAATTTGCAATCCGTGCTGACTCATGCTTGGGCGATCACATGTGAATTTGAATGGCGCCGCTCGCTGGACCGCGCGCTGCACTTGTCACACCCACAGCACAAGGCGTCGCCGCTCCCTCCCTGTGCCCACATACCGAGCTGCTGGTGGCTCCCCAGGAGCCGGACCAGAAGTGACTGGCGGCCGCTCTACAAAGGCGCCGACATCGAAGTGAGCGCGCTGATTTATTTATTTATAAGCCTAATTGCCGGCAAACTTATTAGGCCGCCACATAAATTTCCACGTCAAGCGCTGTCCGTCCAGAGAGAGAGAGAGAGAGAGAGAGAGAGATAGAGAGAGAGAGAGAGAGAGAAAGGGAAAGGGGCAGGCAGCGAGGAACAGAGCTGGACGGGCGTGGCAGGCGCATTGCGTTTTGCATAAGAAGCTTGCGGAAATTTGCCAAGTTCTTGACGCGAATGCCAAATGAGACTTCGCACGGAATTACCAGGTTAATTGAGGCAGCTTTAAGCTTCGTTAAGCTCAATAAGTTCTCAATTATTCTGCCAAGAATGAACTTATTGAACTTGAGACTGGCGCTACGGTGAGCTT
This sequence comes from Zaprionus bogoriensis, assembly GCA_035046045.1. Lineage (NCBI taxonomy): Eukaryota > Metazoa > Arthropoda > Insecta > Diptera > Drosophilidae > Zaprionus > Zaprionus bogoriensis. The sequence continues at coordinate 1,348,156 of JAWNOI010000161.1, read as the reverse complement.
TAATGAGCTTTCATTCAGAGCTGAGTGCTCTGATCAGCTCTAAAGTGGTTACAATATATAATTGATTAAGAAATTACCATAGTGAGTATTTTATAAACTGAATTGAATTGAATTGATTGCAATTATGAGCTTTAGGCTTAAAGCTTTCAATTAATCAGCAAAAGAATCAGTTGGCAATAGCATAGGCTTATGCAATGTTGTCCTTTGAAAGTAGCTAAGATTTGTTATTCGTTGGGAATTTAAAGCACATTAAAGCAGTTTAAGACTTTGCCATATTCGAACTAGGTTTTGCAGGGGAACTTATTGATTAAAAAATGGCCATGTTTTTTTATTAACTGAATTGAATTGTAATGATAGCAATTATGTCATGAGCTTTAGGTTTAGAGCTTTGAATTAATCAGCAATAGAATCAGTTGCCAATAGCATAAGCTTATGCAATGTTGTTCGCAGAAAGTAGTTACGATTTGTTATTCGTTGGGAATTCAAGAGCTTTACAGCACATTAAAGCAGATTTAAGCTAAGTTACGCAGGGGAACTAAGAAGTAGCTTTAAACTTCTTTTTTAAGTTATTTACAAATTAAGTTTGTAGAATCTTTGGAGGATTGCGATTTTTGAAGGGCTTTCCGAGCAGCCTAACTTGAGTATTAATCAGCTTAGCAGCTATTTCCAAGCTGAGTCTGAAGCGCCATTGCACTAGCTAAAAAGCTCGCCAAGTGCAGTTATATCAACCGGCATATGGTATTCCTGACTAATCTGCTGTTACAGTTAGAGAGCTAATACCATATATTTCAGATTTGCTTGCATCATTTGCTCCAGTTTGAGTTGCGCCCGAGATGGCCATCTCTCGCGACAGTGACATTGCCGCTGCCGCTTTGACTGATGATGCCCCAAGTGGATGCAGCAGCAGCAGCAGCAGCAGCAGCAACAGGTAGACACTTGTTGCTGAACGACTTCGGCTGCAGCTGGGTGGGGGCAGATGGGCAGTTTGTGCATACAATGTGTGTGTGTGTGTGTGTGTGTGTGTGTGTGTATGTGTATGTGCCTGTGTGTGTGCTGCGTGTGAGTACGCCTACGTGCGGGCCAAACGATGGCGGCACATTTTAAATCAAAAAGAAGGGCGCACGACGCAGTTGCCGTTGCAGTTGCTTTTGCTGCCGCGCCTTTGCAGTTGCTTTGCCACGTCGATTATTAATTGCAACATGCAGCAGTTGCAGTTGCAGCGCGCAGTAGACTGCATAAGAAACAGTTGCAATTTCAGTTCGTTTCAACATTGCCGCCGCATTGCCGCGATTATCATAATGCTGCCTGCATCAGAGTTGCTGCTGCTCCTGCCCCTGCCCCTGCCACTGCTGTTGCTGCTGTTGCTGCTTGTTGTTGTCGATGCGAATGATGATTATTTTGATAAGTTGCGCAACATGTTGCTGGCGTGCGGCCGATGCATATTATTGTGATCAGACTTCCTCCGCCTCGCGGTGGCATGTTAATTGCTGCTGCTGCTGCTGCTCTCCCCGGCCAGCAACATTGTTGCCAAGGTGTTGCCGTCGCGTCTCACGCGCCAAATTGCCGCTTGTCACTGCAGCCACGGAAGTTGCCGAGACGCCAGCAACAGCAACAGCAGCAGCAGCAGCACCAGCACCAGCACCAGCGGCAACAACTATGATTAAGCGCACTATTGATTTATTAATGCCTTGTTGCAAGCTCAGACTCAGGCTCAGACTCGGGCTGAAGCTGGTGAAAGGATTCCGCTTGGGGCTGCTGCTCGTAAATTTGTGAGCGTTTAAACTGTCGCTTCCTGCGCCGCTTTCGGCTTTCTATTGTTGCTGCCACAGTGCGTTGCTGCTGCGACTGCGTGGCCAGCGCTGTCTTGTGCGTTCTCGCACAACTGCGCAGGGGCAGCTGCAAGACGCCCACACCCACGCCCAGGCTGGACAGTTATATACGATTTGCCAGCTCAGAAAAAAGGGCGCGCGCTTACAACATGTTGCACATACGCAAACACACACACACAAAGACGTGCATGAAATGCAAAATTATTACCCAAAATGATTAGCCGGGGTGTGTGTACGAGTGTGTGTGTGTGTGTGCTTCGCTGCGATTGCCACATTTAGCGGACCTGTTGTTGCTGTTCCTGCTGCTGCTGCTGTTGTTGTTGCTGTTGTTGCTGTTGTTGCTGCTGCCACCTACAATATGTATGGCTTTGGTGTCGCCTTTGTGGCACGAACATGACTTTTGGCGGCGCATGCGTGTTGCCTGGCAGTTTGTTGCCATTGCTGCCGCTGCCGATGTTGCTGTTGCTGTTGCTGTTGCTGCTGCCGCTGCTGTTGCTGTTGCGCCTGTTACACTGATTTAGTGCCCAGTTGCTGCAGATAAGCCAGCGACAAACAATGCAGTTTGCATTTTTATACACACAATTTGCAGTTATTTGTGGTCAGACGATAAGCAACCGCAGCAGCAGCAGCAACAGCAGCAGCAGTAACAGCAGCAGCATCAGCAAGTGCATGTTGCTGGCGTGCAGAAGCAATTTCATTGACATATAGCTGCCATGTCGGCGGGTCAGCAATCGAAACGCAATTAAATTAGACGTACAATAATAATACAAAACTGGAGCAACAGTAACAACAGCAGCAGCAACATCAACAGCAGCAGCGACAACATCGACGGCGACAGCGACAGCGACAGCGACAACACTCAGCCTTGGGCCAAAGACGATTGTTGCTGCTGCTGCTGTTTCTGTTGCTGCGTTTTTCGGGCACAAAATTTATATTATTAGCCGATTGTTGTTGTCGGCTGTGTTGTTGTTGTTGGCATGATGAAACTGCACAAAGCCGACTGTTGTTGCTGCTGCTGTCGAATGTTGCTGTTGTTGCTTTTTGCGTGCCGAATGCAAAGCATCAAAAGAAAACGTTGACTATTTGTCGGTTAGTTTCGTTGTTGTTGTTGTTGTTGCTGCTGTGCGCGCATTGCGCAATGATCATTTTCAATTTTCATATAAACATTTTGCTGTTGTTATTGTTGTTGTTGTTGCTGCTGCTGCTGGTGCGCTTGTTGCCTTCACCTCGTTGCCGCCGCAAATCGTTGCACGTTGCCGTTGCAATTATTTGCTGCCATTGCGCGAATTGCGCAAATCGTCAGCGACAGCAACAGCAGCAGCAGCAACAGCAACTGCAGCACCAGCAGCAGTAACAACAACAGCAACAGAAACAACAACAACTGTGACAGCTACGTGCCAAGACCACCCCAATAGTCATTAAAGTTTAATAAGCAAGGGATCGTTGCGGTTCTCGCTGCTGCTGCTGCTGCTGCTGTAAACGCTTTTGACACCACAGCAACACGCAGCTGCAGCAGTCGCAACGCTGGCAGCAGTCGCTGCTGCTTAAGCTGGTCTAATCCACAGGATTAGCAACAGTACAAGCTCAAGCTCATGCACTGCTCAAGGCTAGTATGCTGCTGCAATTAGACTCTCATTTCGAGTTTGATTTCGAAGACATTGAAATACTGACAATAAAATATTGGCAATAAAATACGAACAAAGTATTGAAACAAGTATAAACAGCTGTGGACAAAAATACTGCCAATAATATTTATATTAAAATTTTGCAAAACCAGAGACGGACAAGACTTTCGACAAAAATACTGACGAGAAATATTAACAAATATAGCAAAACCAAAATAGTTAAAAAAAGGCTCTTAATAATTCTGACTCTAATAATAATAACAATAAAATATAGACAATAAAATACGTAAAAAGAAATATTGCAATAAGTGTTAATACTTGTTAAAAAAAAAAATATTGACAATAAAATTCAAAATTAAGATATTGAAAAACTAGACAAATTTTGGCAAAAATACTCACAAGAAATATAAACAAAGATAAAAAAAACCAAAATAATACTGATAGTAAAATATTGGAATTACGAACAAAGAAATATTGAAACAAGTATCAACAACTGAGTACTGTTTCCAAAAATACGGTCAATAATATTTATATTAGAATATTGAAAAATCAAAAACCGACAAAAATTCAGGCAAAAATACTGACCAGAAATATTAACAAATAAAATAAAATCAAAATAATAAAAATATAAAGACTAATAAGAAGTATATGACAAATAAAATAATACACTTTAAAGTTTGACAAAAATACTGACAGTAAAATTGTGACTGCAGTACTTTTAGAAATAAGATTAAAATATTAACAAATATTGCTGAGAAGAAATAATGACAACAGAAATACTACAATATGATCATAAAAATACTGCAATAATTAAAGACAAGAAACTCTCACAACATACTACGAAAAGAATACTGGAAAGTGAAATAATACAAATGAAGTGCACACTACAAATATACTAAAAACTTTTGCTCTGAAAATTATGAAAATTATTTTTCGGTACGCAAGCAGACTTCTGGCTCGCTCGTCATTAGTAGCAACTAGTTGCTGCTGCTACAGCAACAACGGGACAACGGCAGCAGCAGCGACCGCCAGGAAGCCGTTTAAATGTTGCCGGCGTTGCGCGCGCTGCATAACTGCAGTTCGTGGCACAAACAATTTCCGGGCTGCAGCCCGGCTCGGGCTTCCCATTCAAGATTCAAGTGAGTGACTAGCATTTAATCAAGAGCAATCAGTTGCGGCAGCAGCAGCCACAGCAGCAGCAATAATTGCTATGATGCTGTTGCTGCACTTCTTGTTGTTGTTGCTGCTGCTGCTCTTCTAGTTGCTGCTGCTGCGTTGGCCACGTGCTCCATTTGCAATTGTTGCTAGCAGCAAAGTTATCAACATTGGTGAGAGACGATGACAACGGCAACAATGACAGCGGCAACAACAGCAATATCAGCAGCACCAGCAGCAGCGACAGCAGCAACATTGATATGGCACACGCAATGCCCATTTGTCTGGCATCTGCCACACACGCATACGCACGCACGCACACACACACACATACACACGCACGCTGACCAACACACGCATTAGTATTTTGATAAATGGCAGCAACATGTTGCTGTTTCTGTTGTTGCTGTTGCTGCTGAGCCGCAAAAAAGATTTATGATTATTGCCTTGTAATTTGTGCTTAAAATATGTGCCGCCCGTTTTTGTTGTTGCTGCAGACGTTGTTGCTATTGTTGTTGTTGTTGATGTGACTGTAGTTGTTGTTGCGGTTGCTGCTGCTGCCATTGCTATTGCTGTTGCTCTTGTCGTAGTCTGCTCTGCGCATAAAAATCAATTAGCCATCGCCCGCCCGCTGGAAATGTATGAACAATTAATGTTGCTGCCGTTACAGTTGCCGATGATGGCATGCAGCAGCGCCACCTATCGCCAGTTAAATTGATATCAGCCGGGCCAATGGCAACAGCAACAGCAACAGCAATAGCAACAGCAGCAACAAGCGCAGCTAGAGTCGCCTGCCCTGTCAGCTGTAAGCAGCCAATTAATGTTGCTGCTGTTTGCAGCATTAGAAGCAACAGCAACAGCAGCAGCAGCAGCGGCAGCGGCAGCAACATGTTGACTGCGTTGCATGCAGCGCAATTTATTAATGAGATTGCCCAGTTGATTGCAAAAAATTGTATGCCACATGCATTGTTGCTGCTGTCGCACGCACAGCAGCAGCAAGTTACTTGCCACGGCTGCAACATGTTGCTGTTGCCAGCGGGTGTTGCACATTTATTGAGCGCTTATTAGCTGTGCGTGCCCGCTGCAACCCAAATGAGGTGTCAAATGACAATGCCACAGCCAAGAGCAGATGAAGGCGAAGGCGGAGCAAGACGGCAGCGCATGTTGCTGTTGCTGTTGCTGTTTCTATTGCTGTTGCATGTTGCATGTTGCCCCCGGGCGCTGACGTTGACGCAGCTGGCGCGTATTAAGGTCAAAGAGCGATCGCAATCGCAATCGGATCGTGTCGCCCCAGCTGTCAAACTCAATTCGCCTCCGCAGACAGCAAACAACAACAGCAACACACACACAACAGCAACAACAACGTACAACATGGACAACGGGCAACACATGCAAAGGTCAGCCAGCTGCCTGCCTGCCTGAGGCCTGGCTCAGCTCCCCCAAAGATTGTTCCAGTCTGGCTTAAGGCTCAACGTGTTGCTGTTCTGCGAGCTGCTGTTGCTGTTGCTGTTGCTGTTGCTGTACCCCCGCTTAGCATCATAAAAATGTCAAAGCTTTATTTGCCAGTCTTTTTGTTGCTCTTGCTATTGCTGTTGTTGCTGGGCGGCTAATTGGCGTGTCATTGCCTGCAACGCGGGCATAAATCTGTTATTTTATACCCGAGTGTGCAACGCGGCGCATGAGTAATGTGGCCGCAACTGCAAAGCAGCAAAGCAGCAAAATGGCAAACGCGCAAACGGACAACGTCGCGCAGCAGCTCCCTTTGTGCGAAACCCCATTAAACAATGGCCAAAACTGTCACTTGAAATATCAATGCCAGGCAGGCAGCACATTAGTTTCGCAGCTTTACGATCGCCGGCGATCGCGAGCGCTCACAGTTCAGATCACAAAAGCCATACTGCTGACTGGGGGTGCGAGCGAGAGCGCAACAGCGACGCTTTCAGACGCTAGCGTCAATTGCGTTTGTCGATATCGATCGAAGACCAACAATTTTGCAAGCGCCAAAACATTAATTTCGAAGTGATCTGCATGCGAAGGGCAAAGAGCAGCGCACTTTCCATCCATAATTAATTTAAAAGAATAAATTATTTGATTGATTTGATTATTCTTGAATAATTGTGAAATTTTATCGTAGTATTTGGTATACCGAGAAAGCACAGCAGTAACTCGTAACAAGTCCATAAAAATAAAAACTATTGGGAATTTATTATATATTATTTATTATTTTATATCAAATAAAAGCCAACAAAACCTTCAGTTCTTCCAATAAATTGAGTAGACTCAACCGAATGGATCAATTACAAAGAACTACTGCAATCACCTGTCTCCAGGGGCAAAATACCTTTTCAAGAGTCACGGCATCTCACGCAAAACGTGGACAGAACGTGCGGACAGACTAAACGGACAGACTATACGGACAGATATATAGTAAATCACACTGGCGCGTTATCGGTGCGCTGCGTGGTATGTTCAATGGGCATTTATTCGCGATAATCAAATCAAGTATAAAACATTTTTACAGCATAAATCAAGCGAACCTTTCAAAAAAAAAAAATAAAATAAAATAAAAAGAAAACAAGACAAAAACCAACAAAATACCAGCAGAGAGACTGGGGAAGGAGCGAAAATACCTACTCGGTGGCAGTTAATTTAATGTCAATTTGCTAAAAATAGCCCGAAAAGCAGACAGAGAGATAAAAAATGCCGTTTGGCGGGGCTCTAAAAATACCACAAGGAAAATGAGAGACTGAAAATGGAAAATGGAAAACTGAAACCGAGCTGAGGCCAAAGCTGAGCTCAAGCTCGAGCTGCAAACTGTTGTTAATACAATAATGAAACGCGCTCTGTTATAATATTTACAGCTCTTTGAATTAACTAACGAGCTCGCAGCGCACACGAACCGGTTGCAGGCAGCAGCAGCAGCAGCAACAGCAGCAGCAGCAGCAGCAACTTGCAACAGGTGTGCACTGTGAAAGAGGAGGAAGGAGCAGAGAGGCAGGCAGGCAGAGGGGGCATGGCGACTGTGGGGGAGCTTATCAAAATGCAGGCAACAACGCGCAGCCTCCGTCTCAGCCTCAACTCAACTCAACTCAACTTTCACTCACCCGCTGCTGCTGCTGCTGCTGCCCACACGCTAATTGCGGCAAACAAACGCACGAATGGAGCGCGCAATGTGGACCACCAACATGCAACGTGCAACATGCCACTCACTCGCTGCAAAGGAACTCTCGGCTCGACTCGCCTCGGCACGGGTCTGCGGCACGGCCCATAAACAAATAAACACTTGACTTGATTGTGTCCATGGCCAGCGGCAGCGGCAGCGGCAACACCAGCACCAACAGCAGCAATGCTTGCAATGCTGCAACAGTTGCTGCTGCTGCTGCTGCTGGGCTGTGGCATTGTCATTGGAGACGCGACTGCCCAAATCAAATGAAGTGTAATTTATGCAAAATGTGGATCAGCGCGCATCGCTGTGCCCGGTAGCCGGCCGAAAGGAAGCCCACGCCACATCATTCATGCCACAAGCAGCAGCCGCAATTATGGGGCACAGCTCAAGTGCAGCGCGGTGTTGCAATAATTTTAACGTCGCCACAAATCTGCCAACATAATTTTGTTATTTCACTGCCACTTTGTTTGACGTGCAAATGTTTGCCTTTGCAACTGCAACTGCAACTTGCAACAGTTGCAATGGCAGGAGCAGCAGTAGCTGCAGCAGCACATCCTGGTTGCACGCTGGCCAGATGATTTTTCAATTTGTGCAACGGCCTAAGACAATCAGCAACCGCAGCAACAACAACAACAACAACAACAACAACAACGAGAACGACAATAACAGCAGCAGCCCGTTGTTGTTGTTGTTGCTGCTGCTGCTGCTGCTGTTGCTGGTGCTGCAACAACAGGCCGGGCGGACTCCCTCGTGGGGCTGCTGCGGTCATAAGTAACTTTAAATTATGATGAAAGTAATTTTCTGCTTCAGTAGCTGAGCCGCGACTGTTCAGCGTCAGCGTCGCTTGATTTACGCGCCAACAGCAGCAACAGCAGTAGCAGCAGCAGCAGCAGCAGCAGCAGGAAGAGAAGCTGGCAGGGAGGAGCAGGCGTTGCCCGTTGCGCACTTTTGAATTGTGGCCACACTCTGCTATTGTCCGTCGAGCAGTTTTGTTTTTATTCCTCGACTCTCCGTTCAATAGCTTTGCCAAGTGCATGCCCCACAATTTTTTATGACAGCAGCAGCAGCAACAACAGCAACAGCTTGGCAAAAACAAAACGACAACAACAACAGCAACAAGAGGCAAGTGTAAATTAAGTAATTGCCTTGCAGTAGCTGCTACCGTTGTCATTAGGACAGACTTCAGTCAAAAGCCGATATATAAAGACGGGAAGCAACAGCAGCAGCAGCAGCAGCAGCAACAGCACCAGCAACAGCAACAGCAGCAAGGCAAACGCAGGAGAACTGCGAGAAGCCGTGAACTTTCTGCTTAACCTGCCAAACTGATGGCCATAAATCTTCAGCAGTAGCCTCCAACACACATAATAATTGCGAGTGAGACAGAGACAGAGAAAGAGAGAGAGAGAGAGAGAGAAAGGGAGAAGAAGAGAAAGGCAGAGAGGAGACAACTAAATCTGTAGTTGCTGGTAAATTAAAGCGTTTGAGCTTACTGAAAGTGAATACTAATTTTTATACGATATTTAAAAATATGAGTTACGATAAAGCATAAGATCTTAATACCGTAACACATAGCGATAGAGAATCAATGTAATGCTAGTCAGTGACAAGTCGACGCAAACGCTTCAAAAAACTCATTACGGTATCCAAAACGATACACATTACGATATTATATGCAATGCGTTATTTCCCAGCAATGTACGATATATATACGAAATCTTAATATCGTAACACGTAGCGATTGAGAATCAATATAATGCCAACGGTCTTGTCACTGCAAACGCTTCAAAAAACTCATTACGATATACAAAACGATATTACATACAATGCGATGTTCCCCAGCAATGTACGATATATATACGATATACGATATACGATATACATATATATATATATTATTATTATTATATGATAACAAACAATTTGACTCGACAAAATACAGTTATAGAAATAGAAAATACGTTACGATATACAACACGATATACTATATATACGATACGATAGGCCTTATAGTAATTTGTGTATTCTCGTCGATACTGCGATACTCTGGCTTCAGGCTGCGACGAAACAGAAGCCGAAAATGCTCGTGATGTGCTCGTCGCACGGGGGGACGAGGCCTGCTCCAGGTGCAGCATTGAGTTGGCAACATCTCCACTTGTGCACTGCCCTCACCCCCGCTCCGAGCGAGCATTTCAAATTATAGCCAAAGCAACTCACAGCTAGCACAAGCTGCAGTCTGCTACAGTCGCAGCTCGAGCTTCACAGGTTTCTGCAAATTACTGGAAAAGGTCTCTCTGGGGTCTCTTGGGCAGCCCGCGGCGAATATTTTGTGCAACGTAATAGCCCAAACACAACACAATTAACAGTTATTCATAATTCCGAATGCCAGTGCGAGTGCGAGTGCGAGTGCGAGTGCGAGTCTACTCGAGATATGCAAATCGAGTTGCAGTTGCAGTTGCTGTTGCAGTTGCTGTTGCTGCTGTTGCTGCTGCAGTTGCAACTGTTGCTCGGCAAAATTAAGATCAATTTTCAGGCAGGCAAATCAATAAAATAACAGCGCAACTTCGCAGCCAGAGCTTGCCCCAGAGCCAACGAGCCCAACGGATGCTGGACATTTCAATTGCTGGCCAATGGAGCAGCAGCTGTTGCTGTTGCTGTTGCTGTTGCTGCTGCAGGGACAAAAACTAAGGCTAATAGCAGTTTGCGCAGTTTGTTTTCCATTTTTTTCTCTTTTCTTACTTTTTTCTAAACAGTTTAAAAGCAATTTGAGTCAGGTTAGCGCCAATGGGGGTAGCGGGGCAGGGCAGGGGCAGCTGGGGGCGGTTGGTCAATTTCCATTGATTTGGGGCGAACGCTCGTTGAATTTGCATTTCTGAGAGTCTGCCCAGCCAAATCGTGTGTGTCAATTCTTTTGGTGTCAGATTTCAATTTCGTTTGTTCGCTTTTCATTGCGCATTGTTGCTGTAAAGCAACAGCAGCAGCAGCAGCAACAACAGCAATAGCAACAGCAACAGCAACAGCAGTAACAGCAACAAGCATTGGCGGCATTTTCACAAAAGCAGCCGCCGTTGCAAGTTTATTAATTCATTTCTGCAGCGGCAACAGCAACAACAGCTTGGCACCGCAGCAACTGTTTTGAGTCAGCAGCAACAGCAACAGCAACAGCAGCAGCAGCAGCAGCAGCAGCAACAACAGCAAATTGTCATCCCCCGCGGCTCGTTTTCCATGTGAAATTTGCATTTTCCATAAGCTCTTGTTGTTGTTGCTGTTGTTGTTTTTGCTGTTGTTGTTGTTGTTGTTGCTGTTGTTGTTGCGGGCTCCACACCTTTGGCGGCTGTTGCTGTTGCTGTTGTTGCTGCTGCTGCTGCTGCGACTGCTGCACTTGGCCATTGTGTTGATTTATGCGCACATTTTGTGGTCATTTCTCTATGGTCAGTCGGCAGCAACAGCAACAACAACAACAGCAACAACGACTGCAAAATGTGACAGCCTTTAGCCAAAATCAGGCAACCGAATATGCATCTATATACAACTGTAGCTGAGTATCTGTGCAAGTGTGTGTTTGTATCTATGTATGTTTTCTTTATGTAGCATTGTATCTTTCTATATAAATTTTAATATGCCTATGTATTAATTGATGTGAGCAAGTATGTATCTAAGGATCCATATTTAGGCATTTATGTAGCTGTATAGCAAAAATCTTTGCTGTATATACTGCATATGGAACTGTTTGCATGTAGTATCTACATAGGTATAGTTGCTATGTATCTGCAAGTCGATATATTTATATATCTATTTAGCTATATCTATTATAAAATATTCATCTATGTATCTGTGTATCTATGTGTGCATGTATCTATGTATTTGTGTATCTCTGCAACTGTGTGAACTTTTTACAAATTGCTTCAATTTGACGTTGGTTAAGCGCAGATTTCTTTCGATTTGTTGTTGCTGCTCATATTTATGCTAATGCTGCTGCTGCTGCTGCTGCTGCTGTTATTGTTGCTGCTGCTGCTGCTGCTGCCATTTTGGTCAACCTGAATTACTATTTAAGGCATTTTTACCTGCTTGGCAATTGGGTTGCATACACCACGTCGAATAATCGCCAGTTGCCCCAGAAAACTTTCGACTCACCTGCAAGAGAGAGAGAGAGAGAGAGAGAGAGGGAAAACATAATGAGAAAAGCTGTTAGGAGAACTGTCAAAGTGTACAGAAAATATTGCTGGAGCTGGAAATTCACATAATATTCAAATATATTTCCATTTGCCATATTCATGTTGAACTCAGCTGCGGTTGCCTTTCAGTGCAGTTGCCAAAGACGAGCAGCCGCTATCAGGCTAAAGATAGTAGAAACGTATCTACTGGCTGTGATCAGCAGCACGGTATTATCGTTCTATCAGCGTGCAACAGACTTTGTGGCAACATCATCGCGTCGCACCCGGATGACCCCGAAAAAGGCGTCGCTCGAGCCCGGCCCAAGATGCCAAGCTAAAAGTTATGGTTTTCATTAGGCAGTGGCTGGCGATAGAGCTTGACCACAGCACACACATACACACAGAGAGTGATACACACTCACACATTTAACACACACCCGCTAATCTGAGCACATAACTTAGCAACGGCCTCGGCCTGCAAATGCGGAAGCAGCCGAAACGTTGCCACTTTCTAAAACCAAAGAAACTCCCCAGGCCCAAGGCCTGCCTGCCTGCCTGCCTGCCTGCCTGCTTGCCTGCCGGCCCGACTCGACGCGACTCGACTCAACTCGTAGGCGTTACGGGGGCTCGCTGCTGTTCAGTTCAGCTCAGCTCGGCTCAGTTCGGAATCCATGGCATTATCAGGTTGCCCCGAAAATAGCAGCGCCTAATCGAAATTGCGCATCGCTGCGTTGCGCTCGGCTCGGCGGCAATTGGAATTCGATTAAGGCGGCCAAGCAAAATGCAATTAGAGGGTGGATGCGTTATTAATGTGGAGCGACGATGCGGGCCTGGCGAACTAAAATTGATATAAGCCACACTCTGCCACATACTATATACTATATATATATATAAATATATATGTAGGTATATCTACATAGTAAATATCGAGAGAGACGCGCTTATGCCCGGCATGCGGAAGCACAACGCGCCAAAACGTCAGCAAAATGTGCGAAAAATTGCAAAAAAAAATAAAAATAAAAAGACAGTGGAAAATAGAAAATAGAAGAGTCAAGAAAATCAAATGGCAAAGGAAGCAGCGAAACGCCAACACGCGCCAGCAGAGGAGGCAGCAGATGGCAGCGGCAGCGGCAGCGGCAGTGGCAGCGACGGAGGCTCAACTCAAGTCAGGATTGCGGCGGGCGGGCTCAGGCAGGCTCTATATTAGATTGCCAAGTGGGAGGTGTTCACACACACACGCATACCCGCACACACATGCTCACTCACACACACAAGCTAACAAGCCGGCCTGTGTTAAATGAAAACGCATTAAAGCCCAGCCAATGCGCAGTGGGCGTTGCAGGCAGCAGCAGCAAGCAGCAGCAGCAGGCAGGCAGGCAGGCAGGCAGGCAGGCAGGCAGCTCCGGCAACTGGCAGTGGGTGTGGCAGGCAGCGCCATTGACGCAAACGCCGCACAGTTAAGGCCGAAGATGTTGACGGTGCCGTTGACGTTTATGCTGACGGTGCTGCCAACTTGCTCGAAAGTCAAAAAAGCCAATATAAACGAAAAAGAAGATGGATTCCAAGAGGATTGTCTATTGTCTATTGAATGGATTATGCATATTGAAAAACAATGAGTTTCGTTCTTGAAGAATTCACAGCAAGTTGGCAGCACCGGCTAACAAATTTGATACTTATGTGCAGCCCTACTTTAGGTAATTATGTATATCTAGCTTGAATAATGCACAGCAAGTTGGCAGCACCGCTCACAGCTATATGCAGAATAATAAAATAAAAAATTTTATGGCTATATATACCTATGTAGTATACAATATATGTCTGTTGAAATTGATATTTAGCTCGCAAGACTTAAAGCAAGTTGGAAGCACTGATCGTAGCCTAATACTGAAGCAATTGTCTAGCTATATGAGAGAGCACAGAGCAGATCTGTATGTAGCTATATAGTGTAGAGTGTAGAGTCATATAACATATATATATATATATATATTGTAATTGCAATCGCTCACAAGCGCACACGAGCAGAGCAAGTTGGCAGCACCGATCGCAGCGACTGCTCTGCCCGCTGCGATTGCGATGATTGTCAATTTGCCCGTCCAATGCTGGCGACGGCTTTATCGCTTATTGTCATCTCGGGGCCGGCTAATTAGAAAAACACGTGAGCACGCACAGCTGCGTAGTTGTCATAATTAGAGAATCCGACCGAGGTGGAGACACAGAGAAAGAGAGAGAGAGAGAGAGATTGAGAGACGGACTGCGAGCGAGCGAGAGAGAGAGAGAGAGAGAGAGCGAGAGGAGTAAGAGCGAGAGACCGCAGTTTCGCTTGGTGTTTGAATATTGCTTCGATCGCGGCTGGGCGACAATTTGCTAGATTGATTAGGCGTCCAGCCTATGCTCGAGACTGGGACTGGGATCGGGATCGGGATAGGGATTGGGACTGGGAACCGGGGTCCGGGGCCCGGCCCGGGCCGGCTAACCGGTTGGGGCAATTAATGCCTTAAATGCGGCTGCCTGGTGTGGCATTGTTAATTAATAAAGCGGCGCGAATGAGCTGCAACCGAACTGAAATTGAAGGGGCAGCCGGCTAATTGTTAATGCAAAAATCGTTGCAAGTTAGAAAATCAATTTTTACTTTAATGATCTGGCGGGCAAGTGCTTATTAAACCGACGTCCAGCCGAAGTCCAGCAGCGTCTTCCTCGGCGATGTTGCTGTTGCTTATGTTGCTGTTGTTGCTGCTGCTGCTGCTGCTTGCCGCCTATAATTAAGCGCCTCAAATAGCTACAGGTCTAGCTGCCCCCACTCCGCCTCTTGTGGTCTGTCTCTCTGCCTGTCGCTCTCTTTCCGGCTGACCGTTAGCGGGTGTAAAAACAGCAAATGAGTTGCCATAAATTATTATGATTGCAAGTGGAGCCACAGCAGCAACAGCAACAGCAACAGCAGCAACAACAACTGTATAATGACATATTGCCAGACGATTGACAAATGCTGCAGAACCAGAAAGTCGCATCGAAGGCCGCAAGCGCAGAGCTTCCTCTCTCTCTCTTTCTTCCTCTCTCTTTGGCTAGGAGAAGCCAGCAATCGCTGCAATCGCAGCTTCTATTATTATAGACCATTATGTAGTCATGGCTAAGCTGGCTTACACGTTACACCGGCTACAGTTGCAGTCAAAAGTATCTGCACAAAAATATCGAATGGCCGCACAGCGTTACAATTAAGTGTTCCCCCGTCCGAGAAAGCACGCAAGTTGCCAATTACCCCAAGATATACAATAGTCTGCGCTCAGATCGGTTCATATGGTCTAGTAGTCGCTACATTTTTGGCTCGTATTAAGTTTACCATCGCGACAAACTTAATTACAGTTCAACTAGTTTACATTTTGATCAAGTTCGCTTCCACCTCAGATCATATTTAGAACATGGTATATGTATATAGTTCCAGTTCATTTTTCCATATTTTCTATACGTTAATTATTGCTTTTTATACCATTTACCCATTAAAAATGGGTAAAAAATGGTATATTAACTTTGTGAAAATGTATGTAACAGGCAGAAGGAGGCGTGGCAGACCATACAAAGTATATATATTCTTGATCAGCATCAATAGCCGATTTGGTCATGTCCGCCTGTCTGTCTGTCTGTCTGTATGAACGCACAGATCTCAGCTATTAAAAGAGCTAGAGTCACCAGACTTGATGGGAGTGTGCGTGTATTGAATACGCAGATCGAGTTTATTTCAAACTTGATGTGCCAAGCCCACCGCCTCCGCAAATCGATAAATACGTATTTCGATTTTTTCCAAATAATTCAATAACGAACAGAGATAAACGCACCAAATTTGGTAGGAGGGTGTCTTGCAACATTATGCAGAAGTTGGATTTTAGACTTTTGGATGCCACGCCCACCGCCTCTAAAAAACACATTTTTATAGTTTAAAAGAACACTAGAAAAGCTAGAAGCACCAAATTTGGAAGTAAGGTGCCTGGTAACATTACGGAGAATGTTTAATTTTCAATTTTTAGATGCCATGCCCACCGCCTCCAAATTATTGAATTTTAAGAAAAGTAGGGAAATAACAAAACATTTTTTTTAACACTCTTGTAGCTCACCATAGTACAGAACTACCCTATAAATTTCAATCCGATCGGACAATAAACAAATAAGTTATAGGAGTTAGAATCTCCCATATAAAATTGTGGGCGCTTAGAATTCCAACTAAAATGTTGAACTGACGCAGCAGAGGGCCGGCATCAATAAAAGTCTCATTTGCCGATCGCTCTGCGTAACTGTGTGTGGTCTAGATGGTTGGTCGCAAGATTCTCGTGCGTGAGGTCGCGGGTTCGAATCCAGCGACGGGCAATTTTTTTTTTTTTTTTTTTTTTTGCCGATCGCACTGCGAAACTGTGTGTGGTCTAGATGGTTGCATGCAAGATTCTGGTGCGTGAGTTCGCGGGTTCGAATCCAGCGACGGGCAATTTACTTTTTTTTTTTTTTTGCCGATCGCACTGCGTAACTGTGTGTGGTCTTGATGGTTGGCTCGCAAGTTTCTGATTCGTGAGGCCGCGGGTTCGAATCCTGCGCTGGACAATTTTTTTTTTTTTTAATAATTTTGCCCTATACTGAAAAATATAGTATGATATTTTTAATCAAATTGACGAACATGGAAGATGCAAAAAAATAAGAAAAAAGAAAAACTTGTTCTAAGCAATACAAAAAAAGAAGCCTCCGCTGGGATTCGAACCGGGGACATTTAGTTATAGAGCTGACAACTCTCACAACAAACCACAAACCAAACGAGGCCCATTGTCTGTTTCTGCTAAATACATATGTATGTAATCATTACATACTATGTATGTACTTATGTATAGAAATTATAGGCGCGAGAAGTTTTGCATACAGCAGCAGAGACGGAGCAGAGGCTCGGCGTCAATGCTTGCACCGACTGCGCACGCACAATCGGCGTGAAGTCAGCGTGCAGTCGGCCTGTGCCATTAGCGTCAAATTGACGCCGTCAATGCATGTGTATAATTTGACTTCGAAAATTTTGCGAAGCGTTGTATTAGTTCGGCGAATAAAAGTAATTAATATTAAGAATTTTTTTTAACAGCCAAAGGTAAATGGTATCTTACTGTCGAGTGCACTCGACTGTAGCTTTCTTCACTTGTTTTATGTGCTCTTCTTTAGATTTTATTTAGTTTTAGTTTATTTAGTGTTGCACAGTTTTTGCCTCTAGTTTCTTTTCAGCTTTTATTAAGTTCACAATTTCCAGCTTGTATTTCTCTAAATTCTAGCTCAGTTCAGTTAGTTCTTCTACAAAAATTTTAGTTCCTTTTGATTTTCCTTTAGTTCATCTTTAGTTCCTGCTTAGTTCTCTCAGAGTTTCTCTTGAATTTACATATGTTCGTATTAAGTTCAACTTAAGCTCAGGCTTAGTTAATTTTCAGAGTCGAGTTTTTAGTTCACCTCTAGTAACATCATCAGTTTATATTAAAAATTTAGTTCAACTTTAGCATCAATTCAGCTAGAATTTCCCTGAAGATATTATATTTGCGAATATCTTTAGTTCCTGCTTAGTTCTCTTTGAGTTTCTCTTTAGTTTATTTTTGTTCGTATTAAGTTGAACTTAAGCTCAGACTTAGTTCATTTTTAGAGTCGAGCTTTTAGTTCTAGTCTAAATTTAGTACGAGTTTAGCATCTTGCATTTAGCTGAAAATATTTGCGAACGTTTTCAAACGTATTGCTATGCTGGCATTGATCAAGTCGAACTGGTCATTAATTTCGCCGAGAACCGTTTGCAGATCTCCACGAACCACGCCTTTTGCAGAGGCAGAGGTGAAGGCCGCGGAGGGGGTGCAAAGTCACACACAACGGACTCCGACCCAAAAAAAAAGGAAAAAATAAAAAAAAAAAACTAAAAAATCAACAAAAGCGACTCTTGGCCCAAAGTAAATACGAATTAAATGTGTGTGTGTGTGTATGTTTAGGAGGCGTGGTCAGTTGGCAGTTGTGGCTAAAGCCGAGACAGGGGCAGGGGCAGAGGCAGGAGCTGCTGTTGTTGCTGTGGCGGCGCCTGCCAATGCAGTTGCAAGCACTATAATTAAGCCATGCCGAGGGCATTTTCGAGCACTGCCCCATAAGAGAGTCGCAATGCCGAACCGGCAGCAGCAACTGGAACGCAATAGGGGAAGAGGCCAGGGGGGAGCGAGAGGCGAGAGGAGTGTGGAGAATGAAGAACGAGAACGAGCGGAGACGACGGCAAAGCGACAACTTCCTTCTAACCCAATTTCCAGTGTCTTTGCTAAGCTTTATGCAAAACGCTAAACAATATCCGCAACGCGTTGTCAACAAATGACATGAAATTGGCAACAGCAACAGCAACAGCAGCAGCAGCAGCAGCAACATTGGCAGCAACCACGACGAGCACATTTCCGTTTCAAGCAATTTCCGCGACTCTCTCGACTCTCGAGTGCCATTTGATTGGTAAGCAATTTACGCAGGCGACAGCAGCAACAGCAACAGCAGCAACAGCAACAGCAGCAACAGCAACAGCAGCAACAACAACGACCCTGACCCGCAGCAACATGTTGCATGTTGTGTGTGCCCCGACATGATTCGAGCTACGAATTTTGTTATTGCCTCGCCAACATTTCTTTTTGATCTTGTAGGCATCAAAAGCTGATGTTGCTGCCGTGCCTGTTGCTGTTGCTGCTGCTGCTACTGCTGCTGCTGGCAGCATCCGTTTGCTGATTTGTATATCTAATTTTCATAATCTGAAATGCATGTTGCCTGCTCGGCCGCATTCGCTATGCCAGCAGCCAGCAGCGGCAGCAGCAGCAGAAACATGTTGCAGGAAATCAAGCTGGTCAATGTCTGCCTCATTTGAATGCGTGCAGCAGAGCAGCAGCAGCAGCAGCAGCAGCAACAAGTAGAACCGGCGGCACGTTTAGCAACGCATGTCAACGCAACACAACAGCAACATCATAATCATCGGCTGCAGCAGCAAAGAGTTCTTTGTAATTAACACACAGCTTGCTTCCGGCAACACAGCAGCAACCAGGGCAACCGCAGCAGCAACATCAGCAGCAGCAACAGCAACAGCAGCAGCAGCAAGCAAGGCAACAAGTGCGTGCAGCAAACATGACATGTGACATGTGTTGGCTAGCGGGTGGTCAACAGACGCGACATCTTCTAGCTGCTGGCGTTGCACCTGAGCAGCAGACGAGGAGGCAGCAGCAGCAGCAGCAGCCGAAGCAGCAACATCGAATGACGAATGACAAGACATGCAAACGAGTTCGGTCCTGGTCCGGTCCCGTCCCCAGTCTCGGTCCCTGAGCCTGTACCTGTGCCTGTGCCTGTGCCTGTGCCTGTCCCTGGGCACGGCCCAGACGTTGACAGTTTAGGCCTGGCCATGGTCAAGATGTCACTTTTCATTAGGCAGCAGCAGCAGCTGCTTGTTGTTGCTGTTGTTGCTGCTGGTGCTGCTGCTGTTGTTGGGTCTCGGGGATGATGCATGGGCACCTGTTTGGCGCGGCGCTTTAGATTAGTCGCCTGTAATTAGTTAATAACATGGCATGGCATGTCTAAATTGCAGTCGCGACATCAAATTGCTGATGCTGCTGCTGCTACTGCTGCTACTGCTGCTGTTGCTGTTGCTGCGTTTTGATTGATGTTGCTGCGGGCAACAGCAGCGTTAATATCGAAACAGCGGCAGCAGCAGCAGCCCAGGCATAAAAAATGTTATGCATACTTTTAATTGATAAGTTTTTAGCACATGATAAATTTTAATATGTGGCAGCTTGTCACCAGCGACAGCAGCAACCTGTTGCCAGCAACAGCAGCAGCAGCAGCAGCAGTAACAACAGAAATACGAACAGCAGCAGCAACAGCCTTAGCAGCAACATAAGCCGACATAAATCCATTAAAGCCGTACAAATTCCAAGTAAATTAAAAGCAGTTAAACTCAATTGATTTTGAGAAGCAGCAGCAGCGGCAACAACGACGGCAACACCTCGCCAACAATAAAAATAAACAACAGCAGCAGCAACAACAACAGCAACAGCAGCAGCAACATGAGTCCCAAAACCAAAAGGCCACAAAGATATTGCAGCCCAGTCCAGGCTCGGCTCAAGCTCAGTAACTGATCCAAGTCCAGGTCCGGCTCCGGGTGCCAGTCCCCTTCCAGGGACATAGACAGAGGCAACGGCAGTGGCAGAGGCACAGGCCAAAAGCCTCAGCTCAATAAATTTTTATCGCATGTGCTTGCCAGCGTGTGAGTACGTGTGTGTGCGTGTGTGTGTGGGCAAGTCAATTGGCCAGGCCAAAAGGAATGCGCTGATATTGAAACAACAAGGGAAACAAGAGCAGCAGCAGCGGCAGCAGAATCCGCAGCAACAGGCAGCAGCAGCAGCAACAGAAGCCGCAGCAAAGGCGTTGTACAAACACATACATAACAGCAACAACAGCAGCAGCAGCACAACAACAACACCAACTACAACAACACCTGTAACAGCTTGGGGCCAAGGGGTAAAACCTTCGACCGGCAACTTCTCACATGTTGCAAGCGCGCGCTTCGAGCACAGAAACAAAAAGCAACGGGAGAAAAGGAAATTGAATAAAAGGGAATTAGGCAAGCGGAGCACATTGAGAATTCGCAAAAACATCAACAACATCGGCTTCAGCATCAGCATATGCCAACAGCAGCGGCAGCAACACGACAGCAACATCGGTTAAAAAGTCGCAGTTTTATTGTTCAGTCACAAAACGGACTCCGAGTTGTGGCAACAGCATCAAAAACAACAACGACAGCAACAACAGCAGCAACAAAAGCAATAGCAACTGCAACAGCAGGCAGTCGTCAATTGACTCAATTGAGCTGAGAACTAGGGATGACAAACAATGAATATATCGATTATTTTATCATTTATAATCATATTTTTCGATTAGTCGACAAATCGAGCCTGTCAATACTAAAAAGCTTTTTACTATTTTTATTTTATTGCAATTATGTGGAAAATAATTATCAATACAGCACAATCGACAACTGAAGTAAATATCGATTGTTAATACCGATTGCTCGCGACTAGTCGCACACTTTAACCATAGCTTCTTATTCTTTCGGTTTCTTCTTCTATCTGTTGTGGCACTTTGTGCACTTCACTTTTACGATATTGAAAGTCATTTGCCATTTTCCCCAGATTCTGCTTTTGCTTTCAATGCAATTCGATTCAAATCAATTTCCATGCATTTATGCGGCATTCTTCTTCTCCGCCAAACAGTGTTGCACAACGTCTTCGGGCGGCTTGGAAGGAGTAGTGAGTTTGTGCTTCAGCAAAGTTCACAATATGCTCGCTTCACGACTTCAGTGTGCTCTTTGCAATTTGTGCCTATAAACAAGTGCATTGATTATCGCACAGCCAGCGGGGCAGAGCGCTATGAGCGCTATGTTGGGAGAGGGGGGGGGGGGGAGGTGGATGTAGCAGCACAACGAATGCGAGTGGGAATCACAAGTGGGAGTGGGAGTGGGAGTGGAAGTGGGAAGTAGGAGGAGGAGGAGGAGGAGGAGGACTGTGGCCAAGTGTCGCACAAGCTCAGACCAAATGGCAGCAACATTTGCTGTAGTTGTTGTAGTTGCCGCTGTTGTTGCACCCACGCAGCAGGCATTGTGCAGCGAGACCTACGAAATGCCAATGGGAACAGCAGCAGCAACAGCAACAGCAACAGCAGCAGCAACAGCAGCAGCAACAGCAGCAACCACAGGCAGGCAGCCTTTGGCATTTAGTTGACCCAACTCCAACTCCAACTCCAACTCCAACTCCGACTGCGACTTCGGCTGCAACTGTGGAAGCTGCATAGCTGCCTGCCACATATGCTGTAGCAACAACAAAAACTTTCTCTGGCCAAGAATGTGCGCAGCTGCAGCAACAGCAGCAACATCACACACTCACACACACTTACACACACACACACACACACACACACACACGCTTGCTGCTGGCCAAATGCAACGTAGTCCAGTTCAGTTCAGTTTTAGTCCAGTCATTCATGCGCCTGGCCGACACTCACACACACACACACAGACATGCTAACACTGCAGCTCGCAGTTAGTTAAAGCTGCAGCAGCAGCAGCTACAACAGCAGCAGCAACAGCTACAACAACAACAACAGCACCCGCCGCGTGTCGATTGAAAATTTATGATCACAATTTTGGTTAATGCATTTTCGTGTTTGTGCCATGATTACCAAATGTTATTCACGCTCCGGTGAGTGTATTCACATGTCTGCAATTGTGTGCGAGCGTGTGTGTGTGTGTGTTTGTGTGTGTGTGTGTGTGCGCGCCTTGGTCTCTTGGCAATCAATGCCAAAATGGCGCGGGCGCATTGCGACTTTTTGGTATTTACGGTTAACTAAACATTCCAAACGGGCCACGACAAAAACTCCGGCAACTTGCGTCTGGCCCGACCAGGCTTGCCACCGACTGCCTGCCTGGCCGCACAGGGTTGCCAACGTCGTGGCCAATGCACAAAGCATCGACGACGAGGGCCGTTTACTGCGGCGACTTATGGGCAACAACTCAGAAGGGCCACAGCAACAACAGTAACTGCAACAGCAGCAAGCGTTGACTGGTTTATCGGGCCATTAGCAGAGTTGCATTTGGAAATTAGTCTAGCGCCGATTTGCTAGGCCATAAAGCAGTGAATAATGCGCCTGAGTGTGAGCTAAGCGATAATGAAACACAATTGAACACTTACAAAACTTGAACTTTATGCCCCCGTTTCAACTGCATTCGCATAGATCACACATCAAACACGACTCTACTTCACCGACCAGATCTTATCAGTTATCGCTAAATCCTGTAAAGTTGGGATTCAGAGTTAGTTAATTAAATAAAGAATTTAAATTAAATAAGTAAAAGTATGATTGTAGATCTTATTGATTAACTCCCCATCATTACTTAACATTTGATTTCGATTTTCGAAGGCGATCAGCATGGCTCTCCATATTTGAAATAAGCTTCAAAGGCGCCTGTTATACAAGAAGCTTTGCGACAAATTTGATCTTTCCAGCTGCTATGAAAGCTGAGATATGTATGCTTAAACAGACAGACGGGCGGAAAAATCGACTCGGCTTTCGATCCTGGCTAAGAGTAATTTTAAATATTTTTCATCATAAATTTGCACAACGTCAATATACCATATTTAGTACTTATCAATGGGAGCATAGTACCATATAAGCACTTACATTAAAAAATAATATACCATTTTTTACCCATTTTCAATGGATAAATGGTATAAAAAGTACTAAAAAAAAACAAATTACTCCGAAAAAAATTACAGAAAAGTTTATAAAAATATTCGATAAAATTTCCTAAGCTCACTTCAATCTCAATTCGTAATGAGTGTAAATTCAATGCTGCTCTCAGATTACAGTGACAACCCTAGCCGCAGCAGCAGCAGTAGCAGCAACACCACCGGCAACAGTTGCTCCTGGCCAGCAATTCCGATGGCCGCTTAGCAGCAGCTGTAAACATATTTCAGGCGTATTTCCGTTTTGTAAGCTGCGCTCTCGCCTCGGCCACGCGAAAAGCATGTGGCATGCGGCATGTGGCATGCGGCATGCGGCATGTGGCATGCAGCAGCAGCATGTTGCTACTGTTGCTGTTGTTGTTGCTCCCATTTTTGGGTTAGGCGTAGGATTGCCGCTCGGCTAATGTGTCTTGTAATTTGCATGGCCATTTGTGAAAAGTGAAAAGCGCGCCGCGACTTTTTCTCCCCGGTCAACAGTGTGTGAGTGTATGTGTGTCTGTGTGTGCTTATTTTCGGCAGCTGTTTTTCCAATGTTTTTTTTTGGGTTTTTTTCTTTGCTTTTTGCGTGAATTATGCAGCGCATTTTTACCGTTAGCGCATTGGATAAACAGTAGCACTTACAAGCGCCTTTTATGGGCGCGGGGGCAAGCAGCCGCTGCCCAAAATTGTCGCTCGATTTTTATTCAAAACAACAGGAGCCGCCAGTTTCCAGCGGCCAGTTGGCAGTTGCCAGTGGCCAGTGGCCACATGCAGGCCCCCTTTGCCGGCACCACCTCCCGCTGACTAGCAAAAACAGCCAAAAGCAGCGAGAAAACGGCTAGAAAACTGTTTATGGTTATGATTGCGTCCATGCGAATGCTAAATATGCCAAGCGAATGGAAATGTGATCGCTCTTGCCGTTGTTGTTGTTGTTGTTGTTGTTGTTGTTGCACACGTGGGCGTATGTGCAACTTGCAGCAAGTTACCAGTTGCTGCTGCTTTCACACACAATTAGCGTATGTTGCTCGCATCTGTGTCTCTCTCTCACTCTCTCCCTCTCCCTTTCCCTCTCCCTCTTTCTCTCTCTCTCTCTCTGGCTCTGTGTGTGGGTGCTGCGAGAAATAGCTGGCCATAAATCATGCCTAGACTTTGGCTATTGTTGTTGCTGCGTTGACACAATCAACAGCAGCAGCAACAACTGCAGCAGCAGCAGCAACAGCAGCAGCAACAGCAACAGCAACTGCAATTGATTTGGGAAGCTTTTGAGCTGCTGATTGCCAGCGTCGCCCTCGTTTCTCGCTCCTTCTGCTTCTTGTTCGCATTTCATTGACTAATGATACGAAACGTGGCAGCAGTAGCAGCAGCAGCAGCAGCAGCAGCAGCAGCAAGAGCAGCAGGCGCAACAACATGTTGCTGACACGCGCGCATCGTTAGCGCGCTGCAGTTGTCAACCAGGTGAGAAAGCGACCAGGTGCTCGCGCGATCGCCTCGGTGCGTAGGTGTCAACCATTCGAGGTAAACACTCGCCTATTGCCAGGCTTAGGTTTCGTGTGGTTGTCATTGTTGCTGCTGCTGCCGCTACTGCTGCTGCTGTTGTTGTTGTTGTTGCTGCTGTTGTTGTTATCAGCATGTTGCTGCTGATTGTGCAACTGTTGCTACTGTTGCATTTGCCACAGCACTCGACATACTTAGCATTTGTTGCCATTGCTTGCAGTTGCCTTGTTGTTGTTGTTATTGTTAATGATTTTAGCAGCAATTGTTGCTGTCGTTCTTGTTGTTGTTGTTGTTGTTCTTGTTCTTGTTCTTGTTCTTCT
Source organism: Zaprionus bogoriensis (assembly GCA_035046045.1). NCBI lineage: Eukaryota > Metazoa > Arthropoda > Insecta > Diptera > Drosophilidae > Zaprionus > Zaprionus bogoriensis. Next base: position 1,323,140 of record JAWNOI010000161.1, on the reverse strand, counting down.
TACAGCTGCACTCGAGAATGAGAGATTGTTGCCAGAGCAACGCCAAGAATGCATGTGTTGTTGTTATTCTTCCTGAGAATGTTGCAAGCGCTATTCTCTTCCTCCTCCTAATGATGTGTTGCTCTTGTACTCTGCGTATTATTTTAGCTGTTGCTGTTGTTCTTGTCAGGTATTTTATATACATGTTGCTGAGGGTCAGTTGCTGTTGCTGTTTCTGCTTATGCTGTTGTTGCTGCCGTTGTTTTACAGCAATCCGACACCTGTTGGCGCTTCATATCAAAGCACTCGAGGCGCACGTGACCGTTTTAGGATGCAGCGGCAACATGTTGCCGGCGTGCGAGCAACAAGCCACCGCCTCCGTCGCCAACAAGATCATAATTCACTCACACACACATAAGCACACAAGCACAGAAGCACACGGGGCAATCGAAGGGTAATAAAAGGCGAGCATCGTCATAAACGCAACGATTGCCGGCAGACGCCGGCGAGCAACACGCGCGATAAATCGATGCAGGGACAACAGGTGTCCAATAACAGCAGCCACAGCTACAGCCACAGCCACAGCAACAGCAACAGCAGCACTGGCAGCGGCAGCAGCAGATCGTACAAAGGAGCCAAAGGCCAATGGCAAGTATTAAGCCAGGCAAGCAGCAGAAGAAAGAGCCCGAAAGTGAGAAGCAGCAGTGGAAAGAGAAAGAGGCAACAACAGCAGCAGCAGCAACTGCAGCAACAACACTGGCCATTTGTGGCGATTGCTGCTGCTGCTGTTGCAGTCATTCTTGCTGTTGCAGCTTCCGCATTCGCATTGGCCTTCGCACAGCTTTCGACGGAAGAAGCAGTAGAGGAAGGTCTGCCGGCGCGTCTGTAGGTCTCTGGGTAACAATGTCAAACACCGCAAAGGCAGAGGGCAACTGGAAACTGGCGACTGGCGACTGGCAACGTGCAACATAACTAGCCACAGCAGGCAAGCGCTCAAGAGTTGCCGCCACTGCTTAACCCTTGTTATCGATAGGCTTTGGGTTACCCCCAACTATACTTTTGCATCTCTTTTCTTTTCGCTTTTGGGAAGTAGCATACAATTTTCTAGTTCATTACAAAATTAAAATATGTTGAAAGAAAGCAACTAATGACTTATCGATTACATTTGAAACCGATAAGCCGTTCGAGCTCAGGCAACAATTATATTTCGCAGCGCTGAAATGAAAGTTATCGTTACATGCAATTGGCAACAGTATTTCACTAGCTTCAGACACCTGAAAGCGGGATTATCGAAAGTATCGATAATTGAAATGGGTTTTTCGGTGTCCCTAGAGAAGCTATACCATTCGCAGCTCATCTTTTTATGTCTGCCCTTGATCGCAACGATCGATCAATTTCTTGGAGAAGCAAGCTGCACAATTGCCATAACACTGCACTGCAAACTTATCGATAACCCGCGCAGTCGTTGGCTCGTACAACAATCGAAATCGTCAGATTCGCTTTAGTTCTCGTAAACTGCCATTAATTACAGGGTATAAACAGGCTGGCACGCTGCACATGATAGGCGGGGTGGGGGCGTGGTATCGGCGGAATAAGCGAAAAGGAAAATCAACAGCGTAGAAAATAGCGCAGAACGACAGCAAATGCGGAAGAAGCAGACGAAACTTGCGCGCGTGCAACCTTGAGATAATTTAATCGTTTCTGTTTGAGAACAAACACACACTGACACACACACACACACACACTGACACACACACACTGACACACACACACACTGACACACACACACGGGCACACACATCTGCGAACGGCTGTCGATCGAGCGAGCGAGCCAAAAGCGAAAATGCCAACAAACAATTGAAAACATTTTACAACGCAAAGGAAAACAAACCAAGCCAACGATAGATGACAAAGTCGCCAACGACGCGGGCAGCGACGCCGACAGCGACCGCGACGCAGCCAAGTAGACGCATGGGTGTATAGTATATACAAATGTAGTATATAGACGAACTTCTGGGCAAATCGGTTTTAGCAACGCATCAGGAACTGAAAGCGGAAACGCACAATAAATCGAAACGGATCTGCGCTTACGAACTACAAGCAGTTCCGCTTGGAGCTCTTTCAACCTGCTTTTATCGCTCCAAATCAGCTAATATATGTGTATGTATTTTTGCCAGTCAATCGAATAGTATTATAAAAAAAAAAAACAACATCTAAAAAATCATTTATTAATTATAATGCAGTACTCAAACGATTGGTCGCATCTGATTAACGAAACCAATACAAGGGAAGAAACCAACCAGCACCCCATCCCGATGACGGCCATTCGCATATCGAAACGGACACGAATTGGACAATGGAAAGTGAGGACTTTAATGAAGCCAACCAGATTGGCGCAGTTTGAAGGAGACTGGAATGGAACCCGCAGGGAAGTAGAATAGAGTGGGTCGCCAAAGATGACCAGGCGCCGTACAGCACTCCTAGAAATGTACCAGGAGAACATCAGCTTGGGACATAATAAAAAATAAACAGCGCCAAATAAAAGTTAGTTGGAAAGCCCTTGTAGAGGCCCTAAGCTCACGGAGTAATAAGGAGTAATAAGGAATAAATAAAACTCAAACGATTTGCAATCGATCAATATATCGTTAGCTAGTTGCAATTTGGGCAACTCTTGGTGAAATGAAATAATAAAAAATACTAGAAATATGCTAAGTAAATACCAAGAAATAGACTCGAGAGAAAATACTGCTCAAGCGCAAGCACAAACACGCACATATTTGATCTGCATTGACAGGCAGCAGCAGCAGCAGCAGGCAGCAGGCAGCAGGCTGCAGCTGCCAAAGTAGTTACATAAATAGTCCGGAGCTGCAGCTCAAACTGAAGCTCAAGCTCAAGTTGAAGCATCTGCAAACTGAAAGTCTCTCTTCGTCGCCCGCTGCGCAGCTCCCTTGTGGGCCGCCTCTTGGCGTGTTCAATAATGCTTCAAAGATGAGCTGCAGATGTTGTTGTTGTTGTAGATGTTGTAGATGTTGCTGTTGCTCTTCGCTCAAATACTTGTGCTCGCACTCGTGTGTAGTGTGTACCTTAGTCACATCATTAGATTCCGCTTCCAAAAATAAATAAAGCAGAAGAAGCAGCAGCGGCAGCAGCAGAAGAATCACAAGCAGAAGAATAGCAAGCAGAAAGAAAGCATTTCTTTATCGATGTGCGCGTTGTTGTTGCCAAGCACTCGAACTGAACTTTGCACAAGGCAACAGGCGCAGACAGCGAGGTCTCAATGTGCTGCCTGCTGCTGCTGTGTGTTGCTGCTGCTCTCATCTCATCGTCAGCAAACACTGATAAATTATTTGACAGATTATATTTGCGTTGAACTTTGGAAAAAGTCGGCGGCGGCGGCTGCATTAATAAAAACAAGAGCACACGACCCAAGTGTAGAGCACATAAAAAGTAAATGAGTGTGCGGCACAGTCAACGGCTAGCACATACCCTGTAGATGACTGTTCAAAAAATTTTGAATTCTACGCTGTCTTTCTTTCGTTACCAGAGCATACTTTTAATGTAGGTTTGAGAGCAAAAAATGAGTTCTCTATTAGCTTTCTAGAAATAGAGCAGTTTTTCAAATAGTAAGCATTAGTTTCAGTTGACTTTAATTAAACTCTCTTCAGATAGAGAACAGCCATTTGAACTCGTTACTTTGTGTAAGTTAGTCTATAGCTAGATTTTACGAAACAAATTAAATTAAAAAAAAACCGTTTAAAACTCAAGAAAATTAAAAGAAAAATTTCACGTATTTCACGATAGTCGCTCTGCAGAATAATTGTTTATATATCTTCTAAAACTTGTAATTACATTTCAAGTCATATTTCAAAATTTAAAAAATAAATACTTTTTTTTATGTGTGAAGTATACATAAATAACACATGGATCAATAACCGAGAGATGGCGCTCGTAGTAAAGCAGTAACCAGGTCTTTGTAGAGTTCTAATCTTTACTTAAAACGTGTTGAAATTTAAAAAAAAAATGTTTTCATTGTTAGCCTGGGGACTTATTGAACCATGTGTTATATACCTTAATATAAACACGAAAACAAAAGATATGTAATCTTTTATTTTCAGATTATATTATTGTTGTGGATTGTAAAACAATTTAGTGACACAAATAAATTATATAAAATTCTAAGTTTAAGATTTATTTTCTGCAGCCCATAGTCCATATTTCCAATTGAAAATAATGGAAGTTAAGCAAGCAAAATATAGCTAGAGTAAATACATCTATACCGATAAATATAGTATGTCTGTAAACTGCAGCTGGACAATGTACAGAAATGATATATGCGAATTGATCGACGTAATTGAAAGAGTCTATGAGGAATTCTACATATAGATCGTATGGCTATGCATTTGCTGTGACTGAATAGTGTGCTCTCTGGCGGCTACAGACATATACCTAGATAGTACCCATCTAGAGGGTATGGCATTGCGCAGCTGCAACACCTGGGGAGAAAGCATAGAACAGACTCAAAGGGGCTCCGGGAGGGGAGAGAAGCTGCTGCTAGCAGCTGGTGTAGCTGGTGTGTCGGCTCAGCTGCCAAGCTGCTAGCTAGCTACATCCCCCCTCCCCCCCCCCGCACTCCGATGCTCTCCCCCGCCAGCTGGCAAGTTGCCCCGTTGCCAGTTCGTTTGCTAACAAATGAGCGTCATGTCTTTGCCGTCGCAAAACAAATCTGAGCAATTTTTTATGATAAATAACACCGGCAAGCGAGAGGGAGACAGAGCGAGGCAGAGTGGGAAAAGGAGAGAGCAAGCATGACAGAGAGAGAGCGAGAGCGAGAGCGAGACACATGCATATGCACTATAACCGACTCTAAGCGGGCAGCAATATTTAGTGCGGGCCCCCGAGCGCCTAACGGGCTGCACGTAGACTTGCGGAGCTACAGCTTGCAGCGCAGCAATGGCAGGAGGATGTCAGGGGGTAGGCGGGGCGGGGCGGTGCGGGGAGTACGGGACTCGGCGACTGGCGGCTTGTGCAAACAAACAAATCGCTGCAGATTTATTTTAGTGCAAAGCGCAGTGCAAAATTGCTCAGGCATGCGTGGGCAGTCGGTGCGAGCGAGACAGACGCACACACAGGGAGCAAGGGGGAAGACAGCGAGGCATACAGGGGGAGCGGTGGCAGGTAGCGACAGCTGCGCAGTCGCAACGCAGCTTGAATCGATGCGCGATTGAAAAATGCGCGCTTTCAACGCGGTAATTAAAAGATGAATCGTTCGCCATGTGCAAATCTAATAAGTTGAGACGCAGTCGCCGTCGCCGTCGCCGTCTGCGTCGCAGCTGACGCCGCAGTTGGCGTCGCAGCACTTGCAACAAATGACGCGTCATTAAGAGCGATAACGCCCCATTTTGTGGCAGATATGAGTTTGCCAGGTTGCCGAGTTGCCAGGTAGCCCAGGCCTATGATTGATGCCTGCTTTTATGGCTAACGGAATGTGGAATGCAACAGCAGCGACTGCGGCAGCGGCAGCAACCACTGTGCAACAACTGCCACGGAGCAGTCGAAGTGAAAGTTTCCCCCCTTCCAGGAGAAAACGGAAGGAACCTAACGGCACAGAAGTCTCGCACATTTCCCCATTTCGCTGACAATTATCAAAGGAAGAGCTGCTGCTGCTGTTGCCACACGTGCCACGCACACAGAACTTTCACTCGCATGCAAAAGGGTTGCCAACATTCATTTAGCTGATAGAAATCTTCCCCTGCAGTCGCGCTGCACTCAAATTTAGGTCAGTCGAAACAGCTGGCAGTTTGCGTGGAAGGGTCAGAATGAGGCTGACATAACGGCGTTCCAGCTATCTGTTCCTTACCCGTATTCTGTCTCTCTCTCTCTCTCTCTCTCTCTCTCTCTCTCTCTATCTCCTTCTCTCTCTCTCTCTCTCTCTCCCCTTCTCTTTGTCCTCCTGTGCTCTGAAGTGTGACTGCCTTTGACTGGTCTAATCAAGTCCGAAGTGCTGTCTCTCTGTAGGAGATTATTACTCTTTGCATCTATGGATCTTTGAAGAATTCAATCGATCTATAAGAGATCTTGAATTTTTTACTATCTTTGAACTATTCTCAGTAGGAAGAGATAGAGAGGAAGGTGTATTAAATCTTCCAACGATATCATAGCAAACCATCAAAGTAAATTATATATCAGGACAATTTATATATCTTGTCTTGAGCTCTGAGAGTTCTAAAGACTTAAAGCAAGTAAGGTCCTATAGCACAGTCTCGTAACTCTGCAGGAAAACTGGCATTTGAATATTGTTGCAGAGAATATATTGCCATATCTAGCTGTATGCCTGATTTCCAGTTTAATTTAGCTTCTAGACAAAAAGATACATGATCACATTGAGCGTAACTTGTATACAGGAACACCTAAATATTGAGAGGTATGGTGCGATCACTGCAGAACGCATCACAGACTACACTCATGACCGACCATACAGAGGGTCCCCATTCAACGCACTGGAAAAAAGAGACAGCACTATGCCTGATCCCTCGGAATGAAATGGAATTATCGAATATTACAGCTTGTAGATTTACCCGGCAATTAGCTCACGATCAGCTCACGGCTATTAGTCAATGCATAAAGCTTCGACTGCGACTCGGCTGAGGAGGCGTGACGGGTAGGCGGGCGGGCGGGCATGCAGGCATTCGGGAGGTACTCGCAATTCCCTTAATAGTATTCGATGCGCACTTACCTGAAAATAGAATGAATCGAAAGAGCAGCAATTAGATAGAGATAATAAAGAAGTGCAGAATAGAAACTACACACATACACACGCACACACACACACACACAGCGGGTAGACAGAGTGAGCGACAGACGGACAGACAGACGGACGAACAATAAGAACAGGCTTATTAATAAACAATCGATCAGCAGCAACAAAGCGAATGCCGCCGCGCATTGTGTGTGTGCGAGTGTGTATGTGTGTGTGTGTGTGTGTGTGTGTGGATAGAATGGAGATTGGAATGGTCGGAGAATGGATTGCATTGGATTGGTCGGCCCCATTACATAAGTGCGAACTGCAATTAAGCGCAATTCAATGCTCGAGCCCGGGCCCAGTCCCAGCCCCAGCCCCAGCTTCAGCCCCGGTGCGAGTTCGAGTCCGAGTCCCATGAAATCGGTTCAGAGTCAAGTGCGCACTTGGGTCTCTCTCGAGCTGGACACACGACGACGGCGATATTGCAACATTACAACTGCAACCGAAACTGGAACTGCAACGGCAACGGCGACGGCGACGGCGACGGCAACAATCGATGCTGGGACAACAAAGCGAGCCTCTAGTGTGCTGCGAAAATTGATTAAAGTCATTCATCAAATTTGTGGCAAGTTCAAATGCAGCTGCCGCCACTTGCAACGTGTGGCACGGAAATCAATTCTGGCCTAATGAAATAATGCACTTTTCAGGGCCGACTTGCAGTGAAAGCTAAATGCAATAAAAGCACCCGCCAGCAAAAATGCCAGCAGACGCTGCGTATACGCAATAAACTTGAGTCTATCAAGCAATTGTCGGGCACTCGCTTAATTACTCCGACAACATGTGAGCAATAGCACAAATTAATGGCAATTCAAGCTATCTGCAATTGGGCAGTACACTCAAGGACTCAAACAAATTCTGTCCATCAAATCACCGAGAAAACAACTAAATATGCCTACTAGATTTCATTGCTTCCTTATTGAATACACAAATATATACATATCTATTATATAAAAATGAATCGCAAAATGTGTTGGTAAGCGCATAACTCAACAACGCCTGAACCAATTTGGCCAAATTTTTTTTTTAAATTGTTCGTTGAAGTTCAAGGTTTGTGGACACGGCAAGAAAAATGAGAATTATTGCTGGGAAAACCGTTAAAATGGCCATTTTCTTTTTCCCATACAAATTTTCCGGGCCACTTCAAGTAACCTTTCACGAACACGTCAAAGTAAAACACACCTAAACACATTATTTGTAATACATAAACAGTCTACTTTTGCTCACCTAGCAGCAAGGTAGTTTTATTTATTTTAAAAATTTAAAATCCCTCGGCCACTAACCTGCGCGTTTCTTTTGTATTAGTTTCGATGTTGGTTTCTACTTTTTATGACTTCAAGTCATATCAAAATTAAAAAAAAAAATTCCTGCCACCAAATCAACTGAGTTTGCTTTTGTCATGGATGGTTTTTTTATGGTTTTAAATTATAATTATTTCTGGATAAACCCTTAAAATAGCCATTCTCTTTTTCCCATACAAATTTTCCCGGCCACTTCAAGGAACCTTTGACGAACACGTCAAAGTAAAACACACCTATACACAGTTTACATAATAAATAGTTAGTCTAATTTTGTTCACCGAGCAACAAGGAACTTTAATTTATTTTAAAATTAATAAAAGTACCTTGCTGCTTGGTGAACAAAAGTAGACTGTTTATGTATTACAAATAATGTGTTTAGGTGTGTTATACTTTGACGTGTTCGTCAAAGGTACCTTGAAAATAAAAATAAATAAATAAAATATTAAAAGCAATAAATTTGATTATAAAATCTCTTAAAAAAATTATCAAAAAATTCTTTTCAAAAATGTTATATACGGGAGAGGGACTGGGAGAGGAACTGGGAGAAGGATTGGGAGAGGGGCTGGGAGAGGGATTGGGAGAGGGATTGGGAGGAGATTGGGAGAGGGATTGGGAGAGGGATTGGGAGAGGGACTGAAAGAGCGACTGGGAGAGGGACTGAAAGAGCGACTGGGAGAGCAACTGGGAGAAGGATTGGGAATAGTATTGGGAGAAGGACTGGGAGAGCGACTGGGAGAGCGACTGGGAAAAGAATTCGGAGAGGGACTGGGAAAAGAATTCGGAGAGGGACTGGGAGAGGGAGAAGGATTGGGAGAGGGACCGGGAGAGGAACTGGGGAGAGCGACTGTAAGAGCGACTGGGGGAGGGACTGGGAAAGGGACTAGAAGAGGGACTGGGAGAACGACTGGGAGAAATATAGCCATCTGGTGGCGAAACGGAGTTCGCCGGGTTTGCTAGTAATATATATAAATATATATTGCCTTGTGTAGGACTATGTATTCCCTTTCCCTTCCAAGAAGTACATTGCTAGTAGGAGCAAGCCGTTCTGCAGCCAATAATATCTATATATATCTTTCCATATTCTTCCCTTTTTGTCGGAGGTCAATAACTCTGCAACGCTTCGGCAGTAAACTAAAATCTGAATCGAAGAGCTTGAACTTAATTTAAATTAAATTTATTTCCAAAAATGTTTGACCAAGTTTTGAAGGAAATATATTTTTATGTTAGGTCTTCTAGTCTTTCTTTCTTCCTGCCACTTTCCATCATTGCCGGAGTCGAGCGAGCGTTTCCCTTCGGTTTTATTGGTATGCGAAAATTAGTGGGGATTTGTAGTTGCTACTTGTAACTAGCAAAGTAATAAAAAAAAGAAATACGTATAAAAAATAAGATAAAAATAAAATGCGAGAAAAAATTGACTTTTTAACAGCGACAACTTTCAAATGGCCACTCGGCAGTTTCGGCCGAGAGAAAGGCCGCATTGAGGCGTGGCCACGGTTGCCACCACCACCACCACCACCGCCAGCGGCAGCAGCAGCAACTACTATACAACTACAAATGCAACTGCAACTGCAGCAACCACCACTAATGTGTAACAACAACAACACGCGCTGCGTATGGGTGTTCGGCTAAAAAAGGCAGATATGATCCAATTCAATTTAAGCGCGTGTCGCATGCAAACGACAAAAACAGCAAATGGCAAATTGTTGTTGTTGCTGTTGCTGTTGTTGTCGTTGTTGTGTACTAGTTGTTGCAGCTTTTGTCGTTGTCGTCGTTGTTGTTGTACAAATGCAATTACAACTAAATACACAGGCACGAAGAGTTGACGCCACCGCCAACGACGACGACGACGTCGCACTTTTTACTCCGCCCACTTTTCCCACACCCATTTTTGCAATGACGACGCCGTCACGATACGACGGAAACTGCAACAGCGAATCGAAAAGAGAGAGGACCGACAACTGCTTAAAATAACAATAATACTAAGCACTATAATAATAATAATACTAATAATACCAATAATAATAATAGATCTGAATGGCTCCAAATCGCAAGTGCAAACCCGCCAAATGCGCTAGAAAAATAAAAAAGCATCGACGTCTAATTAAATGACCAACAATTAATTGAAAAACTTCGTGGAAGCGTGTTGAGCACGTACTGTAGCCAGTGGAACGTTACCGAAAAAGAAACAAGTAGCAGAAGCCGAAAAGTTGTGAGATTTTAACATTTTTTTGTTCTTTTTTGCAGTCATTAAAGAGTTACAGCATATGACAGAGGAAAATCAGAATTCTTACTAGTGTCTGAGTAGAAATCATGAGCAGCCAGTAAAACGTTACTTTATAAAAGAAAAAAAATAAACTTTTGCCAAAAAAAATGCAATATTTGCAAAAAGAATTATGAAATCGAGAAAAGCGAACTTTAAAACCAAAACAATTTCTCTGTTTCTTTTTGTCTAAGCCAGTGAAACGTTCAAGCCAAACATAAAAGCAACTCCAGGGCATCTGAGAGGCGATCTTCGATCGGGTTGCCACGACTTCCTTGCTTTCCTTTCAGTTTATAGATATACAAATTTATAGATGTATGCAATGATCCGCTTTGCGCTTCCCTTTGGCTCGACACGAGTTTTCATGCCTTTCTCTTCCCTTTCATCTCTGCCTGCTCTACTCCTCCTCCACCGCCTGCGACTCTTTTCCTATAATTGCCTCAAATTTATGAGCGATCTAGGATCTCAGAGCAGCTGAAGGGAGTTGCAGTTGGAGCTGGAGCCGGAGCCGGAGCCAGAGCCGGAGCTGCCGCCGAGTCTTGTGGGTGCCCTATGTGGAGACTTGGCAGAAAAGTGAGCAACAAACGCAACAACAACAGCAACAATAACAACAACGAGGAGACGCCATTCACACCTGAGCATCGTCTTTGGGTGCAATTTTTTCTCTTTTCATTTGCTTTTTTTCTTGTTTTTTCGGCGCATTTTTCTCGTATTTTGTTTTGCCTATTCTCATTCGCATCTGTTGTCGTTGTTCTTGTTATTGTTGCCGTTGCCCTTGTTGTTGTTGTTGTTGTCGCTGCCCGTCTGTCAACGCTGACGTTGATGAAAAGCGTTGCGGCACTCGTGGGAAAATCTGCTATGCGCGACTCTGACTCTTCCTCTTGCCTCGCGTTGCAGTTTGCCACGTCTGCGGTTGGGTGTGTTGTTGTTTATTTTCATTTTTCTTTTTTTTTTGGTTTTGGTTTTGGCTTTGTTTTTGTCGTTTTTGGTGTTTTCGTGTGGGCTGATGAAAAAGTTTCGCCGCAATTCGTTGCGCTGCATTAAGCAAAGCAGAGTGCAGCGGCAGCAGCAACAGCAACAGCAACAGCAACAGCAACAGCAACAACAACAACAACAACAATTGCGTTGAAATTCGCCATGCGAAATCAACACAGTTTCAGCCTCAGTCGCAGTTGCTCTTGTTGTTGTTGCTGTCGCATCTGGCTGCAAAGATCGCTGTACCCACACTCGGTTCCCCTCACTCGCACTCTTTGCATTTCTCTCTACGGTTGCTTATCGCCAACACACGCACAATGCGCACACACACACACGCAGGCAAAAAACGCTCCCTTCGGGCTCAGCCAGCTTTCTTCTTACACCTGCCAGTATCACCTACCGCCTCCCTGCCCCACCCTCGCCAACCGCGGCAACGCTTATCAGACGCTGTGGCGTTAACGCTGACGCCGCTGCCGGCATTTATCGCCATCGCCGTCGCGACTGCGACAGCGAATGCAATTTGTGCTTTTGCTTTTGTTTCTATTTCTATTCCCAGTTCTATTTTCATTTCCAATTTCGTGTATTTTTTCGGTTTTGTTTCTAATTGAATTTCAAATGTTGCCATTTTTCTGGCTGATAACGCCGACCAGATAAACAACAACGACAACACCAACAACGTAGGCGAGAGCAGCGATTATGGCTGAGCGAACGACAGAAAGTCTGCTGGGCAAATCGTTAATGGCATATCGTAAATTAGAGGGTGTCGAGCAGGTGAGATCAAGTTATGACAGTATGAATATCGTAAGTGAATATATATGTTTGCATTTTATGTGTATGTCTTCGACAGGCTTTTTGGTCAAGTTCTACTTGGTTTCAAATATGCTTTGAATAAAAAAACTTATATTTAAATTTAAATGTGTTTAAAAAAAACCTAGAAAATTTCAAAATTATTTCAGGAAATATGCCCAAGCATTCAGACTTTATTCAAAATTGCAGAATGAATTAAATTGCATCAATGAACTGAGGATTTGGCCTATATAATTTGACATGTGTGTGTACATATATACTGTAAATACTAATCGACATATGCACTGCGAGAAATCAGTGAGAACTCGATTATTTTTTTTTTCAGTTATATAATTCTATTGACAGGTAATAGATACATCAGAGTCGATCTACAAAGTCAGTTCAATTTACAAAGTGTCAATTTCAATATTAAACGAAATAAGTAAGAATTTTATTTGGATTATATTTTATAATATTCAATTAATTTAATAGAATTAATTATATTTAATTTATTTAATTAATTATATTTAATTAATTTAATATATTATCAATATGCACTTTTAATTTCGCACTCAAATTTGCTAAGTTCTCACTTCCTGCTCAAAATTTTCGCTTGTCTCACAGTGCGTATGCGCGATGACGCGTATACGCAGCGACATCTGGCAACTTACCCTGTTTGCTTTTGCAGCAGGCAGCGACAGAAGGCACACACACACACACGCTTACACACACTCACACACAGACAGACCGGCGTTAAGTTGTTGTACAAAATTACAAAATATATTTTCACAAATGTTGAACAATTTGTTCGTTCTATCTCTCTCTCTCACTCGCTCTCTCCCTCTCTCTTTCTGGCTCGGTCCGCTTCCCTTGCAATTATTATATGCAAAACGTGGCGTTCATTTCTTGTGCGCTGCGAATAAGAAGAAGACGTGGAGGAGAAGATGAAGACGGAGACGGAGAGGGAGACGAGGAAACACTCGAAAAAAAAGAGCATACAAAATAATTAAAGCGAGTCGACGGCGACAGGAACAATAACAACAGCGTTTGCAATTACGCGACGCGATAACAACAATAACAACAACAACGCGAACTGCAACGCGTCGCCGCGCGACAATAAACGGCGCCTGGCGAACGGTAAACAGCACGGACTGCGTCCCAAGGAATTTGCGCTTATGAACACGTAGACGCATATGCAACGCCGACGCTAGCGTCGACGCAGACGCAGACGCGGCGACTTCTCCAGCAGCAGCAGCAGCAGCAGCGGCAACAACAACGAGTCGGACGACGCGTGTAGCCTTGAGCTGGCAGCGCGCGTGCAGCGAGCTTGCAGGCAGAGACAGAGACGGAGGCACAGACGTAGACGCAGACGGTGGCAGCGACGCATGCGTTTTGCGCGCGTAAAAGCGGAAATTGACAGAGGGCAGAGAACGCAGGCAGAGCTGGAGGAGGCAGGGCTGCAAAGGCAGTTGCAGTTGCTGCTGCTGCTGCTTGTTTGCTTTGCTGATTGGGTGCGTGTGCCCATCCGGCCCCACTGTGCGAGAACCCACTTCGAATGCAACGTCAGCGACGACGGCGGCGACGACGCACACAAATAACTAACAGCGACTGTAGTAAAATGACAACTGAAACCGCAGGCGAAATGAAAACGAGTAACGACAGCGGCGACAGCAGCAGCGGCGACGACTGCGACGGCGACGGCGACTGCAGCGACTGCGCTTGGCGTTGGCGTACGAAACGATTCTAACGCAGCAGCAGCAACAGCAGCCGCAACAACAACGGAGAGGCAGCGCGGTCTGCGCTTTTTGCGTTCTTTTTGTGCTGCTTCTCTATGTTTTTTTTTTATTTTTTTTTTAAATTTATTTTTCTTTTTTTTTTGCCTTTCTGTTGTTCTTGCTGTTGCTTTTGTTTTGTTTTCTTTCGCATTTTATTTTGCAAGCTTTTCACTTTTCGACGGCGACAATTGCACTGGCATTAGATGTAAAGCGCGCGGCAGAGTGAGATAGCGAGAGGTCGCGCGAGAGCGAGCGAGCGTGTCTGTATCTGTATCTGTATCCGTATCTGTATCTGTATCTGTGTGCGTATGGCTTTGTGTGTGCTAGCGCGTGTGTGCGGAAGTGCAGCGGCTGACGCAGCTGCGAGCGCAGCGCAGTGTGCAAGGCCAAACGCGTGCGAAAGAGAGTAGGTGTAGCTGTGAGTGTGTGTGCGTGTGCGTGTGTGTGTGTGGCTGACAAGTGTAACTGATCGTGTTAGATGTGCGGCGAGAGCGTCGCTCGTCGCTCGTCGCAGCGCACAAATGTGTGCATAATCGCGAGCGACTACCCCCGCTCCCTTTCTACCCCAAGCCCCTCCCACGCTGTACTGCCACCATGAACAACCCGTTCACCCCCCCCCCCCCCACCGACCTCCGTCGACAGTAGTGCAAGCGTGTATAGCACGCGCGTGCCCTTGAAAACTTGACCCAAAACGAGCTACAGCTGCCAAAGCTGACGTTGCCCTGTTCTCTAACACCCACACACACACACACACACACACACTATCGCTCTCTCGCAGAGCAACGTGATGTTTGCGAGCAAACAAAAGAAAGTGCACAAATTGTTCAAATTCTCGAAAATAAAACAAGCTTTTTGGGGAAAATCTCAAAAAGCCACGAAAAATTCGCACAAACGTGCAACGCGCGTGTGTGTGCGCTTGTGTGTGTGTTTGTGTATGTGTGTGCTGCAAGCCAATGTCCAACAGTTTTCATTGCCAACACACAAATTTTCTACAAATGCGGTGTTTTTCTCGAAATACCCCGTAGATGCCCAGCAAAGCAAGGTATGCAGTTTATGCAGATATAGGTATACCTATGCGAGATTCGAATTCTTCAAAAATAAGTTTCATGTCTTTCCCGAAAAAAGCTATAGCATTTTGCAGTATGCATAATTCTGTACATTTTCCAAAGATTTCTATTTTTCTTTTCATGTTCAACTGAAAACCAAGGAAAAGTTCTCAGCATGTATTTCTGCTTTTAGCTATGAAGGATGCAATTTATTGGCGAATATGTTTTACGCTTTTTAATAGAGCAAATCCTTTATTTTATGTAAGTTTAAAAATTAGTTACAGACTTTCTTTTTATATTATATTGGAATTCAAAAATAAAGACTTCATAATTTGTAAATTTTCATAATTTCAACTTTTTAACGCATTCGTATTCGCTTAAGCTTTAAACTTCTGCTGTTAATATCGTGTGAAGTTATACTCTTAATTTCCAAGTGAAACCCAAAAAGCAAATTTCCCAATCGACTTCAAATGAGTTCAGCTCCGCTCATATTTCTCCTGCTGGGTATCTACTAGTTGCGCGTCGATCTCTATAGAAGACTGTTGCTTTTTTTGTTTAGTTGCACAAAGATTGCAAAAAAAGAGGGCAAAGCCAAAAGCCGTAAACCGACAGCCAAAATAATGCGCAGCCAGCCAATATCAAAGACGCGAGACTGCTTGACAATAGGCGAGTGCAGACGGAAGACGCGAGGTGGAAGAGGGAGAGCTGCATGCAGGTGAAGACGGATGTGGAGAACGGCTGCAAGTGCTCAGTGGATACCAATATGCATAAATAATACATACGCAAGTATCTACTTACTTATACGAACACACATACACATACACATGCCTCGCCTCTGACGTGTGGGGAAGTGCGCAAACGATCAGAAACTGAAGAATTTCAATGCTTAAAACCGAAAGGAAAATTTACTTAATTGACTGCATTTCGATTCTGATCGAGATCGAAAAACTCGGCGTGCGCCTACGCTGATCACATCGCTTGATTCGCATTGCTCTTGTGTAACCGAAGGGATGTTTTTGTATTTATGTAGAAAAAGTCCACGTTCTAATAATGAATATGAATATATATAGTTGTACATTTATTTATCTATTTCAATTCCCTTTTTTGTTATTATGTTTCTGTTATTCACTCGTTTTTTCTCTTTCACTCTCGATCTGTCATTTTTTCACTGTGTATTTTAATTTTGCTAATTCTCAATTTTAATAATATTTTTTTTTCTCTTAAAATTATTGTTTCCCCTCTTTCTTTCTGAATATATTATATTGTGTTTCCGTTTCTTCTATTCTCACTGTTAATCTTTGCCATTTTCTTAATTTAACAAAATATTAATTTTTTTTATTATTCTATTATTATTATCGATTATTCTCAGATTTTTCTTATCTCTCTCTCTCTCTCTCTCTCTCTCTCTCTCTCTCTCTCTCTCTCTCTCTCTCTCTCTCTCTCTCTCTCTCTCTCTCTCTCTCTCTCTCTCTCTCTCTCTCACTCTCTGTCTATCTTCCTTTCTTTTTCTCTCTCACTGAGAAAGAGAAATCTCAGTGCCTCTCTCTCCGTTTTCCCTTCACTCTACTCTCTCTCCCTCTGTCAGTCTCTCTTTGCCTCTCTCTCTCTCTCTCTCTCTCTTTCTGTGTCTCTACCTTTTTCCCTTTAATTTAATCTCTCTTTCTCTTTACCTGTCTCTCTTTTTTTCACTTTCCCTTTTTTTTTTCTTTCTCTTTGTCTTTCTCTCTCACTATCACCCTCTCAGTTTCTCTCTCTATTCGCAAACATACATCGAAGTGTTTACTGTGCTTTCACTGTGCATCCCAGTCATAACTTCTGTCGCTGCCAATATACTCGCCATTGTGCAGTGTAGTGTGCCACGCGAAATTTCTATGCGACGATCAGACGCAAGCGTTTCGAAAGTGCAATGAAAATGCCTTCTGTGCGGTAAGTTCGTCGAATGCATCACATCTAATGCACACACACACACACTCACACACACACACACACACATGTGCTGTACATCATTGAATGTGCGCACGCTGCCAAAGTCGTGGCAATTGCAAAACGTTCAAGGTCGCGCGGCGAATGTACCTAGCCCAATAAAAGCAACAACTACAACAACAGCAACAACTACAACAACAGCAACAACTACAACAACAGCAGCAGCGCAGTCCGCCCGCATACGCAAAATGTTTGAATGTTCTACAAATTGCAAACTAGTGCACCACAGCAACAGCAACAACAACAACAACAACAAAAGCAGCAACAATATCAACAACAAGAACGCAGCAAGCAAAAACAATTTGCGCTCGTAAATTGCAAAAGCGCCGCAGTCGCTGCCTCTCAGTCTCAGTCTCCGCCTCAGTCTCAGTCGCTGGCGCTGGCGCTGACGCTGACGTCGCCGTCGACGCGTCGACAGCAAATGAATTTCACTGTCAAGGTCGAGGAGCGTTGCTCGTTCTGATGCGCAACGCAATGCGATCGCTCTGCAGCGACAGCGGCAGCGATAGCGACTGCGACTGCGAGAGAGCGCGGCAGAACGAGAGAGCGGCAGAGCGGGAGAGAGCGCAAGTGCGAGTGCGAGTGTTAGTGCAAGTGTGGGCGCGGGCGTGCGCGTTCTCAGCATTGACGGAAACGACGCGCTGCTTATGTAAGCGCAACGGCAGCGACGCAGCGTCGCATGCAGGCCTGCACATACACACACACACACACACACACGCATACGCACACACCAGCCTGCTCGCCCTCTGCTGCTGCACCCGCATCTCCCGCTGGCGACTGCACGCAGCGAGCGACTTCCTACAGTTTGTCGCGCTGTTGTTGTTGTTGATTGTACTTGGCTTTGTGTGTGTGTGTGTGTGTGTGTGTGTGTGTGTTTGTGCATGCATGCTTGTGTGTGTGATTGTGCTTGTGTTTCGCCTTGTGTTCCCGCTGTTCTGCTTTTTGTTGTTGTTCTTGTTCCTGTTATTGTGTGTGCGTGTGTGTGTGTGTGTGTGTGTGTGTGTGTGTATGTGTGTGTGTGTGTGCGTATGTAACCTTTTTTTTTGCTGTTCGCATGTTTTTCTATCGCTGCAATTGTTTTTCTCAAGTTCGCAGCTCTACTGCAATTTGTCAGCGACCCTCCCTATGCCCCTGCCCCTTACTGTCGCTGTCGCCGTCGCCGTCGCTGCCCGCGCCCACGCAGCACATGCGTAATAATTCACAGATTGCAGCGTGCGGTAAACAAAAACATTCATGAATCAAAAGTTGAGAGCACAAAGCTCCGCGAGACGCGCGGCCGCCACGCCCAAAACGCGCCCGCCCCCTGAGCCCTTCTGTCGACTGGCCAAAATGAAGACATAATTTGACATAAGCGATGTTAAAGTTCAACGTCGTCGCGGCCCACAGCAACAACATCAAAGGCAACGGCAACGCCAAGCCGAAAAGCTGGCCAGGGCTGCTCATTACGATTACGATCATCATCAGCTGATGGAGCTAGGCCAGGAATGATTGACTCTGCGTCGTCGACCACGACGACGGCGGCGATAATGTCAAAGGCAGTGCGCGGAGCGCGCACCCAAGCATCCTCCCAGCCCGTGCCTCCCAACCCGTGCCTCCCAGCCCGTGCCTCCTGCGTCTGTCCGTCGCCCCGCCTCGGCTCCAGTTCGCTCGCTTAATCATGCTCAAGAAAAAAGCGCAGCAGCGTCGTCGTCGAATGCAGCGCGCCTGTCAAAGCTGCGATTAATCTCACTCAGAGAGCCAGAGCGCAGCGTGAAGAGCGCAGTGCAGCCTCAGCACAGTGGGGCGAGTGCTGTGACAAGTGCGTGAAATGCGCACTCAAATATTCGATATGAAAATTTTAATATAATGCACGAAGCAATAATCAAATGAATAAATAAATAAGTAATCTTCAAATATTATATACTGAAATAATAAAGAAATTATATAAAATGTTACCATAAAACCAACAAACAATGAAGACTGAAAATAATAAAAAAAAAACATTTTCACAAAGTTTTTACCCATTTTCAATGGGTAAATGGTATAAAAAAACAAAGTAATAATAACGAAGAAAAATATACAAAAATGCATAATTAAATAATAATTAAAAATAACACAAATAATGAAGAATAAAAAACAAAGTAATAATAACGAAGAAAAATATACAAATATGAAGATCTAGTAATAATTTAAAATAATATTCGTAAGTTGTAAATGAAAGAAAATAATTATAATAAAATGTTTGTGTAATAAAATCGCCAAAAATAACATAATTCATGAAATTAAAAATAAAACTGTTTAACATATCAAAATCCAGACAATAATAAGAATCATCCAACAAATATGGTAATCCTATTAAAGTCATACACAAATTATAAAAATAATAAGATATATGTCACTTAACGTAACTATGTAACAATCTAGCATAGAATTTAAAAATTAAATAAATTAAGCAAACATTAAGAGCAGCAGGCAAAAGTTATAATAAATTAAACAAAAATAGAAAAAATACATGCTGCTAGGAATTCTTTTAAATTGAATTAAAATTCGATGAGTAAGCTAAGTAATGAGAGAAACATGAATTTCACATTCACACACATTCTCGCTGTCTTTGGGGACACTGTGACAACGGCATTCATAATTGAGATATGAACTTGGTAATATTTCATAAAAAGCCTGGCTAGCTTCAAAGCCACGACGTGCAGAACGACAGAGCAAACGAATTGGAGAGAAAGAGAGCGGAACAGAGGAGCCTTCTCCGGCCGGACGAGTGCTGATCGGGGCTTGTTCGTCTAGAAATAACTTAATTGTCACTCAATTACTCAGTTTTCAGCTAAAAGCATTCATTGCTCTGGCTTAACGTCAGCCCGAACGCCCACTGAGAGGGAGACAGAGAAAGAGAGAAGCAGAGAGAGGGAGAGGCCAAGAAAGGCAGAAGGCGAACTGGACGCTCGTTATATGCTGCACCGTCGCGGCCAAGGCGTGAATAATAGGCGAGAGCCAGAGTTGCGGCCTGAATGAAAATTGATGAGTTGCGACAGTTTTTGGCCAAAGGGCAAAAGCGGCTAAAAGAAGCCACAACCACAACAACAGAAGAAGAAGAGAAGAACGTAAGAGATAAAATAAAAAATTACACACACACATAGCAGAGGCTATAGTCGCTCGGCTACACTATATAAGACAGTGCAGGGCGCGAGAAAAAATATATAGTATATGTGTATATTTTAGCTTGTGCATGTATGTGGGCCGAGGAGAATAGTGCAAAATACGTTTGTCATGGCTTTCAGTTCTCAGGTCCTCGGGCCGCATTCAGGGATTGCCAACTCAATGCAACCATCAATCAAATTTACTAGTTCACTTGTGTGTGTATGTGTGTGCGCGCGCGCCTGTGTGTCGTGGGTGCATTGCTTGTTGTGAGAGGTCGCTCATAAGTTCAAAAAGCACTCGCATCGCACTGTGTGCTGTGTACGATGTTTTGATTGACGCCTTAATCGAAGTGCCTGGTGCTTGGTGATTGAAGCTCTTAACTGTTGCAGCAGGTCTCTTGAGATCGTTTTCTCGCGAGTCCTCGAGTCAGTGCCTACAATGGTTGGCAAGAATGCTAATGAGCTCTCTCTTAATGTCGAAGAGTTTCAACTTGAATGATTGATTGATTGAATGTGTGTTTTGTTTGAGTGTTGCTGATGGCATTTTCCAAAATTTGCACACTTGATTGCAATTTTGATTGATTTACTTGATTGAATTGCATGATTGCATCACTTGATTTAAACTATAGGCTCAGATTACATTGCAATTACTTTTTTATCTTGAAAGGAACGAGTGAAATAAACTGTAAGTGATTTTGTCTTGCTTTACTTGTACTTAACGATATTTTGATCATGACTGATAAGACGAACACTTGTTCTATTAACTCTCTTTACTTGTTTCTTCTATTAACGTTTTCTTCTTTATTATATGCATAAGTAACTGCATGATTAAATTGATTTTACATCATAATTGATTTGAGTGGCTTCAACTTGATTCTTGTCTTCTTCTTCTATCTTTATCTCACTCTCATAGCCTTGATTTGTCGCTCTAATTGTAGCGCTTTGTGCGTGTTTTCGCTGTCACTACATCATGATTGATGCACTGCATTTAGCTGCGCTCTCAATTTCCTCAGCCACGCAGCCGAAGGCTGCCACAGGGCTCACATGATCTTCCCACCACATAAATCCTAATCAAAACTGTGCGCAAACAAGCTCCGAGTACCAGACGCGGCTCACAGATCGAGTTAGAGTTGGAGCTGAAGTTGGACTTGGAGTTAGAGTCGGAGTTGGAGCGGCAGTTGGAGCGGCAGTTGGAGCTGGGGAGTCGTAGAGCGTGCATCTATAAATCCATTAATGCCATTTGCCGCATAAACATAAAGAAAACGCTCCACAAATTCAGCTCAGCTCTCGGCTGCAGCATCAACACTCAACGCGACGACGCAGCGGAAGGTCGAGAAAGAAGTCGGGGGTTGCGAGAGCATTGCAATTGCTCCATAAAGTAAAACTAAATTGCTCAATAATTTTGTCCACATTTGATTATGTCTTTTGGCCAAGGCACCGAGCGGACTTTCAACTTCAACTTTAACTTCGACTCGCAGTCGTAGTCGGAGTCGAAGTTGGAGTCGGAGTTGGAGTCAGAGTTGGACTCCAGCAACTTCGAGGAACTAGAAAACGGGCAACTAGCAACTGGGAAACTGCAGCCCTGCGAATTGCAGTCACGACTATGCCGGCGAATGGGGCCCACAAATTCAAAACCCATAAAGACATCAAAGCAGCAACGCGTGTAACAATTTGCCAGACCAGCAACAACAACAACAGCAACAACAACATGTTGCTGCACTGGCAAACGCAACAAAACGCAAATTAACAACGGCAACAGACAACAGGAGGCGCAAGACGCAAGGCTGAAGACTGAAGACAGAAGACAGCCAAAGACTGCTGAGATGGAAGACAAAGAGGTGGCGTAGGAGACGCAAACGGTTCGTGGTGCAGGAGCGACCTGACCAGGCATCCGCACCCGCACTCCCACAACAACAAACAGAGCGAGAGAGAGAGAGGAAAGATAGGAAGAGCGATCTGAAGTCGACACCCTGAATACCCTTCAAGGCGCGCGAGTTGCAATCGTAGCGCTTGTCTATAAAGGGTGTCTGTAGCTTTGCATACGCTGCCTTGCTCAATGGCAAGGGCATTTGCATAAGACCATCGATAGATCGATCAAAATCGATCGTCTCAACGTTCCTCGGGCGGAAGAGCGAACGTTACGGAACATTGTCTTCCCATAATTTGTGATAAGAGGTTCCGCTGCCAGAGCTGCTATTCCACCAAAACACACCCACACACACACTCGCGCACACACCCATCGCGCGGTCGCTTGCTCGATCGATCGATCGATGATGGCGCCTTCAATGCCGCCGGGCCACGATCGATGGTGCAGCTGAAATGCTCATTAAAAATGTAGAAAGCTCAGAGAGTTAGCGGCTCTCTCGGCTTGGGATCGCGCGCTGTCAGCGCTAATCGCACGATCTTAATTTACAGCAACAACAACAACAGCAGCAGCAGCAGCTTGAGGAAAGACGAACACTAAAAAAATAAAAAAACAGGACGACTACCGGCAAAACTCAGAGATCGGCGATCGCAAACGATCTAAGACTTGGCCAATTTGGCGAACGCGCAACTTTCGCTTTTGGCTCTGGCTCTGGCTTTGGGTCTAACTCTGGCTCTAGCCCGACGCTGACTCTGTTAACGATCGTCAATCGACGGCAATTTATTATTATGCAGCGTTTCTTAGTTGGCATTTTAATTCAATTAAAAGTCGGTTAGAGATCATTGTAATTATGCTGTATGCATATCTCAAGTATAGAGACCCCACCTAAGCGACACGAATCGATTGACCATTTACAAAAGATCGCGCAGATTGTGCAGATTAAGCTGATTCGAAGGGATCTCTAAGCAGGTTGGGCGCAGAGAGTACTTCTGATAATGCTAAGACCCTGAAGATCTGTGCTATAAGATCAGGAATGTGAAGTATTGCAACTTGCTCTAATGAATCCATTCATGAGGCGATCGACAATAACAAATTGAGTGATCAGCACTGAAAGCTGCAACAGATCGAGCAGACTTCGTAGGCTAAGCTGTTTTTAAAGGATCTGCGATCGTGTGAAGAGCTGGAAATCCATTCGATATCGCTGAGCTATGATCGTGCAGCTATTAAACTCAGATCTTGAAGTCAGATCATCAAGGTAAAGACTAAAGATCTCTAGTAAAAGATTTAAAGATCTGAAATAAAAAATAATAATAGATAATAATAGAAATAATAATATACTCTCTGGAATCGTTTACGATTTCATCTGCAAGTAGTTTCTCTATCCCTAGACAATGTCTATTAGACATACTATTGAGATCCCTGTGCGAAGTGACGCTTTTGCCAACTAACCGAACGGAACTCATTCCTTTCGGTCGTACACCCGCACGCATACACACACACACACACACAACGAGAGACAACATGAGAAAACGTTAGTAAAATCGCATAAACAATTTTAAATGTTGCATGTTGTTTGCTTTGGGGGCAACATCAGCAGCAACAACATGAAGCGTGGGCGCACAATAGAGTTGTTGTTCGAGTTGTTAGTGGTTGCTTGTCATTCTCGTTGTTGCTGTTGCTCTTGTCAGTGCTTGCTGCTGCTCTCGTTGTTGTTGCTGTAGTTGTGCCGCTGCGTTTTTGACATTTTGTAACACGCGCCTGCCAAACGACATAAAAATTGACATATTATAATGTCATTGGCGTCCCCGATTTGCGCCACTGCGCCGACTGCCACAATCCGTCAATTTCGGGGCGGTCTGCGTGGGTGGGCAGCGCCCATAGAGTTGCCACAGTTGCCGCTGTTGTCGTTTTGTTTGTTTTGACAGGCAACGAACGCACTTCAACTTCGACTTTGCTCCACGAGTGGAAGGCACCATGGAGAGCATACCCTGCCCGAGATGAGATCCCGCTCGTGCCTGACAGACTAGCAGTAGCAAAAGGAGCAGATCCCACCAAATCTAAGAGATATTTGCAAATCAGCATATATAATAAATATATATATATATATATATATATATATATTATTTTAGACTGTTTTAGCAACTATGTGTATTAGTCGAAGCCTTTGCAATGCCGGGTAGCTGCTAGTCGGTTGCGTCTACTACAAGCTTGACTTTTTTACAGCCTAGTCAAGACACAAACCGCAGTCGCGTCGCTGTCGCCGTCGTTGTCTCAGTCTCAGTTGTTGTCTGTTGCCTTGCCGAGACACAACATTCTTATCAGATTGTTGCAATTTTCTGTTGCTCTGCGCTGTTGTTGTTGTTGCCGCAGAGATTGCTGTTGCTGTTGCCGTGGCTGCAGTTGCTGTTGTTGTTAGTGTTGTTGCAGCCCGCACTCGAGCAAAGCTGCAAAAAAGAGATCTCTATCGGGCCGTAGGTTCAGGCTCGACTAACAACAACATGGCTGGAAAATGCGAAACAAACAAACAAACAGAGAAACACAAAAACAAAACATGTAATGAAAATTATGACAAGCCGAACAGACCGAGAAAGCGCTCGAGAGAGAGCGAGAGAGAGGCAAGCGCGCGAAGGAGAGGGAAAAGGCAAAATAATGCCACAAAAATATTGTATGAAAAATTATAATTCAATGGAAAATTGCGCCCACACACGCGTAT
This sequence comes from Zaprionus bogoriensis, assembly GCA_035046045.1. Lineage (NCBI taxonomy): Eukaryota > Metazoa > Arthropoda > Insecta > Diptera > Drosophilidae > Zaprionus > Zaprionus bogoriensis. The sequence continues at coordinate 1,298,537 of JAWNOI010000161.1, read as the reverse complement.
CGCACACACACACGCACACAAGCAAGCACTCGCATACAACAATTGTTACTCATTGTTGTTGCTATCGCGAGCGGAAAGCGCTGTCGTTGTCGTTGTCGCTGTTGTTGTTGCTGTTGCTGTTGCTGTTGTCGCAGTTGCTGTTGCAGCTTGACTTCGTGTTGCCGCCAGAGTTGTCAACTGCTTGAAACTTTGATTTACTTTTGCAATTTGGCTACACCTTGAGCTACAATATCCGAAATCAGCCTCAAATCACTTGCTGCAAACAAGCCCGAGGGCAGGCAGTGTGCAGTCTGTTCGACCTGTGGCATACCCTGTAAGTGCGACATAACTTGCCTGCTTCTAATCACTGCTAGTTCGTGATGAGGGCAGAGCATCTGGAGCTGATCTAAGTTGGACGTTAAGTCATTAAAACATCAAAACATTAAATCTTTACAGCGATTTTCTTATCGGGAATCTTCGTAGAATTTTCTTGTGCGTACCGCGAAGCTTGTATACCCCCTCCCTTGCATTATCAATGGGTATTTGCGTATGCAAAAAATCGAAAAACTAAAGCGAAAACACAAATCGTAAGCACTGAAATTGAAATTGTTAAACAGCTAACAAGATCCATCAATCAGCGAGGAAAGGAAATTTCCATCGTATCGATAAGTCGCTCGCATGCTGCGAGAGTACCGAGAGTACCGAATGTCAAGATCAGACTGTCGAGATTGCGATTAGCTCAGCGCTCAGATCGGACATGCGAAACTGGAACACTGCACACACACGAGCAGCTAAGCCGATGATGGTGATTGAATCGAATCTCGCAGCGAATCGCAACGCAATGCAAACGCAACGCAGCGAATCGAAGCAAGCATCGCGACGAGCTTGTAATGTGTCAACTAGTATAACCGATCGCAATTGTAGCTCGATTGAAGCTTTAGGCACACACACATACATAATACTATGTATATTAAGCTGTATTATATGGGTCAAAGCGCGAGCCAAGGGAAGATCAAGTATAGTAGGACAACTGTTCGAAAATTGATCTTCAATTGACATCACTACAGCTGTGCTCGATCAGTACGCGAATGACGATCAATATAGGCACAAAGCACACAGGCGCAAGGAATGGAAGTAGGGAAGAAAACATAAAAACACAAGAAAAAATTGATGCAATATTTAATTATCTGTATAACACTCTATTAGTGATAGCAGGAAGATCAATATGGAGTAGGAAAAGGCAGAGGAAAATGAGCAGAATATCGAGTAGTACAACTGCTCAAAACTGATCTTTAATCTAAAAATATAAGAAAATAGGTAAAGCCAAGCGCGACAACTGTTGATCTTTTATTTTCCTGTTAAAGAAGTGATCTTTAAATTCCATGACGATCCGTCAAAAAAAAAAAAAAAAAACGAGAAATCTAATGGTTGTAAGCTTGAATGGAATGCGAAAATCAGCACAGACGGAAAACCAAAGCGAAGCAGCATCAGTGAGCAAATGACGATGCTTCTAACATAATTATAATTCGCCTTCCTAAACAATTTATAGATCCTTCGCTATCTTGTTAAATACCAAACTGAAGCAAAGCTCTTTGCTGGCGACCAAATTAGCATATCAAGTGGAGGCAGAACGGCGGTTGGAGGATTTACAAATTGCGGCAACCGTTAGGAGGCGAAGCTATTGCCAAGCTATACCCGTACCCGTACCCGTACCCATAGCCAGACCCAGACCCATTGACAAGCGACAGCAGCAGCGCAACAGCAGCAGCAACAGTTGCAGCCACAGCAGCAACATTGGCAATGGGTTTGCGCTGTTGTCGTTTATCACGCATCGCTGTCAAAGTGTCACTTTAGCTTAACGTTGCTCCGCGAACGCGAAGAGATATCACAGACGATGCCAGTCGGAACTGCCCCTCCCTCCCCATGCCCCACACCACGAGTGAGAAAGCGGCGATGCGCACGCGTAATAACGCATAATGTGCCAACAACAAAAGCAACAACAACGACAACGACAAAATCACGTTAATGACAGCGACGACGTGCTTGAGCCTGCTCTCAGGCTTGGCCAACTCCAAGCCCCGCCCCTGTTCTCCACGCGATCCGCAGGCGGCAGCCTGAAAGCGCACAAAAAGCAGCCAAAGTCGTAGCAAAAGCCAGAGTCAAGCCAAAGCCAAAGCCAAAGCCAAAGCCAACTGCTGTTTTGTCACATCATTATCAGTTGGCTCGGTCGGTCGGCCGACCAGGTTGACCAGGTTGATCAGAGCTGGCCGGGATCGCAGCGTATTGCCGCGTATTGCCGGCACATTATTGACATGACAGACATGGCAGGTGTGAAGGAATTCGCCACTAAATCATGTTGTGCGGGCCATTTTGATTGGACAACACTGTCGGCGTTTGGCGTCTTAATAAACTCATCTAGCGGTATCACATTATGCGGCCAACGACACTGTCCAACAAAGTAGCGACATGAGATCAAGATGGAAAATGCACAGTAAGCACACACACAATTGGATCAAGTGTGGACTTAAGGCTTAAAGCTCAAACGAGTTGAAAACAAAGTTAAAGCTTTCAACAGCTTTCCAGAATAAACGTAGCTTTCAGAAAATCAGAGCTGCAAGTACAAAAACTTAAGTAATAGTTTTGCAAGCACCTCAAAGCCTCAAACTAACATATGTGAAACCTAGAATAATTAGGTTAGTGGGTAAAACCTCACATACACCTCAATGAGCACATTTCATTCCCCCCGAAGCTTGTAAAAGCTGTACCCACTGTAGATTAATCCTCAAATGTCAACTTAATCTTGGCTTTAATTTGTTAAAATAAGTTTAAGGTAGGTATTCTAAAATGTTTGGTCTAGCCAAGTATATTCGTTCGTTCGTTAAAGACTATTCAATTCCAGCTTTACAAGCTAATAAAGCACATTAAAGCTTTGCGCATTTACAATAAGCTCAAGCCCAACCGTTCATTCCGTATAAATCCTTAAAAATTCACTGCGAAGTGAAGCCACAAATGTGCTCAAATCGCACCATAGACTGCAATCAAATATTTAAGGTAGACGCGTGAGTGCAAACAACTCCATTTCATTTGTTCAAACATAACATACATCAAGATGTACAAATAAATATTGGGATCAAGCAAACAGCACGTGCGATTGTTTCCCGCCGGTATTTCCTGTTCCCGTTTGCCATTCTGGAATCTATTTGGAAAGTCTGTGAATGTGCGTATGTGTGGCGAGCCAAACGATCGCCTGTGCCCTGTAGCACAGTGTAAGCCCGACTGTGTGGGGAATTGAAACGTTTAGTGCCCCGCAAACAGGCCAAGATGAAATTGAAGCCGGCTGAAGTTGAGCCTGATAAAGTCCCAGTGCAAGTCGCACAAAAAGCGCTGTGTGCCTTGTGCCTGTTGCATGAATAATTCATAACAATGAACGACAACAGCAGCAACAGGCAGCAGGCAGCAGGTAGGAGGCAGCAGCAGGCAGGAGGCAGGAGGCAGGAGGCAGCAACAGGCAGGAGGCAACATGAAAGCTGCTGCAGTTATTAACTGACATTGGGCACAAAAAGTGAAAGCTCATAAGGCAATCAGTCAAAGCGTCATCAATAGAATTAAGTAATCAACTCGCAGAGCCGACAAAACTGACCACACACAATACTCACAGCACACACACACACGTGCACACTCGCTTACTCGCACAATGGGCAGCTGGGGCAAAAAAGTGGAAGCAGAGACGTGCATTGATTGTGGTCGAAAAGGAGTTGACCGAGCACAAAGGAGCGAGTGGCAGGACCACCAGCAAAAAGAGTAGCCAAGAACAACAGACAGATGTAGGGACAGACGGGCAAATGGGTAGACAAACTGGCCGACAGACGGACATGCGGACAGACGGACAGGCAGAGAGACGGACCAGCAGTTGGCACTTTTTTGTCCGTTTTTGGCAAGTTTTGTGGTTGAAACTGACAGAAGGGAATACAAATGTCGATAAAGATAAACGACACAGGGAAGGACAGACAACAAGTGTGTGTGTGTGTGTGTCGGTATATGTATGTGTGTGTGAAAGAGAGAGCAACATGTTAATCAAAGAACTTCGCAAACGTTTTCAATTTATTTTTTGTTTCGTTGTTTTTCTTTTCTTTTTGGACTCGCGCGTTCCGCACGTTCCAGCTGCATATTGCAGCCTGCCACTCATGCACACACATACACACACACACACACACTCGCACACACGCTCAGTACTTAAGTATGCTAATTTTGCCCCTGGCTAATTATTGGTTGGAGTCCCCCGAGCGAGTTGCCTGCGAAGGAAGACAGAAACTGCCTCGTGCCACGCTAATAAAATATGAAAAATAAAAAGCGCAAAGGCAAAGATGAAAAACGAAATATCATAATAATACTAAAGAGAAATACGTAATAACTAATAGTAATAATAATAATATAATGTGCTGCTCGGACGCCGCCTTTGTGGCCATAATTATGGCAATTATTTTAATTGCAACTCGTTAAAAGAAAAACAAACAGCGACCAAATTAATATGCAACACACATGTGTATGTGTGTGTGTGTGTGTGTGCGTGTGTATTCTGTAATGTGTGTGTAGATCTACAAACTAGACAAGATCTGTGCGAGACAACGGACGGAGGGATAAAGCTTGGAGGGGGCAAGGCAACACAGCGAAGAACACACAACTGAAATCGTAATCGTAAATTTTAATTAGGCAAGCGTGGAAATGCTAAGGTCGCTCGCTGGATAAAATATATGCATTATATGCATTATTATAAATATTATATACTACATATTCACATATGTATATAAGCATATATCTGACTGTGTAGCCATGAAAATGCATCCCATTGCGGCGCACTCGCATGTCAAGCGCGAAAAGGGCAATTGTGAGAAATCAGTTAATACTATTAATGTGCTTGCAAGGCTTTCACAAAGCTCGAAGCTTAAATTTAAGTTGCTGAAAGCTAAGCCTAAGCTATAAAACCTTGCAATAAGTCTTCAGTGGGAAGACTAACAAATTAGATGAAAGTGCCTTGATAGCTCAGTACTTGGAATACTCGTGAGCCTGAAGCAAGATCAAACTTGAAAGTTGCTGAAATTGAGCTTTAGCTAAAAGAAAGCACTATGAAATCTTGCAAACAATTCTTGTAAATTTTAGTGCACTCATAAATTGCAAAAGTGAGCTTCTGCGTCTGCAAAGCTCTCAGGGTGGCCTTAAATACCTATACTCATAAATTGGTGCTTAATCTTAAAGCACGATTTGTTTCCTGTATTGCCGAAAAAAACTTGTTTTGAATGCAATGAAGACTTGAATGAAGCGCACAAGTTGTTGGAAATGAATGCTCGACAGCGATAGGTTAAGCTTTATTACTAACAAGTACAAAAATGATGAGGAATGTGCAGAATTGTAGCAACAGTTCAGTTAGAACTCAATAGGAGGTGCAGAGTAGTTGGATTAATCTCGACAGTTGCTCAACGCGTGCTTGTCCGAAGCGCTTGCTCCTAAAACACAAACAACCTCTAATGCTCCACTTTGATACGCCTATCAGCTGCGATCTGCAGATCGCGCTGCGGCGCGGCGAGCTTCTCAGATGCCCCCATACATAACTCGAGTGCTCGAGTCCATCTCGAATGCAAAACTCAATTCGAAGACACCTACAACAACAGCAACAGCAACAACAATGGGGTTTGGAACATCATGAAATTGTGCGGAGTGCAATTTGCAGTGGCCTCCAAGTTCAACTAACATTAAAGAGAAAAGTAGAAGCTGAAGCTGAAGCTGAAGCTGAAGCTGAAGCTGTAGTTGAAGCTGTAGCTGAGGCTGAGGCCGAGCTGAAGTCGAGGCCGAAAGATGCAGCTGAAGACGCGGCTCGAAAGATGTGGCAGCAGCTCCCCAAAGGAATGCGGCGGCAAATGAAATTGGCAAGAGACGAGGCCAAGCAACAGCAGCAGCAGCAACAACAACAATAACAGCAACTGCGAGGCAAGCTAGAAGAAGACTGCAGAAGACTGTAGAACAGACAATTCGAGTTGCGTGATTTGCGTGAGCGTCGTGCGTTGACTGACTGACAAACTGACGAACGGACGGCCGGACGGACAGAGGGACGGACAAACTGACGAGCAGACGGCACACTGCAACTGCAACTGCAACGGCGACGGCGACGGCGACGGCGACGGCGACGGCGACGGCGACTGCAACTGCAACTGCAGCGGCGACTTGTTGCGGGAGTTTTTCCAGCTGCAGAAACCCAAATTACAATTCACACACACACAGAAACACACACACAAGCCAAGTCAAAGCTGAGCCGAGTTGAAGCTGCAGTCGCAGTCGACGTCTTGAGGTACTTGGCACACACCAACACAATTGAAATTCCTCTGGCGCAGAAATTGCATTTCACGCTGAAAATGCGTGCTCTGCGTGCAGCAGCCTAAAGTGCAACGATAGCAGCAGCAGCAGCAGCGGCAACAACAACAGCAACAGCAACTACTGCTGCGACTGCTGCCGCTGCAAGAAGAACTAGAAGCAATTATCTGCAGGTTGCAAGTCGAATAAGCAGTACCCTACCGCAGAGCAGAAACTGATCTAAATTTATATATAATTTATTTAATATGAACTAACACTAGCCCAACTAATCAAAAGGTCTAAATTAAGCCTCATATAAATTGAGCTGAACAGAACTAAGCTGAACTAAACTGATCAAGCCTTACTATAAAGCACCCTAATATTAACTGACATAAATAAAATCCAACAATCTTAAATTTAAATTAGGGCTGTTGAATATTTTTAAAATATCGTATCGATGATTTCTTTTTTTGAAAAATTCCCATAATAAAAACTTCTTGATGACTGCAACTCAAATTAATTTTCTGCTAAAAACTTTCCATAAGAACGAGTAAACTTCCTAGAAATATTCGTTTTTATGAAAAATACTGGTGAAAATTAAATTGATTCATTGTAATTAGTATTAATGATAATTTGCTTTATATTTTCTTTCCAAAGGTCAACAAAATATATCAGTAAATATCAAATAAAAATGTAGTATTTTCGATACAAAGCCAAACAAATATTTCGATATAAATATATCATTTATCTACAAAAATATCGATATTTTGATATTTCGATATATAAACATCATCAAGAACGCTAAATTAAATCATAATTTATATATTATATTTAATGCTGAACTAATGTGAGTAAAGCCAATCTAATCTGAACTAAACTGCACAAAATTAATATAAAGTTGTCTAAGCTCAACTGAGCTGATCTAAACTGAATTTATCTGAGGCAAAGTTGGCTAAGTAAACAGCTTTCACTGAGCCAATATATACCTAATTTTGCTGAGCTAAGCTTATCTAAAATAACCTAAAATTAGCTGCAACAGATGACGATCTAAAATAGTCACATCTAGATATAACTGCGTGCATGTTTAATATGGTCTAAATTGAGCTAAATGCATGCAACATGGTCTAAGCTGAAGTCAAGCTAAAACTTATATTAACTAAGTCCCAATTTAGAAAATGTGCAATTCTTTGAGAAATTCCTGTCTAAACAAATCAGAAACTTGTACTAAAGTTTAGTACAGTGCACTAAAAACGGAAACAAAGTAAAGTAGTTTTATTTGCTAGCCAAACGCGCTGCAGCTGCCACATGGACTCCACTGCGCCGCGGCACGTTGCAACGAGGCAACGCACAAAACTTTATGGGATCAGAGCTGACTGGCAAACTTTATGACATACTGATGTTAATCTCAGCAGAGGCTCGCCAGCGCGAGGGGGCGGGGGTAGGAGGAAGCGTCAGAGCAGTCGCAGTTGGAGTTGCAGTTGGAGTTGGAGTTAGAGTTGGAGCTGGAGCTGGAGCTGGAGCTGCAGTTCGAGTCGAAGTCAGTAGGAGGCAGCCAAGTAGCATTCAGGGCAAAAGTGTAGGTGCGCGCCTGCGCAACAGCGACAACAACAAGAGCAACGAATGCGCTGCCGCTGGGTGGCTCTGTGTGGCATGCAGCAACAACACGCTGCTGCGGTTGTGGGCTGCGATTCCGTCATGCCACAGCATGCCGCAGGCACAACACTTGCCACGCTCTCTCTACGCCTCTTTCTTCTCTCTGTGACTGTCGTCTTCTTTATGCCCTGCTCTTTCCCCACCCCCGCCCCTCCCTTCTCCACAACTTTTGCTGCTTCTGCCTTTTCAATTATTAGTTTCAAAATTAGGGAAAATAAACAAAAATGCGCGAATTCGGCAAGTCTCGCGACGCCTGCGACTTTGTTGCAAGTTGCAACTCAGCAACAAGAGAGAAAGATGCAGAGAGTGTATGGGGGGAGGGGGGGGGCGTAGATGCCCTGGTACTTGCACTCTTTCTGCCAACTTGTCAAAGCAAAATATTTTCTTTTATTTCTTGCCTTCGTCTCGTTTGCTTTCGCTTTGTTTGTTGATTTTTGACATTTCTCGTACGCAGGTTTCGGAGCCCCCACACAAAATGGGGGCAAGCAGCGTGCGGCATGCAGCATGAGACAGCAATTTGCCGGAGTGGCATGCAACTCGAAGGCGCACCGAGATCGCAGCAGCGGCTGGAGGGCCTGTCAGGTCAACAATCTAATTACAGGTCCGGCACACGCAGCTGTCGCCACAGATGCCCCCAGAGAGAGCGAGAGCGAGGGACGGGGGAGAGAGAGCACTATAGACATATATTATTATATATTTTGACATTCTTATGCCCCTGCGTGCACATTCCATCACCCAAATCTGATATACTCCGGCAGAATGTCGAGCTTGGGGCGGGGTCTGTCATTATTCCGCTATCTCAAATTAGATAACAATTTCCGATCTGACAACTGGACATATGCATACGTCAAACTGTCGGTGCCCGGTATACATAAAAAGGGCAGCAACCGTTTAATAACGTCATATATATATTCTCGAGCAATATCAACAGCCGAGTAGGGTTGCTAATAATATATCAAAATTTTAATATATCGATATTTTTGTTGAAAAATTATTGTATATATTAATATCGAAATATTTGATTTTGTAAATATCGAAAATGCGATATTTATACCATTTACCCATTGAAAATGGGTAAAAAATGGTATATTAACTTTGTGAAAATGTATGTAACAGGCAGAAGGAGGCGTGACTATACCATACAGACCATACAAAGTATATATATTCTTGATCAGCATCAATAGACGAGTCGATTTGGTCATGTCCGTCTGTCTGTCCGTCTATCCGTCTGTATGAACGCACAGATCTCAGCTATTAAAAAGCTAGAGACTTGATTACGCAGATCGAGTTTATTTCAAACTTGATGTGCCACGCCCACCGCCTCCGCAAATCGATAAATTCGTTTTTCGATTTTTCGCAAATAATTTAATAACGAAAAGAGATAAACGCACCAAATTTGGAGGGTGTCTTTCAACATTATGCAGAAGTTGGATTTTAGACTTTGGGATGCCACGCCCACCGCCTCCAGAAAACACATTTTTATAGTTTAAAAGAACACTAGAAAAGTTAGAAGCACCAAATTTGATAGTAAGTGCCTGGTAACATAACGCAGAGTGCGAATCTTCAAATTTTGAATACCACGCCCACCGCCCCCAAAAATCGATTTTGTAAAACGGTAAATCAAATTATAGGAAAAGTACAAAAGTTTCCGATTTTTTTTTTTAAGTATTATTGTAGATAATAATAATATCTACCAACCCTTTAAATTTAAATCCGATCAGACAATAAACATAGAAGTTATAGGCACGAGAAGTTTCCCTTACAGCAGCAGAGGCCCGACGCCGACTGAGATCACAAAGTCGACGTGTAGTCAGCGTGCAGTCAGCATGTGCTATTAGCGTCAATGCATGTGTCTTCGAAAATATAATATAATTCGCCGAATAAAAGTAATTAATATTAAGAATTATTTATTAACAGCAATAGGTAAATGGTATCTTACTGTCGCGTGCATTTACTTACTTATTTTGTTGATCGTTATTGTAAGAAAATTATAGAAAATGATCATAAATACTAACTACAGTTTTAAATTCTCAACTTGGAAACTAACATCTCTAGGAAGTTTCCTCGTTCTTATAGAAAGTTTTCAGCAGGAATTCATTTGAGCTGCAGCCATCAAGAAGCAGAGTATGCTTTTTTAAGTGAATTAAAAATATTCAAAATGTCGATATTTTAAAGGGATATTTTTAATATCATTATCATATTTTTTTTAAAAAGAAAAGAATAATTGATACCATTTTTTAAAAACATTCGACAACCCTACATCAGAGTCTACTTGGCCCAGCAATTGAATTGGACTCTTCCGAAAACTACTAATCGACAGAGTAATAATTCCAACAATCGTTACATCTTTTCACAGCCACTCGTGACCGGCGATCAATGATCATAAAATGTGGACTTTAATCTCTCGTCAAACAGACAAAAATCAACTTATTTTCATTTGAAATGGGGTTTGCTTCTTTTTTGTTTCGACATTTGAATGTTTTAACTTGGTTTTCAAAATTTCAAAGGTTTTTCAAAACTCAGCCGATTTTTACTTGGCATGAAACTTTATTCATAGCTCAAACTCTTATTTGATTTTGACTTTTTCTGGATTTTATAGTTAAGTTTTAACAAAATGGGCAAAATTATTATAAAAATGTAAATCACTTAATCGAGTTAAGATGAGCAACAAAATCAACTTGAATAAATAAATAATCATCAGAAATAACGAAATCAAATTCGTGTGTAAGGCAACTAAATTTAAATTATCGAACTTAACTTAAATCATACACTTCTATGCACTACAATTCTTCTGGAGCCTTGAGGAAATGATCCAATATACAATTCCTGAGTACCTTTCAATAGACTTGATTAATTGATTAAGAATAAATAATTATCGATCGATTCATTTACTCGTGCGGATCGCATCGAACTTCCATTTTCATTAACCGAATATCGTAATATATTATATTGATTATACTCTTAATGGACTCACGTCAGCTGAGAGCGAGACAGGAAGAAGGAGAGGGAGCGTGAGCGTGAGAGAGAGGCGAATGCACGAAATGCAGCGTAGGCGGCCGCCTAGCGGCTGGGCGGGGCCGGTTGTAGGTTGTCGGTTGAATCCGATATGAGAAATCCATTAATAAATAAAGGTCGCGACGCGTTGACAACTCACCTGCAAAGAAAGAGACCGAGAGAGAGAGAGAGTGAGTGAGAGAGTGAGAAATGGAAAAAACATGGAAATGTTGCAAAAAGAAAATGAAAAATAATGCTAAAAGGGAATTTCATTAAGTGTAAATGCTGCAAAAGGGCCAGCAAAATGGCGGCCACACCACACACACACAGCACACAGACACCACACACACATACACGCGCGATTATATTAATATTGCGTGTGTGTCAACTTTTGCACTTGCCTCGCAAATGCAAATAGTGTAAAATGTGAAATGCGAGGTGGGGCATGTGGCAGCGCGCTGCGGCAGTGGCATATTGGCTGTGGCGTGTGTGGGTAATGCGAATATGTTTTCACACGAATGCGATAGCCGAAACAACGGCCGAACTCGACGCTCCAGCGATTCGCCCTGCATGTGTGTGTGTGTGCGAGTGTGTGTGTGTGCTACAACTTCAATGGCCGTTGCAACTAGCAACAACAACAACAACAATGGCAAGCGGACGCCTACAATCGGGCAAACCGCCCTAAAAGCAAACGTCCAACCCCAACAACAAATACTCGTGCGAGTGTGTGTGTGTGTGTGCGTGTGTGCGCGGCTAGAAATAGTCGAAATATTCATGGCGTGAGTGAAGGAGCTATAGGGGCGGAGGCGCGGACGAGGGCAGAGGCAACACAACACGCAACGCAGCGGAGCCTCGAAGAGGCGTGTGCTAAGCTTGTGTCTCTGTGTGTGTGTGTGTGTGTGTGTGTGTGTGTGTGTGTGTGTGCGTGTGTAGGGTAGCTCAATTTCAAGTCAAGCAGGCAGAGCCGACTGGACACACATACACGCACACAGCGAGTTAAAGAACGGCATGCACAGGGGCGAAAGAGAGAGAACAAGTACGAGAAAGGCAGAGCGAGAGGGAGAGAGGAGGCTCTTGACTGAACGCATGAAGGGACGAAGCAAGGGAACTCTGCACAGGCGGTAAGGGTTGCTCACGCACACACACACACACATGACACGCACACACACATACACACACACACACACACACTTGACTGGCACGCATGCATGGCGGTGCGAGCGAAAGGCAATAGTGGGAAACGAGCCTAGGCCGAGGCGCGAATAGAGCGACACTGCTAAAGGTGTAAAACCATAGTCGAGGGTTCGCTGCGACTGCGACTGCCATTTTAGTTTGGTCTCCAAGAGGCGGCCATAAGTATTACAATACGCAGAAGAAACTACAAAATGCATGCAAGTATTTGCAGCTAATGAGCAGAGCGGCAATGAAAGAGGCAGAAAAAATGGGAGGGCTGCCGACAGAGACAGACAGACCCAATGGATGTTGGGGCAGACACGAAATAGTAACCATATTGCAAGCTGCTCCGATCTGGCAGTTATGGCAAATGCATAAGAAAAAGTCAGATATAGTCTTGGATTACTGAGATCGGGAGTGTGAAGCCAACTCAACTACATATAGATTTATATAGAATAAAAGGATCAGAAAACCAAAATTTATAATTGCATTTTTGATTTCTAAGACTTTCATAAAACTAACTTCAAAAGACTTTAAATCTTAAAATATACATAATATCATTTTTGATTTCTACAGATTTTAAGACTTGATTTAAATCGTTAAATATAGTATATAATATAAATATATATACTTAAAATACAAATTAAATTCCAACAAACTGAAATTATTGCTCTTCTTCCCTTATACAGATTTGGAATTATGAATACAACATGAAATCTCATGATTAAATCTACTTAACATCTGCACACACTACGGAAATCAAACGTTAGACACATTCCTGCTCGCACTCTCTGCCACTCTCTCTGTCTGGCAGCCATAGCTCCGGATCTGACATAATGGCAGCCCGAACTGGAATAAGTCCGGGGTTGAAACTACAACAGGCAGGCAGGCGCCATTGAGAAAGGGTAGGCAACACGAAATCTATATAAAGAGGTATGCTATAATACCATACACTATATAGGTGTATTGGTATAGGCATGTATACATATGTTATATACGCATACAGGGTAGAAGTTTGTTCAGTCTGGCACGATTGGATATCGAAGCAAGCTGCGGACAAACATATAGTTAGACAAACAACACTATATGTTGCGGCTCTGCCGAGAGTCCAACAAAGACACTAGTTATACAGGGTGTACCGAGACCCTCCGATCTCCCCACCACACCGGACCGTTTGCCATCGGGCATTAATTGACGATAATTGTTAAGCTGCAGGAAACCCGATTTGTCTCTGCAAGTGCAGCTGAAAGATCGGCCCAAGACCAGCACTGCCAGCAGTGCTACTATAAATGTGTATACTATATAATGGACCATAAAACGACCGACTGGGGTGACTAATATCGCGTTGCGATTGCGAACTCGCTTTGAAAGTCATAGTCAACTACTTAGCAGCGCTTTCAATGGGTTGTCGTTGTCGTTATCGTTGTTGTTGCTGTTGCTGTGGAATCTACAAAAAAAAAAAAAAAACTCGACTTCAAAACTCAATTGCCCTCTGCATATGTTCGTCTGTATGTTTGTCTGTCCGTCTGCCCATATGTATGCCTGTCTGTCCGTCCGTTCGTCTGTCTGTCTGTCTGTCTGTCTGTCTTTCTGTCTGCTTGTCCGTTTGTTTATGTTTCTATCTATCTAAGCGACTGTTAGCTAGTCTGTCTGTCTGTCCGTTTGCTTGTCCGTCTGTCTGCCCATCCGACTGTCTGTTCGCCTGCCTGTCCATCTGATTGTTTGATCGTCTATCGGTCTGCTCGTCTGTCTGTCCGTTCGACTGTTTGATCGTCTAGCGGTCTGTTCGCCTGTCTGTCCGCCTGACATTTGATCATTTATCAGTCTGCTCGACTGTCTATCCGTCTGGCTGTCTGCTCGTATCCGTCTGTTTGTCTGTCTGTCTTTCCCTCTGTATTTCTGTCCGTTCGTCTACCCGTCTGTCTATAGTATTTTTCTGTCTGTCCATTCGTCTAGCCGTCTGTCTATTTTTTTTTCTGTCACACTGACTGCTTGTCCGAATTTCCGTAAGTCTATGTGTCTATCTGTCTGTCTGTCTGTCTGTCTGTCTGTCTGTCTGTCTGTCTGTCTGTCTGTCTGTCTGTCTGCCTGTCATACCGTCTGTCTTTCCTGGCGCAGCCGAAATATTAGCCTTGGTTTCTTCCCTTAGCTTTGACACTGACATTGAATCTTGTTTCGTTTGGCTTTTAGTTTTTGGTTTTCGGTTTTTGGTTTCGTTTCGTTTCGCTTTGATGACGGCGTCTCGCTGTGTGTTTGTGTGTGTGTGTGTGTGCGTGTGTGCAAAATGTGCGCTTTATGTGCATGTTGCGCGCGCGAATTAAATTCAGCTTCAGCTTCAGCTACAGCTTTGCGCCGCCTTCTCACTCAGCTGCTGCCGACAACACCGCCCTCCCCCTGTGCCTCCATCGCCCTTCTCCTCTTCCACTGCCCCCCAGCCGGACTGTGCCTCATCAATCTCGCAACTTTCAGCCGATCCATACATTAAGCCACCCTGTTGCGGTGGTTTTTTATGATTATTGTAGCGCGTGTTGTTGTTGTTGGTTGTTGTTGTTGCTGCTGTCGTTTCTCTCAATATTTCATTTGTTGTCCATTCGCCTGCTTTGCTTTTCTTTATTATTTATTTATTATGCTTCTTAGCTGTCTACCTCCCGCCCTGCCCCTCTCTGTCCCGCTCGCTCATCGCTCCTCGCCGGCTGCGCGGCTGCATTTCGCGCTGCGCACGCGCAAAACTTGTTAGAACTTTTGTGTTCTATTCTTATAGGGAGAACATACAGCGCGTTGGGGGCAGTGGCAGAGGGAGGAGGGAGGGGCACGGCGATCACTGAAAGTCGGGTAGCCGCGTCAGGCGCGTTGTGCGAATGTTCAAGGTTAACAACGCGCGCTCAAGCGCTGCGATTCGAGTGTGCAACTCAGACTGGCGAGGGGAACAGGAAATGGGCATAGACCATGCCAACAGAGAGAGAGAGAGAGAGAGAGAGAGAGAGAGAGAGAGAGAGAGAGAGAGAGAGAAGCGCTCAAATGGCTGAAGGTAGTGCACCAATAGTTGAGTGCTTCGATTGTGAATGCCTTGAGTTGTGCTGTAGCAGGCTATCTCTTTCACTCCTGTTCTATAGCCACATTCCAGCGTAGTGCTATCTTGAATTTGGCTCCATTGGCATTTGTCGAGACCAAAATTCAAGTATATTCAAAACTGTTTGTAAACGAAACGATATCGATAACGATATATCGACATTTCGCTCACTCAAACAGACTCGCACAGCTCTCAAAATTTGTAGAGCTTGTTAGTAGAGTTCAGAGTACCAGGTAGGCATTGCCTCGAGCACGAGCGAGAGAAAACATATTCCAGCTAGACCCCAATTCATTTCACAAAAAGTGCTGCGCCTTAGCACGTCTTTTAATATTCTTACTATTTTGCAGTTTTATTTCGAATCGTTTGGCAAAAAACTATTATAAAAATCGTAACAAGTGATAATTGAACAGACGACTGTAAACAACAAAATCTCATCTAGAAAGGTAACAAGCTAACCGCAACGAAGCACAAGGAGACCCCATGCCAGAAATTGGGAAGCAACATCAGCAACCGCAGCAACAGCAACAGCAGCAACTGCAACAGCAACTGCAACTGCAGCCAAAAATGCAGCCAAATGCTGTGGAAGTGGGACCGAATCGCAACGAGGAGACGCAGCGCCAGAAGCGCATCGGGCTGATCACAGCGATGGGCCAGTTCAGGCCCAAGAATGCCACGCCCATACAGTTCTATAACTTTGTGCGCGAATTCTGCATAATGCACAACTGCAGTATAGACGAGGCCATGGAAAGGTCGCCCATAGCCTGGACCGATCTTAGTAAGGACCAGAGGCAACTCTATAACTCGGTGAGATGAAACGCTGAAGCAGATCAAATTTATATATATATTTATATATCTATATATATATATATAAATATATACAAATTGCTGAATGGGTTCCAAGTATCCCTCTTAGCAGCTTGAGCTTCATAGATATATATTCTTATGCAGCACCATAAAGTGGGCCGATCTATTTGAGCACAGCAAGGTTTTTTTTAAAGCCCACTATATACGTTTTCCGCGGTTCCCCTTTATTAATGCATAACAATTTCAAATTATTATTTTCCTAATTCCATCATTCCCATTGCTATTAAAAGTAATTCTTTTTCTAAACATCTTGCTCTTTCACTCTCACAGGTAACCCTTCCTATTTCCACAGGTCCCAGAAGCACACTAACTCCATAAAATCTTTTTGTTTGTTCCTCCTTTCTCTTTACGTTTTTCTAATCCGTTCCTCTTCCTCCTCTGCCCTGTTCCTGCCCCCGCCCCAAGCAGGAGATGCACGCCGCACTGCCCATTCCCGTGCCGCAGCACCTTATTTATCGAGCCATACAAATGGAGCGTGCCGGACGCTGGAAGCTCAGCTCAGTGCCAGCACCCAAGGGCAGCAGTCCCAAGTATGCCGTCGAGTCGTACGCGCCGCCCGTCAAGCCGAGCAAGCGCCAGACGCGCCTGCGCGCTCAGCAGCCGCGCTTCGACAATTTGGCCGAGACGTCGCCCTACTACGTCGAGCCGCACCGGCCGCGTGGGCCGCCGCCATTGCCCGTGGAGCGCAAGATGGTGCGCACTCTGACGCCGCCCGAGCAGCGGGCACAGCTGGCGCAGCAACAGACGGCAGCGTTGCTACAACAGCAACAGCAGCAACAGCAGCAGCAACAACATCAGATGCAGCAGCAGCAGCAGCAGCAGCAACAACGGAAAAGCAGCGTATCGCTGTCGCTGGCGGGCAGCCGCACCCAGGTAAGCCCAAAGCCCGATGCGCTGAAGATCTCACCCAAGTCCAAGGTGAAGACCAAGAAGCATTCGAGTGGCGACAAGACAAAGAAGAAGCCGCTCAAGAACTCTGGCAGCGTGACGCCCAAGACGGATGTAAAGCGCAAGAGCTCGAAGAGCTCCAACAAGAAGCACAAGAAGAAGCTCTAGACAGAGGATCGGCTCTGCGCTGTAAGCGCCTTCACGCGCACATACAACGGCAACAACACAGATACACGGACACTAGCAACCCCCAGCAGCAGCCACATCCCCCCATCCCCAGCCCCCATCGCTACAGTCGGCCCAACTCCAGAAAGAAAAGTACTATCCAAATAACATACTATAGCCTGAGCTATGCAATGTCTACAAAATGAACGTCGTGAAGAGCGTTTGGTTAACACACTTACGTTCGCAAAATCGTCAATAAATATATATATATATAATATATATATATATACAAATATATGTATATATATACATAGATAACGTCTTTTTATAACTACATACACATTCCATCGACATGCGAACTTATATATATACGCGCATATAGCGACAACTGTTTCAGCAAAGTTGTCGTACCTCCGCACTATACATATGTATATATAATTTAAAATACTCTATAAACATATATGTATACATTCCGAAACTAACTACGCTGAGATCCTAAGAAACGACTAAGATACATAACTCTAATTTCAGGTTCTGATTAGGTGAAAGAGTGAGAGCGTAAAACTTGGGATTATTTATATGGGAATGCCTGGCCCAGTTATTTATTATATATCATTTTTAATAATATATAATATATTTTGAATATATATGGGCAAAGATCTTTAAAGAGGGATTGGAATTTGCTTAGGAGAAAATTATAAATGGAAACTTAAGATTTATTATTCCAAGAAAATCAAAATTATTAAAAGAACAAATTGTTTTACGATGCAAAGGCCTTGAGAAGGGGATTGGATTTTAATTTGGAGAAAATTATTAAAACGAAACTCAAGATTTATTTTTTTAAGAAAATCAAAATTTTTAAAAGAACAAATAGTTTTACGATGTGTTTACTTTTAGAAGCAAAGGTCTTGAGAAGGGGATTGGAACTTGATTATGAGAAAATAAATAAATCGAAACTCAAAAGTTTTTCTTAAGAAAATAAAAGTTCTTAAAAGAACAAATAGTGTCACGATTTCTTTTAGGGGATCGACAGTAAAAAAAAGAATTAGACTAATAAAAAGCATAATATTTTATATATTGACTATCAGTTTGGCATCTTAAAGTGAATTTGAAATAAGTCAAAAAAAATTAATTGAAGTTGACATAGAGAAGATTTTTTGTATAGATTACAATTATTTGCTTAGTCCTTGCGCACTTGAATTCTTAATATGCAAAGGTTCAATCTCCGAATTATATAGACAAATTTTGTAATATTTTAGGAACTACAAAATATTTTTTTTTAATTAATGTCGCCACTCCGCTCTAGCTCTGATCTCTGGCCCCTCTGGAAACTTATGTTCTGCGGTAATACCAGATATAAAACGCACTACACAAATCCAAGAAGAAGTCGCATTTCGGAATTTCGACAAAAGGTTCTCGAGCAGGTAGAAAAAAAGGAAAAAAAATAAAAACGCTTTTTTAGGCAGTTTTATAGCTTCTTGGAGCATGTACCACACACACAGGGATATATCTACTCAGTATGTGTGTGTGTGTGTGTGCGTATCTACACACATGCATCTGTATCTGTGCCGTGATGTTCGCTGGAGCTGCTGATGAACCGTTATTTAAGCAACGCACACCATAGGCAATAAAACATTCGAGTTGTTGTTGCTGCTGTTGTTGTTCTATGGACAAGCAACAACGCAGCGCACAAAAAGATAAATGGAATCAGCGGCAAGAGAGCGCACAACAACGAAAATTTAATTTTTTTGCGAAATTTTTTTTTGCGCGCTTCTTGCTTTTTTTTTAGTTTTTTTTTGCCAATCGACACGCAG
The DNA here is from genome assembly GCA_035046045.1 of Zaprionus bogoriensis. NCBI lineage: Eukaryota > Metazoa > Arthropoda > Insecta > Diptera > Drosophilidae > Zaprionus > Zaprionus bogoriensis. Next base: position 1,279,595 of record JAWNOI010000161.1, on the reverse strand, counting down.
CGCCAGTTTGCGCATTTGACCCAAATACGTTGTTGTTCTCGTTGTTGTTGCTGCCATAGTACTCAATAGGCTAAACCTAACGCGCTTTTGTGCGTCGCCATGGAAGACAAAACAAAAAAAAAACGCACACACACGCATACACCGTCAGCGGAGTCGAATAAAATGGCAAATGAAAAGAATTCGCTCTCGCGTGTTGCTCTTCCTCTGCTCCACGCTGCTGCTGCTGCTGCTGCTGCTAATTTCGCAAAAAATAGAAAGAAATGCGATGAGTTCGCTGAAAGGGGCGTAGGGACGGGGCCACAACACTATTCCGCGTTCGGCCGCCGAAAAGTAAAGGCATGAAACGAACAACTGTACACAAAAGCGAAAAGTCACTGTCGCTGCCGACGCCGACGCCGACGTCGACGGCAGCAGCAACGCCGACGCAGTCTTGTTCTGCTGCTGCTCTTCTGCCTGCCTGCCTGCCTGCCTGCTAAATTTATAGCCGCTTACGCATGACGCCAAAAAGCAGCTGACAAAAACTCTCAGCTACACAGACACACACAAGCAGACACACACGCATACAACATACACACACATACGCACAGGCAAAATTCGCAATTCGCGAAACTCGCGCAGCGACATCGTCGCCGTCGCCGTCGTCGTCATTTCGACAGCGCGTCGCTTGACTTCTAACTGTTTTCACACACACACACAAACACACACACACACTCACACACACACACACACACACACAGAGGCGCTAACTAGGCGGCCAACTAGACTTAACTAGCGCCCTCTGCTGGCAATGCCGCGTCGTGTTGTCAAGCCGCAAAGGCGCAGCAGCTTCGCCGATTACGCAATGCGTTCGTTGTTTCACACACACATGCACACATGCACACATGCACACTTGCACACACACACACATGCATTCACTCGCACTGTGTTTTGTTTCGTTTCCGCGATCGCTAAAACAAAACAGAAATTCGCAAATAGCAAAGCTGGTGTGCGTGTGCGTGTGTGTGTGTGCGTGTGTGCGTGTGTGCGTTTATGTGCGCGCGACCCAATTGGAAATTTGACTTACAAAAAGGGCAAAGAGCGCAGAAGAGAGAGCGAGAGAGAGAGAGAGGAGGTAAGAGAGCACGACTTAGTGACAACTGCAGCATCTTTTGTAAAGTCGCCTTTGGCTCTGACTGAGTTTTTGTCAAGCTGCAAAAATACGAGTATCGTTTGAAAAACTACAACAAATAATGGAAAAATGTGACGAAATTCTAGCAAACGTTTTTGCTATATTTTTAATTTCACTTAGTTTATATACTTGAAAAAATTCTAATTCAGCTATATTTTGTGTGAATATATTTTAAAATAAAAGAAAGCGATATTTTACCAGCATATCTGTATAACTTAATAGACTCTTATGGAAATCGATGATGTTTTTCTTTTTTTGATAAAAAAAAAATATTTAAATCTAAGATACACTGTACTTAATTATCTACTTGCAGTAAATATTTTAACAAAATTTAGCATAAACTCAATTTTGAGTTTAAATTGTCAATTCCACTTGAGCATATCTCAAAGATTTATCGTTTAGAAAATATTGAGCAACTTATTTATCAGCTTCAGGTGATTCGAATGGATTAGAAGCTAATTTTAACTTTAAGTCGCTTAAGAAGTTTTGATCAATTTGTGGGAAATGAAAATATCTTTAGAGCTCAATTTAAATTGTTTGAAAAATATTTAGAAAACTCAAATTTTTTAGTTTAAATTTAAATGCAACTTTATAAAAGGCGGATTTCTAGCAAATGCTGAAATCAGTTTCCCTGCTCTTCCTCTCTCTCTCTCTCTCTCTGTCTCTCTCACACACATTGCGAGAGTATTTGAAATTCGTTCAGTTAGCTTGTGAATATTCCAAGTCAACGGGCGGACCGGGCAGCGGACCAACGGAACAACGGACCAGCGGACCAGCGGACCATTTGGCCTGTCATGTTGCAAAACTGAAAAGAGAAATTTTGCAGTTGGCTCGGTCTGTGTCTGTATGTGTGTGTGTGTGTGCGTGTGCCTGTCTGTCTGACCTTTGGCTTGACCGTGGGCGTGAGCTGTGCGAATAGAGCAAAACTACAAAAACGGAGAAAAAAACGCGCACAGCAAAAATTGCGAAAAATGTTTCTAGCGGGTCTTTTGCTTGCCCAGAGTTGAAATTCAATGCTATCTACGCGCGCACACACACACACACACACGCGCGCACTGAGAGCGAGCGCGAGCTACGGAGAGCGAGAGCGAGAGAGAGAGAGAGAGGCGAAATGTGCGCAAATTAGTTCAGTAGGTGCTTGTGTGGTTGTTGTTGTTGCCAGCTGGCGCGGCGTCATTTAAATTTAGCAGCAACGGCGGAGGCGACGCCGTCAGCCGGCAAAATTGAGCATTGAAATCATAAAGAAGCAACAACAACAATGGCAGAAATTCGCACATTTCTGTCCTTGACACACATTGCGTATACGCAATTTACGCAGCCCGCGCTCGCGTTGCGTTGCGTGTGAGTGCGTGCGAATTAGCGGCGCTCTCAGCGTGCGTGTGCGTGTGCGTGTGCGTATGCGTATGCGTGTGACCTACTTACGTATCTGACAGATACAGATAACAACATATGTTTTCGGCATTCGCAATTCGCCAAGTCGCCGTATCGCCAGCTGGTTTCGCCCCCGCCCCTGTCGGACTCTCCCTACCGGGCGGAAGTGTGTTTCTTAAGGGGTTTTTCGCTAGTTTTTTAGTGTTTTTTTTTTTTTCGTTTTGTATTTTGAGTTTGGGCTTTGCACTCTGTTGTTGTCGCTGCAAGCGAGTGCAGACATTTGGCGCACTTCGCCGTGGCGACTCTATCGCCTGGCATTGATTAATGGCGGCGCTTCGCCCGCAGTTCAAAAGGTTCGACACAAGACAAATTATACGTATGAGTGCACACACATACATGCACACACATAAATATAGCCGACAACTACAACGGCAAGAGCGACTGCTTGACCAATAAATTTCGGACAGCTGCAATCAATATTGGCCGAAGATTTTGGCCAAAGATCGTCGCAGCCCCGGGTCAGCTGGCGGCAAAACTTGTTAATAAGGCCCGATATTCATTATAGACGACACGATACGCCGCGATATTATTGGCTAATTGGGTAACCATGCAAACGAGTCGAGGCGGATTCTACTGCCTGCCGTAGATGGAAATATTCCGCAGCATGCGTTCATTTAGTCGAGAGTTCAGACTTCGGTTCTGGATCCTGTTCATGAAGTTATATCTTTTGCTATGGGCACTCGCCCCTGCTGTGAGTTCGATCGACTTGACTTTGCGAAAAATCATAGGGAATTTTTATAGCACTACAATCGAGTGATTTCGAATATGAAAATATACATTTTATGCTTGACTTGCAAAAAATCATCAGTAATTCTTCAGGAACTATAATCAGGTGATATCTGTTATGAATATATACATTTTAAGCTAAGATAAATTTATTATTATTCCTTATATCATATATATTTGATATCTGGCGTCTTGAATACAGAATAAATCATATTGCAAATATATTTTTAATTTTTCTTTTATTTTTGGATTGACTTAGTTTTTAATAAAGTAAAGCTCTATATATATATATGGGGATAATCTAAAAATTGATGTAATTTATTTTTTTGGTTAAACAACAAATGTACAAATGTATCTTTAGATACTATAATGTTCTTTTATCTCTGACTGCTAATTAAACTAAGCTAAGATTTAGGTGGTCCTACTCTAATATATAAATTCAAAGGTCATCAAGATTATATCCCTCAGCAGATCAAATGATTCATTGGAAAGTTAAACAGTTCGGGCTGCAGCTGCATGACATCTACGGAAGCCATAGCTTTTATTTAAATGCAGATCGAAGAAGATATATATATATATATATATATATATATATATATATATACGAAAATTTAACCCATATCTTTCTACATATATTCTTTTGAAATTCGCAAGCATAGTCTAGAGATCTAAAGCTTCATATAGACATATACGGGAATAGAGCAATCAATAGAGTGCATATTATTCAAAATTGATAAAGGCAGACAGAACCGATGACATCAAATGCATCTATATAGGTATTTTCAGGAACTATAGAAAATTGAAGTACAAATTGATATTAATAGACAGATCTGACGCCATACAAATTAGCTTTAGCCTTTTATGGAGAAATGTATGGAATATTACTATATACCTACAGGCAGATCTGACGGCATTGGATGAATCATATAGGCGCAGATCTGAGTTTGGTATTTCTAAAATACTATATTGAAAACCAGTAAGGTTCCAGCTGTCAATAACTAATCTAACTCTCCAATGGGAACGAAGTAGTCTATATAGTCTATAAAGACATAGCTGAGTGCAATAGCTCTCACTCTCTCTCTCTCCCTCTCTCTCTCTCTCTCTAATCGCAGCGCTGTTCCCTTCTCGCTCTACTGTCATCATGCAGCCAGCGCGTTGCGTACGTGCCGCTGCCTTAAAGCGCTGCAGGGCTCTTGTGCAGGGGGCGGGCCGGGCAGTGGGTGGAACTGCACACAGACAGGCATACACACACATGCATACTTGTAGGTACAGTACGCATATGTGCATGCACGTCTCTACATTCTGATAAGAAACTATGCACACACACACACACACACACACAAACACACTGATAATTGTTGGAACGTGTGTGTGGGCAATTTTTATTTGCAGCAATTGTTGCGCTCCTTGCTGTCGTTTTTGTTGTTGTTGTCGCTGATAAACCCCAAAAGCAGCAAAGAGCTTTATTGGCACTCGGGTGTGTGTGTGTGTTTGTGTGCGAATTCGTTGCTCACATTTGTTTCATTGCGCCACACACATGTTTGCCAAACATGCGAATTGCGTAAGCGGCGATAGCAGCGACAGCGGCAGCTGCGTCGACGTCGACGTCGACGTTGGCTGCGCTGGCGGCAGCGCGAGCAAATGAGCGCGCTCAAAGAGAATTCGCAAATTAGGCAAAAAAAAAAAAAAAAAAGATCTCGAAACAAAAGCGCAAATACACGTATACGCACACACACACACACGCGCGCAGACACACAGTAGCACTCTGCGCACAGACGCACGCACACACAGAAGCGTCAGCTTGCGCGCTCTTCAACTTGACTTTGAAAAATGTTGAGAGAGCGCGCCGAAAAGTTTGCCAATTGTGCGTGAGAGAGCAGGAGAGAGCGAGAGCGCCAGAGAGCGAGTGAGTGATCAGTGGTGAGAGCGGCGCGGCGTCTGCCTTGGCTTTTTTTTGGCAACATTTGTGCGTGCGCGCGCGACTTGCGAATTTTTTGCTGCTCATCGTTGTTGTTGTTGTTGGTGTTGGTGTAGTGCGTGCTGCTCGCTGCGTTCTTTTGTTGTTGGCGCGTGGCTCACGCACTTTTTTGCGCCGACGGCGGCGTCGACAGCGACGTCAACAGTTCGTTGGCTTTTGTGCGTGCGTCGCGTCGGGCCTATTCCGGCGTGTTGTTGTTGTTGTCGTTGTTGTTGTTGCCCGCACACACTTTTTGTGCGTGTCGTTGATCTTTTTAGCGAAACGGCTGGAAGAACAACAACAACAGCAGCAAGAGATTGGGTTCATTGAACTTTTTTGCGTTTGGTTTTCATTTCGTGTGTGTTTCTGCGTTTTTGTTGTTGTTGCTGTTGTAACAGAAAAAAGTTCAATAGACTCGCGAATTTTGTTGCTTCTTCGTGTGTTTTTTGATAGTTTCGTCTGTTTTGATAGTTGGCGAAATTGGGCAGCGGCAGCGGCAGTGGCAGCGCGAAATAGGCTCGCGATCGCGTTCTTCGCCAGAAATGGGCCGCAGGTATGTACAGATACATATGTAAGTCGTGCCGGGCTATATTGTAAATAAGCAAGTATATAGTAGATATGTGTATACATAGGTACAGACAGGCATACAAATATCGTTTTCCATATTTTTAATTGCTTTGTATCTTTCACTCCAATCGATCAGCAATAAAAGTAGGCGCAAAGCTGAATGAAAAGTTGAATAGTTTGGAATACGAAAAGCTACACTATTCTTACACCTATGTACATACTTCTTCAACTACAAAAGCGCATTGTTTTTCAAAATTTTCAGGATCTTCAGAGTTTCAGTAACTTTCACTTTAAACGATTAGCGAAAAAAATTGAATAAGCAAATGAATTGAAAAAATAGTTTTAATTAATTTATTTCCCAATAACTGTAACTACATTAAGTTTAAAACAATTTAAAAAAATGTAGCTATATTTTTATGAAGGAATTCGAGTCGATTAAGAATCAGTTTCAGTTAAATAGTTTCAAATATGAGGGGAGTGCTAAATTAAAAAATATTTGTATGTTTCTAAATACAACAAATGTGTTTGCCTCAATTTCAAATCACTATAGAATTTTTACACTGATCGATTATTAATATTTCAATATAACTACATTTATTTCATGAACTCTGTACATATAAAATAGTTAATTCTTTGCCACAATTTTTGAAAAGCGCTGGAAATTTCACTTTAATCGATTAGCGAAAAAAACGTATTTAATAAATAGTATTATTTAATTAATATCCCTTTACCTCTAGCTATATTTAGTTTAGTATTTTTGTAATATTTCTAAACAATGTAGCTGTATTTTTGTGAAATTTGTAGTCAAGTCCATGTATAATCAGATTAACTTGAGTGTTTCCAAGTATTTAAAGCTTGTTACATTTAACATCATGTCTATGCCTTCAACTAAATTTCAAAAATTGCAGTTTTTCTATGCCGTAATTTTCGATTCACTATATAGAATTTTCATTCTGATCGATTAGTGAAGACGATAGGTAAAAATTAGGGTTGAATGCTTTGGAATAAATATTTATATAACTATAGCGAAAGCAAATTGAAATTTTCAGACCAAGTTTGGAGTACGAAAAGCTGTTTAAATACACACTATGTATGTACATATGCATATAAATAGAAATATAGAATAAATAGACAAGTTAAATTTGTATTTTGCCTTTCAGGGAAACTCTTCTGATATATTCGAAGATATACAAAATTAATGGAAAAATAAAATTTTAATGTTGCCTTTAAACTCTTCTATTACCCATAAATTCGTAACCACATTTTATATTATTATATAAATAATGCTAGATACCTCCTTTTCTTTTCCCTCTTGCGCTTCTTTGCTACTCTTTCTGCCTCTTCCCAGCACTTTCAGCTGCCTTATCTGCTTCGCATCTCTAGCGATCGAGGCTTTTGTTGCCACGATCATTTCGCAAACGCATTTCGCATAGTGTGACAAGGAGAGGCATAGACAGATTAGCGGGGAAAGGGCGCCATGGTTAATTCATTATTTATGCCAAATTTATGCAGTTTTCTGCTGTCGAACGGGCGCAACAACAGCGAAAAAAAAGAAAAAAAAACCAAAACTTTCGAAAGTTCTGCTCAAGCTTCTCCACTGCGAATTGCCATGGGAAATTTGCAATGACCGATGAGTTGTTGTTGTTGTAGTTGTGTATTAGATGTTGTAGTTGTACTTGTTGCTGTAGTAGTAGTAGTTGTTGTTGCTGTTGCTGTCGGTTCTCATCGTCGCTTTGTTTGGTGAAATTTCAGCGCCTAATTGCCGCCGCAGCAGCTGCCTCTTTTTGCTGTGACACACACACACACACACACACAGTTGACACACACGTGTGTGTGTGCACATGGTTAGCCCCCTTATATCTGAATTATTTCTATTTAATTTATTTTTCTTTTAGCTGGAAAGTTGCCGTCGCCGAGAACCGGATTCCGCAGGGCTTCGCATTCAAATGCCGCAAAACGGCCAAATGAGATTTCATTTTTCGGCTACTTACTGGCGGTTTTTTTGTGCTTTTTTTGTTCACAAGGTGTCAACGGGTTTTTGGAACGGGGAAATGAGCGAAGCCACAGGCAAAAAAAATTGCAATAAATAAAGAAATAAAATTAAATAAATGGCATTTCGCTGGCTTTGTGCGTGTCGTCAAGCTCGGGATGATTATGTAAGAGACGAGCGTAATTAAAGCAACAACAACAACGGGCACGAGCAGCAGCAACAACTGGCTAACTGAATTAACCTTGTTCTGGCCCAACGGAAATTGCACACACTCGCACACACACAAACTGAGACACACACACTCGCACGATACGAGCGCAGATACATTTGTATCTTTGTTTGTATCTTGTGAGTCCTTGGTTATAATTAATCCACAATTGCACACAAACACATACACACACACACACACTCACACACACACACTGAGCGAGACGAGCGACACGCAAGCTCTTGTTGTTGCTCTGCCACGGGGCGTCAACTGTACCCCGAGCGATCAGATAAATTGCCATTGGCACCTGGCCGCCGCCTCTGGCTATAGCTATAGCTACGTAGCTATGGCTATAGCGCTGCCACTGAGTGCAGCTCCAGCTCCATCCATCGGCCCGGCTCTGCCCGGCCCCATCCAAAATGCTAATTGCCAATGGGTCAGTCTCGCGCTGCTTGCATGTCAACAGTAGCTGCTGCACTTGTTGTTTCTGCCGTTGTTGTTGTTGTTGTTGTTGCTTTGGTTGCTGCTGTTAGCTTTTCCAAGCTATTAGCTCAAAAGTCAGCCACAGAATGTGTCACGCAGCCGAGACAAGCGCCTCCTGCACTGCGGGCTGACACATAGCACAACACGCATACGCAGCGTGTGCACACACACACAGACGAGCACATATAGTACACTCGCTTACACACGTACATGCAGCTTTTCGATATATTTGCCAAGCGCAATCGACTTATCGCCAATGATTATTGATCGCTTCGCAAATGACGCGATTATCGAGCAGTGCTGCAAGCTGCTGGTGGGAGAGAGAGAGAGAGAGTTAGAGAGAGAGAGAGAGAGAGCAAGAGTGGGGTACGGGCTATACGTGCTGGTAAACCTGGTGCGCCTGTTACCAAGTGCTCCAGTATCAGCGTGCGTTGCTATCAGTGCTTGGTGGAGCGTACTCATTCGATTGAAACAGACAAAAGTACGAAACTATCGATATATATCGATAGCGATCATTGCTTGTTTAACTGAACAGGCGAATACTTTAAGTACTTATTATGTGTGAACATAGCTTTGTTGTGAAAAGGCTAGGATTGTCGGTAATATAGCAAAATATCAATATATCGATATTATTGTTGAAAAATAATATATTTATGTCGGAATATTTTTTTTTTAGCTAAAAATCGAAAATAATGTATTTTTATTTGATATTTACTGATATATTTTGTTGATCATTACAGTAAGAAAACTTAAAGAAAATAATCATTAATACAAATTACAGTGAGTCAATTAAAATGTTCACCAGTTACATGGAAACTTATATCTCTGGGGAGTCTACCATACTCGTGCTTATAGAAAGTTTTTAGCAGGGTTTGATTTGAGTTGCAGTCGTCAAGAAGCAGAGTATGCTTTTTAATGGGAATTAAAAATATAAAAATATCGATTTTTTAAGTGATATTTTAAATATCATAGAAAAGCTTTTTTCAAAAAAAAATTATGATCGATACGCTATTTTAAAAATATTCGACTAGGCCAGAACAGGCTCTGTCTCGCAGAGCGACAGCCTATCGATAACTATCGTTAATGTTTTTAAAATCTTATGCAAAGAAAAAATGTATATCAGATAAGTGTAATTTTAACAATATTATTGATAATGTTTTATATATGGCTAACTATATGCAGTATTTATTTTGTTATTTTATTTTATTTTATTTTTTTTTTTTGCTAATTTTTAGTAATTAGTAACTTAGTGACATTAACTTTTAAGTTTATTTAATATTTATTTTAATACGAATAGTTTTGAAGAATAATAGAAAACCGATTAATTCAGCTTCGTTCAGTCGATAGTATCGCACGCCTGCGATACTGACATCGGCAGCAGTTGCTGCTGGTAAATAAAATTTCGCGTTTTTTTATGCTGTTGTTCGTTGTTCCGCTAATGTTATGCATTATTGCAGTACAATGTTTTCGCGTTGTCGTTGTTGTTGTTGCTGTTTCAGTGTAAATTAGAAGGCGGCTGCCCAGATAAAAGCAGCGACAACGCGCACAACAACAGCAGCAGCAACAGCAACAGCAACAACAACAGCAACAACAATTGAACAACGCAACTGAGAAATGCGCAATAATTGATGCACGCAAAATGCAATTACGAATTGAGGTGCAAGCGAGACGGCAGCGCACGCAAGCTAGAGAGCGAGAGTGGGAGCGAGAGAGAGAGAGAGGCAGAGCATGAGTATGGGCAATGAGTCTAAGGCGAGTGCGGGAGGCAGCGGCAAGCAGTCGGGGCGGGGAGGTGGCATATAATTGCGTTATAGTTTGTAGTTTTTGCACTACGAACGATAACACACACGCGCACACATATACACACACACACACTCGCTCACACGCACAGCCGAATCGCATTTTAGGGTTACCATACTGTCGCACTGCATGCGCACGCTCTCACTGCGCTGCAGTGCGACCTCACCCCCCACCCCCTACTCCGCTGCGCTAAGCGACTGCTCTCCCTTTCTCGCTCGTGCACTGCTCTCTCTCTCTCTTTCTCCCGCTCGGCATTTGCATTATTGTAGGTCTCTTTGCGGTCTCTAAAGCTGCCGCTGAACTTTGCAGCCTTTTCTTTGCCGACTTCTTCTACTTCTTCGCCTTCTGCTTCTTCTTCTTCTTCTTCTTCTTGTTCGCTTTACCCATTTTGTTTGCCTTCGTTTGCTTATTAATCACTTCCTTCTTGCGTTTTGCTCGCGCTTCGCCTGCTTCCGCGCTGCTTCGACTATAACCCTAACCCCCTCTCCCCTCGCTCTGTACGACCCTCTCTAGCTTCCTGTTCCTTCCTCCTCCAACGCTGCATCCACGAACTAAGCCCCAATTCTCAGTGGCGTCATGCATTTTGTGCATTTGTCAGCAAACGACAGCGACGCACACACACACACACACACACATACACATACATACACACACACACAGACAGGGACACGCACACCCCTTGGGTTTGGCTCAAGGACTTTAGGATGCATTTGCGAAGCAAGGACAGTATTATATCATTATATATATGCGATATATAATCGATGCAAAGCAGGAAAGCGAGCAGTCAGCTATCTCTCTCACTTCTGCTCTCTCTGTCGCACTCTCCCTTTAACTCTACATTTTTATGTGTAACTCAACTGTCAATTATCTCAATTATTTATCTAGAATTTAATGAGATTTATGCACTAACATCAGCTGGGAATTACTGTTATTCCCAGCTGTCTATCTCTCTCTCTCTCTCTCTCTCTCTCTCGCTTAATTTCCTTGTGCTCTTTTCTCTCGCGTGCTTTACCTTTCTCAATCTCTATCTTTACCTTCATCTTTATCTTTACTTCATCGTTTAGTTATCCCGCTTGAGTTAGTCACTTCGATCAGCTGTGATCAGCTCGCATCACTTCTTCTCTCTATGCATCCCCCCTTGCTCTCTCTCTCACTGGTCCTATCTTTTTATTTTCCTTTATCTTTATCTCATCGTTTAATTATCTAAGCTATTTGCCCCTGCTTATATTAGTCACTTTGGTCAGCTGTGACTCACTTTCATTCACATCGTCTCTCTACTTCTCTCTGTGCCTCCCCCTCTCACTCTCTCTCTCACTCTACCTATCTTAATCTTTTTCTTTATCTTTATCTCATCGTTTAATTATCTCAGCGATTTGTCAACAATTTCATTCGATTCATTCACTTCAATCAGCTGAGATTTACTTTCATTCACATGTCTCTTGCTTTCTGCCCCCTCTCGATTCCTCTCTCTCCCCGTCTCTTTTTCTGGCTGCGTTTCCGCATTCAGTGCGAATTTCGCACGTCGCGTATGCGTGCGGTCCGCCTCGCGTTGCCAACTGGCCGTTCCGTTGCCGGCGTTGCCAATCGGCTTTATGCAATGCCAAACAAGTGCAACTTTGTGTTTACCTCGGCTTTGTTTAGCTTGTACCTATTATACATGAACATACCCTGTACGCATTGCCGGTGGGGTAGCTTGGACGCCAGGGTAAACAGGATGCTCAGCTCTGCCTACAGATTCTGCGCAGCCTACAGGGTATTTCGATGCTTATAATTATAGTTACATAGACAGACTTGATTCTGCAGGGTATCTGCGTGTGCTTAGTTTTATATGCTGCAGGGTATCTGCATAATCAAGTGCTTGTGACTACGATGCATTGTTGTTTTTTTGTTTTTTTATCGAAAACGCGTGCCCAGCTGTGCATTGCACAGTGCCACGCCCCCAGGCCCCCTCACGCGTAAGGCGCCAGCTCTCATAACGGCAAACAGCACGCAGCTCGCACGCCGAGTGATTAACGGCAATTACATTTCACAATTATGAAAACAACTTGAGTTTTCCACGCCGGAACGTGCCTCGCACCTCTCACAGCTCGTACCGCTCCCACGGCGCGCACCTCTCGGACACCTCGCGCGCACCTCCGATTGCGTCAGGCCTCGAAAGGCACATTTCGATGCGATTGGATCGTAGCGTCGCGTTGCATTGCGTTGCGTTGCATTGCACTGCGTTGCGCTGCGTTCCGCTGTCTCACGCCCACGCAGTAGATTTCAGGACTGGAGATTGCAGCAGAGGGGGCCGCAGCTAACAGTACAGCCAGACAATGCAGGAAGAAGTCGAAGAGATCCGGCTGACAGATCAATTAAGAGTATTTCGAGGGTGGAGCACCTGGTGTCATCGGCAATGATTCTTTATCTTGACTTTTGTGACCTTACCCAACAATACAATATACTGGACTATGCTATATTATTTTTATTATATTATATTTATAATTTTTATTTCTAAAATTATATATTTTCATTTTATAAGTAATACAATTTAACCATTTAACCATTTCAAACCAAAAATTAACCCAAAATTTTTGATATTTTTATACCATTTACCCATTGAAAATGGGTAAAAAATGGTATATTAACTTTGTAAAAATGTATGTAACAGGCAGAAGGAAGCGTGGCAGACCATACAAAGTATATATATTCTTAATCAGCATCAATAGCCGAGTCGATTTGGTCATGTCCGTCTGTCTGTCCGTCTGTCCGTCTGTATGAACGCACAGATCTCAGCTATTAAAAAAGCTAGAGACACCAGACTTGGTAGGAGTGTGCGTGTATTGAATACACAGATCGAGTTTATTTCAAACTTGATGTGCCACGCCCACCGCCTCCGCAAATCGATAAATGCGTATTTCGATTTTTTCCAAATAATTCAATAACGAAAAGAGATAAACGCACAAAACTTAATAAGAGGGTGTCTTGCAACAATATGCAGAAGTTGGATTTTAAACTTGTGGATGCCACGCCCACCGCCTCTAAAAAACACATTTTTATAGTTTAAAAGAATACTAGAAAAGCTAGAAGCGCCAAATTTGGAAGTAAGGTGCCTGGTAACATTACGGAGAACGCGGAATTTCAACTTTTGGATGCCACGCCTACCGCCCCCAAAAATCGATTTTGTAAATCGGTAAATCAAATTATAGGAAAAGTAGAAAAGTTTCCGAAATTTGAGCTCGACTGTAGCTTTCTTCACTTGGTAATTTTTTGTTTTATTTCTAGGGTATTTCTACTTGAAAATTGGGTTTTATTTTTTGCAACTCGGAGCCGCTTTCAACTTCCAGTTCTTTTAATTAATTTCCCGATTTCTATTTTGTAAATCTCGATTAAAACTTAACGCTTTCAACTTAAATTATGTTAAAAAAACATTCGTTCAAGCCGATTGTCGCTAAAGATCAATGATCAATGGTGCGCTCAGCACGCGGCGATATCATTAATTTCATTAACTTCAGACTTCGCCAAAAATTAGAGATCGCAATCTGCGAAAAGAGGGCTAAAGAGATAAATCAGCGCGAAGTGACGCCAAAAAAGCGGACAATAAAGAAAGGCCAACCTCAAGCTCGAAGTGAGTTGCCCTTGCCTTTTGATCGTAGGACAGATCGAGCACAAGTACAAGTATAGAGTAATTTGATGTCAAGAGCAACATAAATGGTATAAAGATAATATACAATATCTATGGCAGAATATTACTTCATATTGTCATCAAGCAGATGATCAAGTGAATGACCGCCAAACAGATTGTGCTGCGATCAGTACAGAAGTTGTGCACTATTTATATAGTTTAAAGTATATCGAAACATTATTATTAAATAATATTAATAACTGTATCTAGAATAAAGGAGTAGTCATGTTTTAAGCAACACTGAGACCGGGCATAGGTATAACTAGGGCTTAGCCCGCCCTGTTTGAGGTGTAGGTTGGGGGAAATAACACAAACATTTTCCAAATATTTTTTGTCCAACGCTTCATTTTCCTATTCGCAGTAACTTTAGCTTGAAAACTGCTTGTGTTTGAATTGTTGTTGCTGTTGTTGTTGCTGCTGCTGCAGTTGCAGTTGCAGTTGTTGCTGTTGTTGCAGCAGCAGCCGCGTCATTTGCCATTACTCGTAAATGTCGCATATTTATGCTGATGATAACGGCGCTCTTAGCTGTTTTCGAGCGTGCGAAACTGGCAACCGCTCAACCTACTTCCCCCCCCATCCCCACTGCAGGCCCCACCGCCCTGATCATGCAACAATTTGCTGTCAACAGAGACAGAGAAGAAAACGATGGCAAAACTCTCTAAAAATGACTAAAGTAAAATTGATTTGTCACGCTGCGCATAAATTGCACAAAGGCAACAGCAACTGTTGCTGTTGTTGTCTTCAGTTGTTGCCGTTGTTATTGCAGTTGTTGTCTCGAGTTGCTGCCGCTGTTGCTGTTGTTGTTGCCTCGCGCTGTTGGTCCAGTGGAAGCTGCAGTCATTGCAGTCACTTTGCCATGCTTTTCAATCAATAGTAATAACCCTTTTTCCTATGATTTTCTCCTGCAGTTTTCCCCTGCCTTTGCACACAGTTTTCTTTTTCTCTTCTTTTTGCCATTTCATCAATTAGGCGTTAATTTTTCGCAGTCTGCGATTTAACGGTGCTAACGCTTTATTAATGAGCCAACGCATTTGGCGCCTGGGAACCCGCACTGAAAGACAGAGGCGGCAGAAGCCAGAGAGAGGGCGATGGGGAGGCTGGCAGGAAGGGCGACACACGCGAATTGAACGGGCAAACAAAGAGCGAGCGCGAGCGCTGCGAAGGCCAAGGTCAGTGCCAAAAAAAAAGACGGATCGGATTTGATCGCCTCGGAACGGATTGGCTTGGAGCGAGAGCCAAGAAAATGCACAAGCCACAAAACACAAGCAAAACACAAGACGACAGCAACTACAATGGAATGAGCGTTGTTGTTGCCGGGCGGAAGTGAGCGAAGTCTGCGCTGCGAGTTTGACAATGGGAAGTGAATGCAAGAGATCACTGCGAAAAGTTGAATGTGTGTATGGTTGTGTGTTTGGCTCATATGAAGGTTTCCACTTTAATTGAAAACTTCTTTTTCTTGTTTTGCAATTGCAAAAATTGCTTTAATTAGTCCAAATGCCATGTGTGTGCGAGTGTGCCTGTGCGTGTGTGTCTGTCTGTCTGCGTTAATTGCACCATCCAAAAGTAGACAGCGCCAGCAAACTGACAGCTGAGCAGTTGGACACGCCCCCTCATTCCCAGCAGCGGGCAACTGCAGCACAGTCAGCACCAATCTAAAAATTTGTTATGTAGGAAAAATCTTGCAACTCGCACCATATGTACTACTGTGGGCAAAAAGTAAGGTGAATTTTCAATTTAAAATTCGCGGGCTTGAGATGGCGAACTAGTTCTTTTTTTCTCGAGTTGGCAGGACTATTGATGACATTTGGCGTGAATTTCATGTCAGTGTTAGTATGAGTACTATATTTACGCTTTTCTTTACCAAACGATCAAAAGTGCATTTGGCGATTTTTCCAATGTCTGATTTAATTGAGCAAAGAAGTGCCATCAAATTTTGTTTGCGGAATGAAATTTCGGCTGCGGAAACGTTGAGGAAGTTTGGGGATGGCCTTTGGTGATTCTACCATGTCCCAGGAAAATGTTTATAAGTGTTACAAAGACTTCAAAGAGGGTCGGGAATGTGTTGATGACTTGGAGCGCTCCGGACGACCATCGACGTCAACAGATGACCAACACGTCAATGAAGTGAAAGAATTAGTGCTAAAAAATCGTCGGTTGACTATAAGAGACCTCACTGATATGATCGGAATATCAGAAGGATCTGTGAAAACCATTGTGAAAGACCGCTTCGGCCTACGAAAAGTCAAATCTCGTTTGGTACCGAAAACGTCGCACACTGCACTCGTTCTTCGTGACCATTTCGCCAAGAATTCGACGCATATCGTTCTGCAACCTCCGTATTCTCCTGATTTGACTCCGTGTAACTTCTGGCTATTCCCAAAACTCAAGAGACCACTCCGGGGAACGCTTTTCGAGTTGATTGAAGAGATAAAAGAAAAATCGACGAGGTCGCTCATGGCAATACCGGAAAGTGACTATTTGGTCTGTTTCGAAGATTTAAAACAACGTTGGCATAAGTGTATTTTATCGGGAGGGGATTACTTTGAAGGGGATGAAATTGGTTTAGGAGAATAAATAAATAATTTTGACTTTACAAAAATATTCACCTTACTTTTTGTCCACAGTAGTATATGCATATAAATAAGCTGTATTGCAGGCATTGCTGTACTTTTTTCGATAGCTAAATTCGCTCCTATCTATAATCAGTCGGATCTCTGTAATTATACGTACTACAGTTGTTGAATTTGGTATGGTCAAGCAGCAAGTGCGTACCTAACTCATGATGGTTAGACTACTACACCAAATTCTCTGTTGACCGCGAATTGAACATATATAGATTTGTAAGTCGTGTAACTCGCTTGGTAGGAATAATATAATATCTAAAATCGGGCCTATCGAGGCTTTTTACGTTACAGATCGATGTGCAAAATTTCAAGAAGAAAAAAACAGAAATGACTGAGTTTCAGCTATAATTATTTAATTGCTGTGGGGGAACTTACCTTAAACTAAAACACTCGCCAGTCGGGCGTTACCCGTCCAGCAATCCATAAGTTTTAATTTTCAATAGATTTGTTTTTGTTTGTTTGTTGTTGTTGTTGTGTTATGGGGGCTGTCTTCTGCGTTGCTGTTGTAATGGTTGTTCGTGCTGTTTTTGTTGTTGTACTTTCTGTTCGCTGCAGCTGTTGGTGTTGTTGTTGATGTTTTAGCTGGGTTTTCTTTTCGATTTGTTGTTGTTTTTGCTTTTGTTATATTATTTTTATATTCTGTTGTTCTTTCTGTTTTCGCACTTGTCTTTTGCACACCGAAAATTCGTTTTACAACACTGCTGTCCGAAAATAAGCCGTATTCAGAGCTCCAAAGAAATTGTTTAATTCAAATTTTGTTTTTCATTGCATTTTCATTTTGTTTGCAGTTTTTTCTTTTTGTTTTTTCGTGTTTTTGCGTTTTGTTTTCTAGTAGGTTTCTTACTATTTTGTTATCGATAAAAATTGAATTGGTCCAGTTGGTTGCAAATATTTCGTAGCGAGAGAGTGCATGTGCGTGTGTGTGTGTGTGGGTGTTTGTGTGTGTGTGCAGGTGTTCCGTGTTTGCTTGGAGAAATGAGAGACTTGGTTTCAATAGCCAGAGAGCGCTGCCAGAGTTGTAGCGTGTTGTTGTTGTTGTTGTTATCGATAGACTTTTTGCTGAGTTGCTTTTCGAGTCGCCGAGATTTCGTTTGTGGTTTTCTTTAAGTTTAACACGCTTTCTTCTTCGTTGAAATTTAGAATTTTGAAGAATATGCTGAAAGCACAACACAGAAAAAGGAGAATAATTAAAAAAGGAATTTGAAAATAGGTTAAATTTTTATTGTATCAGTAATCAAGGACAAGCCGAAGATTTTGCTGCGACAGCTGCATGAATAGTTTCTAAGTAAAGCTTGCAATTTTATCCATATTAAGCTCAAGGTCTTCAGCTGCAAATATGGTCACCCTAAAACAAAATGCAAACAAACTTCTCGCAAATGTAGGCTATGCCAAAGGCAAGCCTGAGAAAGGGAGAGAGCGGGACAGGGGCATCCAGGTGGGCAGAGGAGGAGAGCAACAGTGAGCGAAACAACGGCGAACAATTTGCCGTGAAACTTTCACTATTTTAATTACCTAGAGCAAAATTCTGTTGTTTTGTTGCCAAACAACGACAACAGCACAACAGCAACAGCAACGCAAAGTTGTTGTCTCGAAAGTCTGGCAACTGTCTGCGGCTGCCTCAAGTGCACCCTGCAATACGAGTGCAATGTGAAAGAGACAGTGTGAGGTGGAGGGAGGCAGATCGAGCGGGGCAGAGCGAGTGGGTGGGCTGGAGAAGTTCTCTCACATGCATGGAAAGTTTTGCCGCATTGTTGTCGTCGCAATTGTTGTTGTTGCAGCTGTAGTTGCTGCAACATGTGGCACGCTTAATTATGACGTTGAGAAGTCACAGCGACAATGTCAACAGTTGAATTATGCGCTCGCACACACACACACACACACAGATATACACACTAACAACTGAAAAGTTGAATTTTAGCCAGATTCTGTGGAAGGCATGACGTCATCGTCGAGGCGTCGCCAAGTCGTGATTGTTGTTGTTGTTGCTGTATATTTTAATCATCTAACGGCAACGGCATCTCTCCATCAACTTTATCAACATCTGAAAGTTGCGCTGTGGCATTGAAAAACTTTTACTTTGCCGCATAAGTAGGTTGCCGCAATGTCTGTATAGCCCCAACCCCCCGCCAGACCTCGCTGCATCCTCTCTGTACACAAAAGTTCAAGTTCACGAGACTTCCTTGAGGAGAACTGAGAGAGAACCGAGCTCGGCGCCAAGTCAACTCAGAAATCACGTGGTTTTCTGTTCTCCTCGTAGATTTCGGCATCAAATTATCTTCGTTTTTAACGCTTAAATTATACAAAGAGGAAGTCGACGTCGAAATTCGCATGTTTGTTCGATTATAATGCGCAGAGTTGAAAGAAACATCTGTCTGCCTCCGCAAACATGTTGTTCGACAAACCGCAGAAACTTGATTTCGCCTCGAAGAGTTCTATCGAGAGCTTTACGATTTTGAAGCTGCTTTTTATTGAATTTCGGATGCCGAGGCAGAGCGCAGTTTTCCTAGCTTTTTCCATCTCATTGCTTGTCGAGTTGTTAATCACTTTCAAGCTAAATTGTATCCGGAAAGCTCTTTCAGAGCTTTTGTTTCACTTTTCACCGTGCCTACACTGTAAAGTTATTGCTCTTGCTTTCGTCTCGATACTCTATCAGTTAAGATTTTATTCAACTTATTCTGGTAATGTGGAAAAATATCTCGAATTTTCTCAAAGTTCAGAGTAATTTCCCGCTAGATTTCAAGCTCTGCAGAAAGCTCCTGTGCCGGTGCTTCAAGCAGCTTGAGGCAGTCAAATGAAATGAAAAGCGCTGCAGTTAAGGCTGTCACAAAGAGCCAGTAAGTTAGGCAGACAGGCTGGCAGACGGACAGACGGGCAGACAGGCAGCTGGGGAGACAGTTAAGTTAAACCAATGCCAGACAGACGGACAGAAAAGAGTCGCTGCGGCCAGACAAAGGTTGTTGGTAAATACCAAACACGGCACAGAATATGTCTATGACTAGACGCTGTCTCCTACCCTCCAACTCCCCCTCCCCCACCCCCAATCGCATCATGCTACCTGGCTACGTTCCAGCGCCCTACCTCCAGGCAGCCCCAAACGGGGTGCGTGTTGTCTCCCCAATGAAAGAGACTCAGACAGACGGCCCAAACCCGAAGCTGACGACGACAGCCTGATGACGAGCTGCTTAAAATGTCTGCACAGCTGTTTGAGAAGTGTCTCTGTGTGTGTGTGTGTGTGTGTGTGTGTGTGTGTGTGTGTGTGTGTGTGTGTGTGTGCGTGTGCATGTGTGTTGCATCAACAGTTGAAGTTGCAACAGAGCCAGGCACAATGCCATCGACATATTTTTTAATGTTGCCAGACAGTCAGACAGCGTAGGACACCCCACCGTAGTTGGCCAAAGAGAGAGAGAGAGAGAGAGAGAGCGAGAGAGAGAGAGGCAGAGAGTGGGGGAAGGGGAAAACCCCTTGCAGGTTGCACGACTCGCAGGTGAATGTTGCTGAATGAAACACTGTGGCATGGCAAATGAGGTAGGAATGCAACTTGAAATGGGGCAAAGCGAAGAACGCGGCGCGGCGCGGTGCGTCGCGTCGCGTCTCGTCGCGTAAAATTTTGTTTTATTCTCTGCGTCTTTTAATTTCGTTTTCTTTTGTGCATATTTCGCATTTACTTTTATCTGTCGCTCGCCCCTCGTCATCGTCGGCGTCTTATCGATTCGCCAGCTACTGTCTCAGCGCGCCTTGTCTCTCTTGCCGTTCCCCTCTCCACTGTACTCCCCTGACGAGCTCCTCCGGGTCCCTTCTTCCATTGCTTATGATAAGCCCGGCAAGGACGTCGATGCGCTGCCGTTCGCTTCGCTGCGCTCAGGCTTTTGCCATGCGTGACCGACGCCGTTGACAATAAATTTCTGCAATTATCGGCAACAGCATCATCTGCAGTCGCTGGAATCGAAGCCCGAAGGATCGGGGAGGGACTGAGAGAGCGCAAGGCAGAGGGTAGAGCGTCAAGCCGTAGAGCCGGAAGACGGAAATTTCTCTGAAATGGCGTAACAGCTGACAGCGAGAAGGGAAAGCAGAAAGAACAGGTGAGCTGCGGTTTAAAGCTTTCAGAATGTTCTATAATCTTCTCAAAATTAGACCTAACAGTCAGCAGACTGTACCAGCTGAACGCGATCAAGGAACTGTTGCGAAGAATGTCAAAAGGCAGAAGAATCTGCAGAGAACTCGAAACTCTTTAAGCGATCCTAAATGAATTTATTCTATAAGCTGTTCTGCCTGGGCCAGAGTATCTGCTAATCGATCACTTATTCTCTCTCCGCTCTTTCTCGCAGTCTTGTTCTTCTCTTTCTAGAGAAACTGCCTGTCTTGCCGTTTATTAGAAACTGCGGAATTTCTTAGTCGAGCGTTGACGGCTGCGCGACAAATTCGTTGAATTTATGAAATTTTAGAACTTTGCATATGAAAAAAAAGAAACGAAAACGCAAAAAAATAAAGTAAAATAACTGAGCAGTTTATGGAGCTCTCGAGTAACAGGGCACATGTCACGGAATTGCAGTTTGCATATGAGATACATACATAATTGAAAAACAAATGCGAAAAGAAAATCTAGAGAAAAGCAACGGACACAACAACAACGTATTGTAATGGCATCTCGCACGATTTTATGGGATGACATAAGCTCTCACACGCACACACTCAAACAACGCCAACACATGAACAACAACATGAAGTATGCTATAGAAAGGCGATCGGGTTAGGGTATGCACCAGCTGCCATATTCTGTCATATTCAGAAGGAAGTGTATTTGTCTGGCGAAAATAAAATAAAGAAAAGGGAAAATTAACTGTTCATAGTTTATGTTTAATGTAGGTAGATTGTACTTCAATGGATAAAAAATTAAATAGACGTAAATTTATTTAATTAAATTAAATGAATAAAATAAAATATCAAAATCGAAGCAATCGAGTGGAAGAGTAAAATAATGAGAAAAAAATCTGGCACTTTTTTGGTATTTGAACAGAAACAAGTAAGGAAAGCTACAGTCGAGCGCGCGCGACTGTAAGATACCATTTACCCTATTCGAAGAAATAATACAAAATAAAATAAATGGTATAAAAATAAAAAAAAAGCAATTTACATTAAAAAAAAAAATCGGCCCGCGCCAGATTCGAACCCAAGAACTCTCACGAACTCTGTAACTTACGAGTCGGACCTCTAACCGCTAGACCACACAAGCTTACGCCATGCGATCGGCAAATTAGGCTTTTATTGACGCGGGCCCTCTACAGCGTCGATTTAACGTTTTGGTTAGGAATCGCTAGCGCCCATAACTTTGTATGGGGAATTCGAACTCCTATAACTTCGTTGTTATTAAAAAATAAAAATTGAAGAAAGCTACAGTCGAGTGCACTCGACAGTAAGTTATAATTTACCTTTGGCTGCTAAAAATAATTCTTAATATTAATTACTTTTATTCGAATTAATAACAACGCATCGCATATTTCCGAAATACACATGCATTGACGCTAATGGCACATGCCGACTGCACGCCGATTGTGCGTGCGCAGTCGGCGCAAGCATTGAAGCCGAGCCTCTGCTCCGTCTCTGCTGCTGTATGCAAAACTTCTCGCGCCTAGGAACAGACCATGTGCTTCAGTGATTTGTTGTGAGAGTTGTCAGCTCTATAACTAAATGTCCCCGGTTCGAATCCCAGCGCAGTCTTCATTTTTTTGTATTGCTTAGAAAAAGTTTTTGTTTTTATTTTTTTTTTTTTTGCATAATATACTTTTCATATAGCGCAAAATTATTAAAAAAAAAAAAAATTGCCCAGCGCAGGATTCGAACCCGCGACCTCACGCATCAGAAACTTGCGAGCCAACCATCAAGACCACACACAGTTACGCAGTGCGATCGGCAAAAAAAAAAAAAAATTTCCCGTTGCTGGATTCGAACCCGCGACCACACGCACCAGAATCTTGCATGCAACCATCTAGACCACACACAGTTACGCGGAGCGATCGGCAAATGAGACTTTTATTGATGCCGGCCTTCTGCTGCGTCAGTTCAACATTCTAGTTGGAATTCTAAGCGCCCACAACTTTATATGGAAGATTCAAACTCCTATAACTTCTTTGTTTATTGTCCGATCGGATTGAAATTTATAGGGTAGATCTGTACTATGGTAAGCTACAAGAGTGTTAAAAAAAATGTTTTGTAATTTCCCTACTTTTCTTAAAATTCAATAGTTTGGGGGCGGTGGGAGTGGCATCCAAAAGTTGAAAATCAAACATTCTTCGTAATGTTACCAGGCACCTTACTTTCAAATTTGGCGCTTCTAGCTTTTCTAGTTTTCTTTTAAACTATAAAAATGTGTTTTTTAGAGGCGGTGGGCGTGGCATCCAAAATTCTAAAATCCAACTTCTGCATAATGTTGCAAGACACCCTCCTACCAAATTTGGTGCGTTTATCTCTTTTCGTTATTGAATTATTTGGAAAAAATCGAAATACGCATTTATCGATTTGTGGAGGCGGTGGGCGTGGCACATCAAGTTTGAAATAAACTTCTTGTGTGTATTGAATACACGCACACTCCCACCAAGTCTGGTGCCTCTAGCTCTTTTAATAGCTGAGATCTGTGTGTTCATACAGACGGACAGACGGACAGACGGACAGACGGACAGACGGACAGACGGACAGACGGACAGACAGACGGACATGACCAAATCGACTCGGCTATTGATGCTGATCAAGAATATATATACTTTGTATGGTCTGCCACGCCTCCTTCTGCCTGTTACATACATTTGCACAAAGTTAATATACCATTTTTTACCCATTTTCAATGGGTAAATGGTATAAAAATATTGAAAGAAAGTGCTTGGGATACAGTCGATAGGTACTATCCATAGTATATTAAATATAATTTATATGCGATAAAATTTGTTCTCAGTGAAAGATTACAAATCGAGATAGTTTGGAAGAACGTATTAGTAGTAAAATCGTGGCTAAAATCGACAGCATCCAATGAAAAAACAATACTCTTTGTAAGCTTGAAAACGCAATCGCCAGGACTTTCAACTATTCGCTTAGCTGTTGCTTAGAGTCGCACTGAACGGTCGGTCTGCTGCAACTTTGTAAGAAATCTGTTTACAACATGCATATAGCCATATGATCACATGGTCATATAGTATTAATTATTGCATTATTCGATCGCCGAGCGACCGCCCGCTACGAATTGCTGACACTTTGCTTCTACGCTTTGGCTTTGACTCTGTCTGCTGTCTGTCGTCTGCCGTCTGAAGTCGCGGGGTCTTGAGGTCTGTTCCCCCCACTCAGTGTGGGTTTGTTAGTCTCATATATTCCTGGGTCGGCAATTTTCTTGTTCTTCTCCGTATTGTTGTTGTCGCAGTTCTTTTTGCTTTATTTTGAATTGTTGTTTCTTTTTCTCCTACTTCGTTATTTTTTTTTCTTTTTGGTTGATTTTGTTTTTTGTATTTTGCCTATGTGTTTTTCCAGGAATTCCGTCACTGATACGATGCCATAAGCAAAGAAGCAACAACAAGAACAATAACAAAAACGACAGCAACAACAACAACATCAGTATTGTTGCATTTTTCACAACGTCATTTTCTGGAAAATAAAATGCAGCACAGAAAAAAATTATTGTTTGTTGTACAATAATTTATGCAAATATTGCAGACGCGCTAAAAACCCAGCAAAGGGCTAAGCGTTGGGGACACACGCACACACACACACACACACACGCAGACACACACTCGCACAAAGGAGTCGGGCCAGGCAACTGTCCGTCTGTCCGTCTGTCCAGCTGTCTGTCATCCAGCTCGTCGCTCAGTGCCCAAGTCTGTCAGTCAGTTGGACGCTCTCAATGCAATTGAGCGTATAAAATGCAGCTGACGGCAGGCCAGAGGCGTCGCTCGCGGGGACAGAGAGAGAGCGAGGGGAAGCGGCAAGGTAACTGGCCAGCCAGCCTCAACGAGGGGGTCAACCCCTCGAGCAGTTGACATTCTGCGGTGGCACAAATGTGTCTCAACAAAGCGATTGCCACAGCGCAGAAAAGAAGCGTGAAAAAATGTGTTGTTTTGCAACACTAGGTATCTGAATATCAGCAAGTAACTCGCGTGCCACTAGAAAATAAATATTATGATTATAATTCATCCAGCAATTCGTCTGCTTCAAAAGTATAAAGAAAATAAATGTAAAATTGAAATTTATACGTTATAAACATAGTGTTACTTTGCAACACTAGAGGGTTTAATTGAGGCAAACAAGCTAACAAGCTTAGTAAAATCTGAATTATAATACTAAAAAAATACTGTGGAAAATATTGAACAATTAAATGAAACCTAGTTTCTTAATTCAGTCGAAACTCAGCTGTTTGGAATTTATGTTTGATCCTGTGAGTATTGAAGATTGTATATCCTGCAGATACATGCAAAAGATACTGCTAGGATATGTGTCTGATTTTCCCTGGTGAACTGCATTGAACCCGGGCAAGGGTTCGCTGGCAGGGCGTTTGCGATGGCGAATTGCGTAGGCCCTTAACAGGGCGCCACTTGGGGCATTGTCACTTCTCAGAGTGTGTGTGTGTGAGTGTGTGAGAGCGAGTGTGTGTGCGTTTGAAGCGTCTTCTTCTTGCTGCGCACAAACACTTGAGCACGCATTTGGCGGCATCGTCAGCTGCCACTTGGGCGTTTCACAATGCAATCGATATGTGGAACACACGCATCTACACACACTCGCACACACACACACACTAACACACACACACACGCACACACACACTCGGGGGTGAGCTCAAATAATTAATAATAATTTATGGCGCAAACTTTGTCGCAGACCCCGCAATTACAAGTGGAAACGCAAGCAAAGTCTAGGCCGAGGCGAGGGGCAGGCCAAGCGGCCTGGGGGCGGGGCGAGGGTAGGCGGCTGCGTGGAGGTTCTTTGTCGCCGAAGAGACCCTACAAAATTATGCATAAACGCACTTTAGTGCGCCTACAAGTAGGCAATGCCCAGAGTCGCAACTACAAAGCGCACAAAGAGGCAGCCACAGGGAAGAAAGGGGTGGGGAGGGGTGAGGGAGTGCTGTCAGCGTGTGTGTGTGTTGCTCGCTCTGCTTTTGTTGCAATGCGTTTCTTTTTGTTCAAGTGCACTCGAAAACGCACTTCTCTTGCCTAAACCCCTTGCCCACCCTCTCTCCCTTCACCTACATCACTCGTCACTCACCCACTCCCCTCCTAAAACTAGGATGCACGCAGAGCGCCTTTGATCCTGGCGTCGCAGTCGCAACTAGCTCACGCAATTTGCAAAAAAAAGAAATGAAAGGCAGAGAGGGGAAAAAGAAAGAGGAGGAAAAATGTGAAAATGCGCAAAGGAAAAGAAAAAATGAAGAGTTTCCCATTCTTGCGCTCGCTCTCTTTTTCTCCCTCTCTGACTATGACAACACATAACAATAAACTTGAGCGAAAAAGCACCCGCGGGGTCTGCCTCCACTCAGCCTGCACTCCCCTTGCCCACAGCTATCCCTTTGCCTGGGCCAGAGATAATGAAAGGTCGTCGAAGTGCGTCGCGCTGATGCTGCCAGAAACATCCCGCCGGGCCATGCACCCTATGTGTGTGTGTGTCGGTGAGTGTGTGTGTGTGGGTACACTGCCAGGCAACTAATCAAGTGTTTGCACATCAACGAAAAAGGCAGCTTTCGCTCGGCGTAAACTATGCAGATTGAAAGCTTTCGAGTTTGCTCGCCAAAGCTCGTACGATTAATGAGCTTTGAAAGCGCATCAACAGTTACAAATACTTTCAGTTTGAGACTGTGGGAATCCTTAGCAAGCACTAAGCTTGGTCACTTTTTTTTAAAGCAAATCAATTGCATCGAGTTAAAGCTTTTTAGAATTTATTAAAAAAACAAGTTCATGGGCAAGTTATAAGCATAATTACTTTAAAAGCGCGATCCGATGAGCTAATGAGCGTTAAAAGCTGTTGCTTCGCTCTCTCTCTGTCGCATTTCACATTAGGCCGCTTACAGCGCTTTAATGTGCTTTAAAAGCTCAATATTTAAAATAAATTAAATTAAAATAAATTAAGCTAAATTGGATTTCAATTCATATTCCTTGCTGTTGCTCTCACTTCGAATCTGCTTGCAGGGAGCTTTTAAGCTCTTGCTGATCGTAAGTTTGTGGAAGCTTGTTCAAAGCTATGCCTGTTATGGCATCTATTATTACAATAGCTTATTCTCTGCTGCTCTATCTCACTATATCATTCTTACTTTCTCGCCTGACTCTCACTTTCGTTTTCTCTTTAATTTATCACAGGAGCACATGAGCTTTCAAAGCTCTCGCTTTAAATTAATCAAGTGTAACCTTAATTAACTCGCAACGAGAATTTTCTCACCCACTCTCTCTCTCTCTCTCTCTCCCACTCATTCCTTCTTACTAGCAGTCCTAATTAAGCTCTCTCTCTCTCTCACTGTCTGTTCCATTCACTCTCCCTCATTCACTTCACTTTTACTCATTCTCCGTTGCTTCACTCTACTTCTTTCGCTCCACTCTCTCTCTATCTTTCTCTCTTGCCATTTCTTTCTCCACTTCTCTCTCTTGCTTTCTTCCCCTGTCCACTTCTGTCTCCCTGTCCCTCTCTCTCTCTCTCTCTCTCTCTACCTCGCTATTTGTTGTACTTTGACTGTTTTGTAGGGACAACAAGCCGCGACATACGCACACGCTGCCTCCAGCTGCCTCATCAACTGGAATCATGTTTATGTGCCCGAGACGATGAGCTCACATTGTTGCTGCTGCTGCTGCTGGTGGCTCGGCGCACGGCCGACTGTCAAAGTCGATTTGTCTTGACTGTCACAAACAGCCGCCGGCCTGATAAGCTGCGTAGCCTTTGACTGAGAGAGAGCGAGAGGGGGAGAGGAGACAGCTGGAGAGCGAGCGAGAGGCCAAAGAGCTTTCATTTCTAATTGCGCTCGGCATTTGAAGACAATGCAAAGGGACAGCGCCACTCTGGCTGTGTCCCCCTCCCTCTCCCATCCCTGTCCTTGTCCCTATGCGTTTCGCTCTTGCCGCACTTCCCGCAAGTGCAACACGCAGCGCCGAAAAGCGAACGCGACAAAAAACAGGCACATGTCCTGTTCGCCAGCTTGTTGCAGTTGCAGTTGCAGCAGTTGTCGCCATTACCAGCCTCTCCCCTGCCCGTGCCACTCCCCTGCCCCACTAGCTGTTGCCCCCTGCCAGGCCCTGGCCCGTTCGTTTTCGGTCAGGGCTAATAAACTCAACTCAAAATGTGGCCGGAAGTGCGTGCAACAGCGGCAAGGCAACTAAATGTCCCAAAACAACAGCAACAGCGAGAGCGACAAAAATGCAGGTCCGCCGCGATCTCCCTGTCCCTCGAGCCCGAACACCTTGCCAAAGCCAAGCCAGAAGCCGATTTCCAACCCGAACCCCTCGCCGAGCCTCTACCCTTGCCGAACGCAAGCTCGAGCCCAAAACCCGAACCCGAACTCAAGCCCGAACTCGAGCCTGAACAGCGGGGCAGCACCCCGCACCGCTCATGGAACTCAAGCCCGAAGCTCAACTCAAAGCCGAATCCGGCACCTTTGCTCCCCTGCCCCTCCCCAGGCCAAGAACCCTCAGTGGCCGAAGTGCCATTTGGGGTCGCGTCCTCTGCTCGCGTTCCACTTCACAACGCACACACACAGCCGGCGAGTGGGCTGAGGGAGGGCAGCGGCAGCGGCAGCGGCGGCGGTACACAACGGGATGCACACAATTGCAGTGCGATGTCGACGTCACCGCGTCGCCAACCCCGAAAAATGCCTGAAAAGCGGCGAGAAAAAACGAAGAAGAATTGCCAAAAATTACCGAAAAATACAAGCGAAAATATATACATATATATGCACGTGTGTGTGTGTGTCAGAGAGTGTGCTTAACACAGGGGTGTGGAATGCGCGAGGGAGCAGAGCGTGAAGGGGCGGGGGCAGGGTGGCAGAGGGGGCCTCATTGTCGGTTATCCTGGCGGCGTGTTTAACCCCTTTTCCATTTGCTGTGCTGCTGCTGCTGCTGCTTCTTCCACACGGAATGTGTTACAAACCGGGCACGTCACACACACACACACTCGCACACACACACACACTCGCACACACAAAGCTGAATTGCATCAAAATATAAAAAGGGAACTCATCCGGACGCCAGACGGACGCTGTTCCTTTTTCTATGGCACAATATGCGAAATACGCGCCATACACGTTACACGATATACCATAGACGATATACGATATACAATATGCAATATACAATGTACTATATACACATATATAGGTGGATATTATTTTGGGCACTTGCGACCTGCGTTGCTTTTCTTTTGGCCACTCGAGTGCGGGTAGGCGGGGTCAGGGGGTCAGCAAATGCACACAACAATTTGGCCAGACTTAATCGCAGACTACGTCGATTTTTTGGCTATTCGATAGGTGTAGGGGGAAGGGGGGGGGGGGGGGGGTAACCAGTCACTGGCCCAGCGGCTGGGGCAAAGGGTTGCTGCTTGGAGTTATGGCATGAGGGCACTGGAGCTGGCAGAAGTGCTGTGCATGCAACTGCAATTTGGTTTGATGGATCGTTCGGTCAGTTCGCGGTATGCGAGATTACTTAAGGCGCCTGAGCGCGTCGAGCATGAGTGCGGGAAATCATAATGGAAATAATCATAATCATAATCAGCAGAAGAGCAGGCGAGAAGTTGAGCCAAGCAGCGATGTGGCCTGGAGAGAGAGGGGAATGCAGATCATAGTTGGCAAACAATATGCAATGAGTTCTGAAGCAAGTCTTGTCAATAGAACACGTTTTCGAGAAAAGTCTATATCATTAGCAAATATTAGAAAATATAAATATGCTTAAATCTGTCTCACTACGAAAGCTACTTGATGAGTAGCAAAAGCTTGTTTATATTTTCATAGATATTACCAACATTCTTTTTTTTACTATGTACTTTTTTTAATTTTTTTTTTGTTTGTTGAGTTAATGAGCTTTTAAAGCTGTTGTTTTTATAAATAGTCATAGCCAGATAGGCTTGCTAGCTGTTCCTCTTTCTCTCTCTCGCAATCCCACTTTATTAAAGTGAAAGCGCTTTGATGTGCTTTAAAAGCTCAATATTTAAAATACTACAATTCATATTCCTTGTTTCGTTTACTTGGAATTTGATTGTATGGAACTCAAACTCTTGCTGATCGTAAGCTTTGAAAGCGCAACCTAATATCGCATCTATTTTTACAATAGCTTGTTCCTTAATATTTTTGGCACTATTAATGCATAAAACTTAAATTATTTTTTTGTATTATTTTCCTAGAAGTAATTTATTTTGGATTTTTTATAATTATTATTGTGTTCACTTGCTTTTTCATTAATATTAATTAATATTTAATATTATTATTATTTTATTTATAAATTGTATTACTTAGTTTAATATTTTTTTAAAGAATATTTTTAATTGTCATTAATTTTCAATACACTCTACAAACTATGTAAATACAGAAATAAGTCTCTCTTAGCTACGTATTTATTTTATGTAATATTTATTATTATATGCATATGGCAAAGTATTTTCTCACTCACATACTCCTCGCCGTCCGTAGTGCATCTGTGAGTTGGCTATGCCCGGCTAGGCCTTTTGGTACTCGGCTCACTGGCTAACCCCTTCGAAAAATCCCCCACCTGAGCCCCTGCCCCTAGCTGGCAGGCTTTGCACATGTTTTGGTTCCACTTGGCTAGCAAAGCTCAAGAATGCCGAAAGTTGCATTTGTTTTCGGTTCCGAAATAATCCCCCGACCCCTTCCCGTTCCGTAGTGGTCACGGCAGGGTAAAGCGGGGCGGCTTAGGGGGAAACCTAATAAAAATGCATGGAGTACACGAATTTATGCACACACACACACAGACACACACGCACACACACATGAGTTGCCTACATATGCAAGTGGCAGGAGGCAGCTTAACCAAGTTACCGCAGAAATTGCGACGAGGGTCCCTGACAGTCCTGGGGATGGGGTACATGGGAACTGCCGAAAAAAGAATGAAAAAGCGAGAGGGGGAGAGCACACGGCCGGGGCGGGAGGAGGGGCGAGAGGAAGCGCAAAAATAAACGAACTTGCGCACACACGAAAAATTGGGACAAAACAAAAGTTTCAACGGGTCGAAAATGGTGTTGATATTCTCATGGTGGCGTCGCCGACGTATCCCCTGCCTCCTCCCGGCCCGGCCCGGTCCTGGGCCTGCCCTTTCCCACCAGCTGCTGCTGCCGTAGCTGCACCGCCTGCTGCTGTTGCTGCTGGTGGTTAAAATATGCTGCGCGCCGGCGTTTCCCGCGTGGAATTTTAAAGCCACTCATCAGCGTTGCATTTGCCGCTTTCTTTGTGTGTACGTGTGCGTGTGTGTGTGTGTGTGTGTGTGCGTTTTTTCTCTCTCTCGTTTTTCTCATTTTTTGGTTCTTCTCGTATTATTTTTTTGTGTATTTTGCTTTGCAGTTTTTCGACAACGTCGCTGGCGGCATCTTCGTTTTATTTTATTTTATGCAATATAATTCGTCGCCTTGCCCCGCCACGGCGTTGCACACACACACGCTACCCCTTGCCCGCTAGCAGCTACCAGCTACCCGCAATGCCCGCAATGCCCGCAATCCGCTCCTGTCTACCCCCAAGTTCCACTTGAGTCCGCCTCGTCATTCTTCGTGCTCCTTTTGCGACTGTTTTTGGCAATAAGCTTTTGCCAATGCCGCAGGGTTGTATTTGCATTAGCACGAACTCTGCGGAAGGGGGTGGGCGGAGGGTGGTCTTAGCTCACGACATCATGCAGCTATATAGTATATAGTATAGTGTGGTATATACATATATATATATATATATTTTATATATCTTTTTATTTCGCTGCCTTCTTTTGCCCGCGCTTCGTTGCAACAAGCGCTTTCAAGCGTTGCAGCGCCTTGTCTGATGTGTGTGCGTGTGTGTGTGCGAGTGTATGCATGTTTGTCTGTGTGTGTGTGCGTGAGACAAATCTTTCGGGGCTTACAAGCTTAGATGAATGCACTTAGTCAGCAGGGCTTTAATTAAGAAGCGAGGAATATGAAGCTAAGGCCAATACCCTGTAGAAAAAGCTAGCTAGGGTTAGATTGAGTTGTGCTGACTGCAGCTACGTTTTGCCTTAAGCAGTTTACAGGGTATCAGCGTTGTGGCTCTTCTAGCAGCTAGTTTCACACACAACTTATGTTTTATCAATTCATCTTTGTTTATTAAAGTAAAGCAATTTACAGGGTATCTATAGCTAGTCTATCTAAAGATTTGCATTTTGCAGGGTATCTGGCAGTCGGGCAGTCTGCATAGACTCGAACTAGACAAAAGTTTTCCTTTCGTCAACTTCAATTTGGCGCACCTGACGATCTTCTGCCAACTGTTGCTGCTACTCGACGTTGTTGATGCTGTTGTTGTTGCTGCTGCTGCTGCTGCTGCTGATGTTTCTGTTGCTGTTGTAGCTGACATATTTGTCACTCGGTCTGTTGTCGTTGTCATTGTCGTTTTGCATTGTTGTTTGGCCGCAAAGCTGCACTTCACTTCGTGCTTCGTGCCGCACTCGATGCGACGCGACTCAACTCAACTCGACTCGACTCTACTCGACTCCACCTCCTACTCATCGGCCGTCCATTGTTGCAGCGAGTGGCTGCTGCTGCAACTATTGTTGCCACGCTTACAACATTGCAACACGCTGGCCGGCCAGCTCCAACGGCTGCGACGCCCAACGTGTGCGTCGTGTGCCTCCTGTG
The DNA here is from genome assembly GCA_035046045.1 of Zaprionus bogoriensis. Classification (NCBI taxonomy): domain Eukaryota; kingdom Metazoa; phylum Arthropoda; class Insecta; order Diptera; family Drosophilidae; genus Zaprionus; species Zaprionus bogoriensis. The sequence goes on along the minus strand of JAWNOI010000161.1, from coordinate 1,247,176 downwards.
TGCGTGTTTTGGGCCCTGTCTAGGCGCTCACTCGGTTTTATCTATCTGCCTGTCCGACTGTCTGCCTGTCCGACTGTCTGCCTGTCCGACTGTCTGCCTGTCCGACTGTCTGCCTGTCCGACTGTCTGCTTGTCTTTCGAGTGTGTCTGTCGGTCGGTCTCTGAGTCTGCCGTCTGACTGCATGTCTGTCCTTTTGTCTGCTTGTCCGGCCGTCTGTCTGTCTGCCCTTCTGCTTGTCCGTATGTCTGTCTTTCTAGCGTGTCTATCCGTCTGTTGTTCCATTCGCTGTCCGTCTGTCTGATTGCCACTCCGCCTAGCTTCTCTTCCGTACGACTGTCTCTCCGTCTGTCTCTCAGTCTGCTCGACTTTCTGCCGTCTGTCTGTCTCTCTGTTCGCCTCTCTAGCGTGCTTGTCTGTCTGTCTGGCTCGCTTAGTTCAGATAGCGAGTCCCCGATATTATTTCATATTTTTTAATTTTTTTTTTTTTTTTTTTTTTGACCAAATTACGAGCTGCACACTAACTCGACCGATCGCAAGTTTTTAACTGGTCGCCGCGTGCGCGCAACCCTCGATAAGCGAAACGGGTAAGCGGTAGCGGGATGGCGCGGGGGAAGCGGTACCCTACTGTAAGCCCTAAGCAGCAACCCCATCGAAAGGCAACGAGCCATGGCTGTGGTCTCCGCGTCTTGTACCCCGTCTCGCCTCGCCCCCCTCCCCCGCTCTCTGGCCCTGCGTTTGCCCTTTTTTCCTTTCGCTGCAATTCGCTGCATACACCTGACCCTGTCGCCATCGTTGCCGCTGTTTGTTTTCGTTGATTATCTTTGGCGTATTTAGAGCGTAAAGCGTAGTCAGACAAAAGGAACAAAAACACAAAAAAGCACACACAGACGAAACACAACAGACACTCGCAGACAGACAGACGCACGGACAGACAGGAGCCAGATACGCATGGCGCAGGAGGGACGTCGTGTGCATCGCGCGCTGCGAATATGATAATGATGGCACGCAGGAGCTCGCGGGAAGGACCTCGCAGCGCGCTGCGACAAGCAGCCAAATTAAAAGTGAAATTGCAATTTATATTTTCGACAAATTTTCGATTGCCACCTGCAAAAAATAGCGGGGAAAAAAAGATGCCGAAAAAAAAACGCAACAGGCGGTATGCCGACGGTTGTGATACCCTACACGATGGCTGGGCTAAGCGATATGGAAGCGTTTCAGAGACGAAACACGTAAGTAAAGCTTAGCTATATATAAGTTCTTGTTCAACGTGAAGAGCTTAGCCGATTTATGCTAGGATTTGTTACTGTTATCTCTATGTGAAATTATTTATGTTATACATAATAAATTAAAATAATATAAATAAATAAAAAATATATAGTATAACTTAATATCAAGATAAATTTATATTTTTTTTTTTCGAATAATATTAATTGATTCAAGAATACTTTTAGGTTCTTCAGTTTAACTTTTCTGCGAATACTTAAGAATTGCTTGTCATAAGAGATGTTATATTTATTTCTGATCCACTCAATCGTTGCTTGACTATGCTACCATTTTTCATATCTGGATATTTCAATTAGTTATGCGAATATCAGAGCCAAACTTGGCTGCTATGCACTTTGACATGTTGCAGAGCTCTGCAGCGAGTTTCAACCCAATCGGGCCAGCTATATGCTGCTATATAGCAACTATAGAGCTTGCTCTTGCTGGGAGCCAGAGTTTCCCTGCAGCGCGGCAGCACACACGCAGTGTGACGAGTGTGTGGCACCGCCGATCGCAGTGTGGCAACAATGGCCCCGCAACACGGCGCGATGCGACGCGGCGCAAGGTGCATGCCAGGGGAGATTACATAATCGAAGATTAAGCCGGCAGCAGATGCGCACTGCGAAAGGGCAGGCACAGCGAGAATGCGGCCGCTCGCCGGGGCGAAACCTGAAACGAAAACCGCGAAAGACGCGGGGAAGTCGAGAGAGAAAGAGAGAGAGAGACAGGGGAGAAGTGAGAAAGAGCGGGAGAGCAAGGGAGGCTGGAAATATTTGCAGCATCCACACGCTTCAATTCCACTTGCCTCATGCCAAGACACACACTCGCACAAAGCGCGCAGCCCACATGTGCGCGCGTCTGTCTGTGCTGCAGGTAAGCCCGGTTGCTGGCATGCCCCGTACCCGTGCCCGTGCCCGTGCCCGTGCCCGTGCCCCATGCAGCTGCCCCATGCGGCAGCATGCGAGGCGCATTGCGGTAGCATTGATTTAATCATCATCAATTATATGCAGCAGCAAGTTAATATAATAAAAGCTGCGTCTTCGAGTTTCTCCTGCTAACCGCTCGCTCTCCCAGCCTCTCTCTCTCTTTTTCTCGTTCTCGCTCTCTCGCTCTCACTTGGCGCTTAAATGCAATTAACATAATGACAAGCAACACTTGTGAGCATGCGCATTTCACTCTGCCCCAAGTCGCCGCCTGCCTGCCTCCCTAGTTCCACGCAGCCTGCAACGCGTAACTTGCAACGGCGCTCGCTGGGCCGCTGTCAATAGCGCACATAATTATATCATAATTGATCAGTCTGCGACTGTGTGTGTGTGTGTTTGTGTGTGTGTAAGTCGTAAAACCGGTAGCTCATCTGGAACTACAACTGCAACTGCAACTGCAACACACTCATAAACTTGACACTTGCAACGGCAACTCCGATCTGCATCAGCATCTGCATCAAGCTCATCATCAGCAGGGCAGGCGCTTGGGCGTGGGCGTGGGCGAGTGGCAAATCCTGAATTATGAACTGCGAATGCAACAGGCTGCGGCCTGCGGGCTGCGGGCTGCAACACACTGTTGCACAAACTGACAAGCAGATTAATTGCAATGAGACTTAAGCTGTGACTTAAGCTGCGACTTAAACTGCGACTAAGCAAAAGTTTACCTTTTTAGCTCTCATTGAGATGGAATTTTTGTATTTGAAAGGAATTTCCCAATGAATTAGCAGTATACAGCTATAATAATGCATAATAATAGTATTATAAGTAAATATATAGAACTTGTCATTGCTTTACTTTTTATGTACTTTCCATGAATTTTATTTTAGCAAATTATGGTAAGAAATGAGCATTTTCAAGCTTTTTCAGTTTTTTAGTTAACAAAATTAGAATAAAATTAAGTTTATTTTAAATTCTGTTTTAAGATTTTTGTTAACCGAACTTGCATTATAAAGAAATCAAATAAACAGGAATTACCAGAGAATTCAACATATTTATTACTATTTTCAGAATTATTATAGTTGTAAAAAAGGTATTGATTATATTTAAATTTGTAAAATCATTACTGATGCCAAGAACGAGAATTAAAATTTTAAGAGGGATTTTAAAAAATAATAATTTAATCTTTTTTGTATTAGTGCGAAATATATTTATTATTGGTCATTACATTTTACACCTAGTACTTATTAGATAATCCATAAATAAGTAAATCGAACGGATTTTACTAATAACAAATATTATTTCATAACAGTATAATAATATAATAGTACATAATAATTAAAAAATAATATTATATACACTTTATTATAATTATATATTTATATAAAAAATTTCATTTTGGCTGTCCAAAATTTTTCGACCAGGCAAATGCGTACAGTTAAGTTCGCAGTTTAAGCTAAGAATGGGAGACAGAAAGAGGAAGCGGGAGGGGGAAAGGGCAAAAGCTGTGAGGGGGAGAACAAATAAAGCAGCAGCAAAACCAAAAAAAAAAGAAGATTTTTGTAAATAAAATAAAAAAAACGCAAAAGAATTACAATAAGAAATCAAATAAAGTAAAGCAACAACAAAGCAGAGTCGCTTCCTGTGCTTGCTGTTGTTGTTGTCGCTGAGCGCTTCGAGAGCTCCTTGTGGAAAAAACACACAGAGCGTGGGGCGGGGAAGGGGGAGCGAAGAGTGGCAGGGAGAAAAAGCAAACGAAAGTCCAGAAGCGGCACGCAAATAACCAAATACTCAAATGCCACCCCACTTGCAACATGCGACGGCGACGGCGACGACGACGACGACGACGACTGCGACGCCGACTGCAGCGTCAACTGCAGCGTCTGATTAATTGAAGTGCGAGTTGCGAAATGAGAAAAGCAAGAAGCAAAAAGTGCGGAAAAGTAAGGTAGAAAAAAAGCAACGAAAACCAAAAACAGAAACAGAAACTGAAATCGCCGCCAAATTACGTTGGCTGCCTGCCCCATGTTGCAGCAACAGCAACAGCAACAGCAGCAGCAGGTCCTGCGTCAGGTTCTTGATGTGCCCAGCCTGACTGCGACCTGCCACGGCCTGCCAGCTCTGGCCTCCCCTGTCCTGCCCTTTTCTGCCCGGCCTCAATGCGGGCCTGCACTTATTTTGTCAAATGCAAATATAGACGTTTATATATTTACGTATTCCATATAGATTCCCTACTATATAGAGGACTTTATCGGCGCTTCTGTGTGTGTGTGTGTGTGTGTGGCTCCTGCTGCCAGACAGAAAAGGAAATCGCCAAACTGAATCTAAAAATTGTTTAATTTGCCGCTGCAGTTCGCTGGGCTTTTGCCCGACGAGGGGCAGCGCTACGCGGCGTATGCGTAATATTTTCGTGTAGTTTTATTTGAACGTCTGGATTATATTGATTTGCACACAGCTCGCGCTGCCCGTTGACATGTCACTGCAGACTGCAATCGCCCAAATACATATAGTATATATATTTGTATATATATATACATATAGCTCTGCCTCACCGGCATGCTTCCCCTCTGACAACATCGAAAATATCTTGCGTATAGAATGCCATGCAATATACGCAAAAGTTTTTTCGCACGAGCCTAAAGCAATGTACTTTATTATTCTGCTTTGTGCTGCATTCTTAAACGTTTGCTGCTGCTCTCTCTTTCTCGCTTTAATTTTCATTGTACTCCTGCATTCGTAAACGTTTCCCTATTTTTTTTTGCTGTCTAGAAATCATTTTGATATATAGAAAGCTTTTCTACGCTTCTTCATGCGTCATTCATAAACGTTTCGCTGGCGCAAAATCCACTTAACTTCCACTTTGGCTCCATTTTCTTTATCTATCATCTATTTTTTCGTAATCCTCTTTTCAATCAGTACAATATTAACTTTTTCTTTAATTTTATTTTCTTTTTTTAAACTTTTCGTGTAATTCGTAAACGTTTCACTGGCGGAATAGGTTTAATTTTACTTGCACTTTTGCATTTAGTTTTTTTCTGCATAATTTTCAGTATTCTATTCCATTCTGTTTTCCCTTTTACTTTTCTCCACCTGGGACAGCATTCGTCACCGTTTCACTGGCGCCTCGGCAAGGCCCTTCCCCCTATCATAAATTGTTTTCCTCTCATCTGCCGCCACTCGCAAACGATTTACTAGTCACAAAAGCCAGTTGAATTATTGCACCCTGGCCACATTCATTAATATGAATATCGGGTATGAATATGAATACACGGTGTATGAATATGTGAACGAGTGTGCGAATGGCACAGCTGGAATCGCATGTTCGAGGCGTTCATTAGGCGATTCTTCTGTTCGTTTTTATGTCTTCGCGGCCCGAGAACCTCCGAGAGCTGAGAGCTCAGACCTCTCAGCCAGCAGCTAGATGGGTAGTACATACAAAGTTGCCACTCGGCGATCTCCCAAAAACTAAATGCATGCAGGTCTCGGGCCCGTAGATATTAAACGGTCCGTAAACAGTTTATAATTTCATGCGCCAGCCCAAAAGCCGACAGCCGACAGACAAGACCCGAAAGACAATAATAAAACACTCGAAAAGCATTTGCTCATTAGTTGTGCGAATGTGCAAAAAAAAAAAAAAATTAAAAAAAACATAAAAAACAAAAAAATGGTTTTAAAAAGGAAAGGAAATTGGAAAGAGCTAAAAAAACGCAACACAATTATGCGAATATTCAATGAAGTTCTCCCGTCTCCCTTCTTCAGTCTCCTTTTCCTTCCACGCCATTCAACGTTCGCGCATGCGCAGGGGGCATGGGGGGATGCCGGGTTGTCGGGTGTCGAAGCGAAGACCGCACAGTTAAGTTTTGAGGTCTTGAAACTGCGATTGCGTCTGGGGCCTGCGTAGGCGTTTCATAAATATTTATAATTGCAATGCGAGGGATTTCAATAAACCTGCAACAGAATTGCAAACACCATTCGCAGCCTTCTCTACCATTGCCGCTGCGGTGTGAACAGTTCGCACCACAGTTCGCTATAGTTATAGTTTTTGATCCATAAAAATTGTAACAAGACTTAAACTCAATCAGCTCTGCCATGCATTAAAGTGCTTTAACATTGATTTATTACGTATGGATTTTCAATAAAAAATAAATAAAAATGCTAGATTCATTGGACTCATAAGAAATGCTCGCAATAGTGTGTACTAATTTCAGTAAAGCTAGGAGCTAAATTCTATGAAGTCCGCATGATGACAGAGAAAGGTGCAAGAACTTTCGGTAATTCTTGCGCAACATTTCCTACTGGAAATCAGAGATAAATCCGTTTTGCTTAGTCACATTGTTATACCCTTGCTGAGGGTATAATAATTGTGGCCAGATGTTCGCCCAAAAGAATATAAAGTACATATACATTATCAATCAATATGAACAGGTGAGGTGCTCTAACTGTGTCCGTTTGACTGTCCGTTGTCATGTCAGTTTGCAACGCCACTGATAAAACTTGGTACACAACTTATTTTAGAATGATATATAGTTAACTGTCATATAACCTATTGGACGGCCTTTGATATTATTAAAAATGCTTTAACCAAACTTGCCGCATCTTATTTTAGTAAAGCTCTTAAAGTTCCCTCAAAAGTTTATCAAAATCATGGCCTAGATTTCAATATCTTCAGTATCAATATCTTCTTCAGTATTCAATATCTTCTTCGTTTTTAATAGCATATTTCAAATGCCATAAATTACATTGTGTTTTTGGTCCTAGTTCGAAAAAGTAGTAGTTATATATTAAATAATATATTAATATATATACATATATAACAATAGTGAAAGAACAATATACAATTATGAAGCATAGAAACTGCAAGGGTATGAAACTTTCGGTATGCCGAAGTTAACTTTTCCTCTCAGTTTCGAGTTGCTTTCGCACTTTTACTTGCCGATATATTGCTTTTTAACTATATGCTAAATCTGGCGCCAGAAAATTATTTTATTACAGTCTTCAGCTTATAATTTTGCACAGTCGTCACATTTGACGCCGGAAGACAAATCGTTCTGTCGACGCAACGTTCCGACTTGCCACTTGTCCATCCGTTTAGCAGTTCCTAATTCTGAGCAAGCATTTGCCACTTTTTTCGTTCGTTTTACGCCTCCCTTTTGCCTTTCTCATTCTATTTTATTTGCCGCGTACTGCACTTTTGTGTGGCCCACTTCTTCCGTCGCCCTCTACTCCCCCTTTTGCACTACCACTACTAATTGCCGATCGCGAGACATATTCGCTAACATTCAGCAAATATTCGCCGCACATCCGCTTCTTGTCATCATTCGATCAGTCCATCAATATGGTCGGGGAAGTTCGAATATTGCGAAATTTCGTTGGAATATTTTTGCCAATTGCTTGAAAAGAAGAGCTGCAAGATCGTGCATGGTAGTGAGCTACGCGGATATTCGACCATCTTTCAAGTAGGTCTCTATATTCTATATTTTATATTTTTATTTTTAAAATCACTCATAGAATTCAATATTTTGGTAGAGAAGCAATCGATTACCTTAGCAAAGTACGGACATATTTATTGTGCCAATGCAGAGCGCAAAGCCGTAAGCCACAAAGATCTATATATAGTATTTTCAAATATATATATACCAGAAAATATATACCAGTTGAAATGCTAAAAATCTTCAGAAAAGATTTTAAGCTATATGTTAATATCATATAACATTTCACTGAATTGAAAAAACCTTTTTTCATTCTTTAAAAATAACAAATTTTGCTTTTTACGAAAGCTTTTTTGATTTCGATGTGGACATGAAAATATATTTTTATTTTTGTATGAATATGTTTTGTTAAAAAAAAAACACTTTCTGGACTTTCCAAGATTCCTTTTTAAATTTAACCGTGGAACTGCAAAAACTGTAGATTCGAAGCTCATCGAATCTCTGCGAGCATTTGAGAATTGCCGAGAAAGGTCGAAACGATAAGAAAACTCTTATGGAATAGAGGAATATGTATTTTTATAGCAACTCACCATAAACGCCAAACACCGCAGTTTAATACTTTGTTGTTTTATCTGCCTTTTGTTGTTGTTGTTGTAGTTTTTGCAGCGACTGTTGCTGTTGCAGTTGCTGCTGCTGCTGCCGCCCTTTGCATTTGTATGGTTGATTTCGAAAGTGTTGACTCTTCAGTTATTTCGATTATTTTGTTTTCACCCCTTCTTCACGCGTCCTCGTCCTCGTCTTCGTCAACCTCTTCTGTTTCTTCTTCTGCTTCCGCTTTGAAAATTAGTTCGAAACGGAAATTTTCGTAGCTTTTTTGCTTTTGCAACCAAAACAGAATTTTTGTTTTCGAATTCAAATTCTAAAATTTCGTTTTTCAAAATTTGTTGAGTTTTTTTTGTTTATTTATTTATTTATTTTTTTTTTGTTTTTTTTTTGTGGGGGGGGGGGGGGTAAACAGAAACTAAAAACGAAAATTGCAAACGTTTTATTTTTCTAGTTTTGTTTTGTTGTTGCTTCGCGTTGCTCCTGCAGCATGTTGTTGTGGTGCACAGTTGCTGAAGTCGAATGTCTAAGTTGTTGTCGTGGTTGTTCTTGTTGTTGTTTCTGTTTCTGTTTCTGTTGCTGCTGCTGCTGCTTTTGGGCGGTAGGGGCGGGGCATGTGTTAAACAAATGCGGCGCCGCTTAACGGAAAAAGGAACGCAAGAAACAAAAACTAGACATGAAAATTGTTGCAAGTTTTCGAGTTGTTGTTGCTGCAGTTGCAGCTGCAGTTGTTGTTGTTGTTGCTGCCGCTTGGCTTTTCACACACACGCACGAAGAATGCAGCGTCGCGTTGCATTTGCTTCTGGCTGTTGCTGCTGTTGTTTTAGTTGTTGTTGTTGCTGTTGTTGCTGCTGCTGCTGTAGTTGTAGTTGTTGGTGTTGCGGTTGTTGTTGTTGCTGTTGCATTGCAGAGTTGTTGTTGCTTTGTTGTTTGTTTGTCGCTTACAGAAATGAATTTTGCAGATTTTATTGTTGTGTAATTTTTGTTGTTGTTGTTATTGTTGTTTGGTTAAAAACGCTTGTGTTTGTTATGAAATTTGTTATAAAACATTTTTGTTGTTGTTGTTGTTGTGTTTTGAGTTTATGCCTATGTGGGGAATGAAACAAGAGAATCGAATGCAACTTATCAGCACAACGTGACGTTGTTGTTGTTGTTGTTGTTGTTGCAACGTTGTTGCCTTGCTGTTGCCCTCGCTGTGTTTGTTTATCGTTTGCCGACGCTAAAAACACGACAGAAAAAAAACTGAGGACACTCGAAAAAAAAGAAACACAGCGGACACAAAGTGTCGCAGGCTGCGCTTAAGGACGCGGGGCACACGCACACGCACACACACACGCACACACATGCAAATTGCGCGCGCAACAGAAACAGCAACAGCAACAAGAACAGCAAATAAAATAAATAAATAAAAATTAAATATTTTTTCGAGCGGAAATCCGCAGTGAAAACAAGAAACTGTTTGCTTGTTGTTGCTGCTGCTGCTGCTGTTGCAAGTTGCTGCCGTGTTGCTGCCGTGTTGCTGGCGTGCTGCTGTCGTGTTGCCGGCGCGGTGCAAGTCGAACGGACGAACGAACGTATGAAAGTGTCTGCAAGAACTGCAATCGCATCGCGTGTGAAATCTCTGCGAAAGTCCAAAGCGCAAAGAACGTGCAAAACGTAGCGCAGCCGACGACAGCGCTGCCGGCAGCGACGCCAGCGTCGGCATCGGCAGTGACAGCAGCGCGGTGCGAGCGAGGCGAATGCGAGTGCGCTTCGTACGCTGCACGACGACGTCGCCTTGCAAGCTCTGCGTGCGTGTGTGTGTGTGTTGCTCTGCGCTCGCGCGTGTGTCTGTGTGTCTACGTGTCTGTGTGCGAGCTAAGAGCGCCGCACGCGCTTCAGGAAGAGCAAAAACGCAGCAGCAGCTGACGGCGGCGTCGACGTCGACGTCGACGTCGCAGCAGCAGCAGCTGCAGCTTGCAGCGCTCTCTCACTCAAAAGCGCGCTCTCACACTCTCGCCCTCTCTCTCTCGCACACCATCACGCTTGCACGCGCGCCCTCTCTCTCTCTCTCTCTCTCTCACTCGCTCGCTCTGCCGCTCGCTCTTTCACTCGAAGCGCGCTGCGAGTGAGCGTCGCACGCAAATCAGCTGCCTGCAACATGGACTCGCCAGGCACATGTCGCCCTGCTGCCGGGCCAGCGCGGCGTATGCGTAATCTGCACACGTATGCGTATGCGTACGCAGATGCGTGTGTGTGCGTGCGCGTGTGTGTGTGGCAGCGCACAGCTGTGACGGCAGAGTCAAGTACAAGCGCGGACGACCTAAAGCGGAACTAGAAACTTGCAATTAATGCAAATACTAAAAAAAAAAATACTAAACAAAATACTAATTTGAAAAAATGCTACAAAATACTTAAAAATACTGCAAATATTTGAAAGCACTGCTTAACACGAACTGAACTAAAAACGCTGTGCAAAACTCCATACTAAATATTGAAAAAGAAACTTGAAAAATGACTTCGAAAACTGCTCGAAAGTAAACGAAAATAATTGCGAATCTACCAACAAAAAATTCTAAAATATTTTGCAAGATTTGAAAATAATATGGAAAATACGTTGAAAAACATTAAATAATAAATATTATAAAAACATTATGAAATGCTTTCAAAATGTTGAAAATTACTCAGAAAATTATTGAAAAGAACTCGCGAAATAATTATTAAAAAATAATGGGAGTTTTGAAATTTTGAATGATTCTAAATAAATACTTTGAGCAGCACTTGAGCAAATAATATAGTTAAAATACTTTGCATTTTACAAGTATTTTCACAACTTCTGTTTCAATATTCTAGCACTTTTTTTAATAGTTAAAAAAAAACCCCGCTTTTTTGCGAATTTTTTCAGCTTCACCGACGGCAAAACATGAGCTTTTCTTTCTCTCCCTCTCTCTTTGTCTCTTTCTCACACAATCTCAAAACTGAGTTTCGACAAAAAATTCAAAAAAAGCAAGTACCGAAAAAAAACACACACACACACAACAAATAATTTGCAAAAACTTTTTGGTTGCACTGCGCGAAAACGAAAAATTTGTGATTATTTTTTTTTATTTATTGAGAAATTAGTTGCGATTTTTTGGAGGCACAAATTGCATTTCTTTCGATTATTTTTCGAAATACTTTCTGCTCTCTCTCTCTCCTTCTCTCTTTCTTATTTGTTCACAGGAAAAAAAAACGAAACTCAAGCACAGCAAAAAAAAGAACAAGACGAACTTCAGTTAGTTTTGAGATTATTTTGAGGACGCGCGCGACGCGTTGCCATTTTACCGATTTCCGTTTTTGTTTTGTTTTCAAATTTGCGAAACTATTTTTATCAGTTTTCCTTTTTTTAATTTTTTTTAATTTTTTTTTTTTGTTTTTTTTTTTTGTTTTGAGAATTTTCGAAAATTTGCGTGAATTTACGTGATGTGAGCTGAGCTCGAGGAAAATCGCAACGATAGATTTTCCAACGAATTTTCTGTGGAGTTGAGTTTAGTTTTCCCAGTTGTCGCTTGTTGTGTTGTTGTGTTGTTGCCTCTTCCGCGAGCTGCGTACGTGCGCGACAACGTGCGGATCTGTTATGATTCAATACGTTTTCGATACGTTACGTTCAGCGCCGCCGACGGACCACGCGGCGGCAGGCGGCGACGTCAACGGCGGCAGCGCGACAGGCTCACACAGCAACCAGCACAAACACACTCACACTCACTCACACACACACACACACACACACGCGCGCGCGCGCGAAGAGACGCAGCGACGCGCAGAATGCAAAAAAAACACACAGATACACACTCACACACACACACAAGAAGAAGCAGCAGCAGTGGCAGTGGCAGCGGCAGCGGCAGCGACAGCGGCAGAGGAAGAGGAAGACGAGACGAAACGCGATTCTAAACGCGCGCTGCGCCACGCTACGCCGACTGCGCGCTCAAAACTTGAGCGCAGCTCAAAGCTCAGTGGCAGCGACGCAGCAGCGACGCACCAAAGCACTAGCTGCAACGGGCTGCCACTCTGACTCTGTCGTCGGCGTCGCTGCAGGCAGCGAGAGCAGCAGCAGCCCCCAAAAGTGGCCACCCACACGAACACAAGCGCAGCGTGGCCCGAAGAGCGTGACACACGCGACACACACACACACACACACACACACACACACACACACACACAAACACACACGCACATAGGCAGACAGGCAGGCAGCGGCAGAGACGCGAATACGCTCTCTGCACTTGTATGTGCGTGCATGCGTGTATGTGCCATGTGTGTGTGTGTGTGTGTGTGTGTGTGTGTGTGTGTATGTGTGTGTGTGTTGAGTGCGAGTGCGAGCCAATCAACGACAAATGAGTCGCAGGCGCAACACTAAATAATTATTAATTACAAAAATTATGTTAAATATTTGCAAATTTCACGTAGAATCAACAAAAGGAAGAGTGAGAGAGAAAGGACGAATTCTATGTGTGAGAGAGAGAGAGAGAGCGAGCGAGTGAAATTGCATGGACAGTCTACGAACTTAAGAAAATCATTTAAAAAATTAAATTTAAAAAATAAATTACTAAAATAATTTTGAAATTTAAGTAAGCTAAAAAAATAAAACAAAATTTTAATAAATTGCACATCAATTTCAAAATAAAAACATTTCAAAATAAAAAAGTGAAATAATAAAAAAACATTTCAAAATAAAGAAAAAGTGAAACAATAACAAACATTTCAAAATAAAAAAAAAACACAAAAGTGAAATTATAAAAAACATTAAAAAAAAGTGAAATACGGCAAAATTACATAAAATAGAAATATCAAATAATTATGGGCAAACAAAATAACAAAGTAAACAATAAATTACTAAGAAATGGGATAAGTTCAGTTTTAAGGAAACTAAAAGAAAAAAATGAAAAACGCAAAAACTGAAAATATTTGAATTAAAAAAAAAAAACATGATCATGAAAACCTATAAGTCTCAATATATATTTCGATTGAGGTTTAAAATTTGTAAATCAATTTTTCCTTTAGATTCCTGCAAATTTTATTTTTAAATGCCTTTTAGCTTCCTTTGAAAAAAAAAGATCATGAAAGAATCGCAAAGATCTATTATAATAAATAAAATCTCTACGGATGCTACGAATAATAAATCAAGAATACAGAAACAAAAATATTATATATCTAACTGAACGAAAAACCATAGCATAATTATGCATACTTTCAGTCATAAATCTTTAAATATATATCTGCCTCTAACTGTATCTTTCAGCTACATATTGTGAACTATTTTCCTATCGCACAGGAAGATGGCATATAAAAATATCAAGTAGCCAGCAAACTATATAGTATGTTAACTAAACGGACAATATATAATATCTACAACTGAAAACTCAAGTCGAGTGAAGCTAATGATCACTTGCAGCTACGTTCTTCCAGAAGATTCTCCCGCCAATACGCAGGGAATCGGAATCGAAATCTAGAATGGATCTTGAGTGTCGCAGTGGGCGGGGTAGTAGCTCCATCTTCGATGTGGCCAAGAAAAAAAAACAGTCTAATTCGAATTGCGATTCTTCTGCGTGGCAGAAGAGCGCAGGGAGAGAAAGAGAGAGCGACAGAGTGAGCGGTAGAACCGAGCGAAAGTGACGCACAAAATAGTCGTAGGCGTGTGGGGGCGGGAGGCGTGAAGAAAGCCTCCAAAATTTGCATTCTCCAAAAGAAGAGCGTAACGTGATAAAGCGAAAGAGCTGCAGAGAGAGAGAGAGAGAGAGAGCGGTACAGGAGACACGCGCGACACTCAATGCCCCACGCACCACCCAAAACTCGGGCCCTTCCGCTTCGCGGCCCGACGACGATCTCACAAAGAAAGTGGCCCAGAGAGGTAAAAAAAAAAAAAAAATAGAAAAAAATGTGAAGCTTTTTTTTTGTTTTTTTTTTCTTTTCTTGCACTTTTGTTTATAATTTTTACTGTCGATTTTTCTTTGCCACGCAGCAGACTACGATATTTTGCGAAATTTTATTTATGAATTTTAGCCGATTTTTTGCGATTTTTTTATTTATGTTTTGTATTTTTTTTTTTTTTAATTTTATTTGTATTTTCTTTTTTTTATTTCTTAGCGCTTCACACTCACACACAAGCGACGAGGAGCAAACGAAACAACCGAATGAACAAACTGAACAACTCTGAGCTGAGGCGACGTCGACGGCGACGGCGACGCGGACGGCGACAGAGGCTCGCGGCTCGCAGTCGCGCCAGCGTTGGCGTTCCACACTCACTCGCAGCGCCGTGTCGTCCCGTCCGTCCGCTGCGCTCCAAACCAAAGCAAACCAAAGCAAACACACACACACACACACACACACATAAGACACACGCACACACACACACGCAGGCAGAGGCAAACTAATTTTTTGCAAACTGCAAAAGTCAGAGCTCCAAACACACACACACACACACACACACACAAACAGTCGCACAGAGAATCGCACACGCATACGCGTTCACTCCACACACACACACACACTCACTCTGGAGTGAAACGCTCGCTCGCTCGAGTTGCAAAAAAGTTGCATTGGAAGAGAGCGCGAGAGCGAGAGCGAGAGCGAGATCCTCCAGTCAACGTCGCCGTAGCAGCAATGCCAGCAGCAGCAACAGCAGCGACGGCAGCAGCAACAAATGTTGCCAAGCTCGGGCACATGTTGGCAACATGTTGCGCAGCGTCGCGAACAGCGACAAGCTGAGAGAGAGCGAGCGAGAGCGCAGCATACGCTTTGCCATTTGCGAATTCTCTTTTGTTGCGAATTCTGTTGCCCGCACACACACACACACATGCACACGCACAGAGAGAGAGTGGGAGAGCGAGCGAGCCGAGCGCGTAGCAGGCCGGCAGGTGTGCATGTGTGCGGCTTGTCTGCGACTATGGCTGTGTGTGAGCGTGTGTGTGAGCGTGTGTGTGTGCGTGTGTGTGCGTCGATGTGCCAAAGAGATCCCAACGGCCGCGACGCTGCTGCCGCGGCTGCCGCTGCCTGAGCGTGCGAAAAATTAGCAAATAAAAAAGCAACAACAACAGCGCACGCACACACACACACACACGCACGCACACAGAGAGCACTACAAGCATATGGCATAGAAAAAGTGTGCAAAAAAAAGCGCAAAAAATTAGAAAACACAAAGCACTCGCACACACACACACGTGCGCGCACACACACACACAAAGTTAACTTTTTCGAGCGCAAAAAAAAAAACAAAAAACATAAATTAAATGAGAAAAAAGCGATTCGCGCAGATATCTCGCTAGGGGCCCCCAATGAGTCTAGAAATGAGCGCAACAACAACAACAACAACAACAACAACAGCAGCAGCAGCAGCAACAACAACAACTTAACCGACAAATTCGCACCACATTTTTGCAGCGCTCCAGCGGGGGTTGGGGGAGCACTGTGCTGCTGAGTTGAGCAGACAAACGACATAATTAATCACCTGCGCGCTGCTGCTGCCGCTGCTGCTGCTGCCTGCGCTGCGATCGCTGCGCGACAGTTTGACAAGCGCTGCGCGCAAGTGAATCTGCAGTGGCCTACGCTTTGAGAGCAACAGTAGAGCGTGCAGTTTCAGCAGCACTGCACGGCAAGTCCGTAATGCGTTGACGGCACAGTTGTAGCAGCACTGTTGCGCTACACTTGCAATTGCACTGGGCATATAATTGCTGTCCAACTGTAAGGGAAGCACAGTTTGGCAGTTCTGCAGAGTTACGATGCTGACCAAATACGAAATTCAAATAAATTTAATATAATATAATAAAATAATAAAAAAATATAATACAAAAATATAAAATAATAAAATAATATACAAATTAATTGGAACAAAATATGATATATTAAAAATATAATTTTTAATTATCATTATATGAAAAAAAAATTATATTATTATATTTTATTATATTATTACAAAATAAAATTAATTAAATTTTTTAGCTGCATTTTATTTACTCGACAAACTTACGTAATTCGCTTAGTTTCAATACACAACAGTTTGAGTGTCACTATTGCTTAGCCTTGCAGTTGGAGAGTGACTTACATACACTACAGTTTGACATGCACAAAGTCTGTGCTGCATGCTTGGTTTTCTTCTTCCTGCTTTCGCCGCTGCATAGTTTGACAGTCACACCACTGCTGCAACAGTTGCAGTTGCAGCATGCCTCAGTTTCCCCTCCAAGCACAGTCTGAGAGTCACACAGCACTCACAGCTATTGTCAGTTACGTCCTGCGGGCAGTTTTAAGTGCACTGTTTTTGCTGCTCTTTCCCCCCCCCCTCCCTCCCTCCAGCTGCTTTTACTAACCGTTTGAGGCTCACACTGCGCTCATACAGTTTGAAAGTCGCACGCACCAGCTGCACATTAATCACTGCGTGCAGTTTTACAGCCACTTTGTAAAGATCTGCCACAGTTTGAGTGTCGCTGCCTGCCAGCTTACACGACAGTCACGCTGTAAGCTACGCATACAGTTTGACAGCCAGCGTCCGATCGAGCTGCCAGTGTCCTGCACACAGTTGGACAGCCATTGCCGGCGGCTCACGCACGCACTTGTCGTGCTCTGCAACCTGCGTCTCTCTCTCTGTCTCTCTCCCTCTCGCGCTGCGTCGCGTAATGCGTCGCAGTCAACACCAGCACACACTCCACCCCCCCCCCCCCTCCAAAACATTTCTCTGGGTTTTTGTTTTTGTTTTGCATTTTCATCGTTGCTTTTGTTTTTATTTGCGAATTCGTTGTTTGCTCAATAAAATCGAAATGCAGCAGCACTGTCGACCCCCCGCCTGCCCCTCCCCCTCCTGCTTTGCACTGCTGTAAGACTGTAGCCAGCACTGCCACTCCCCCTACCCCGCACTCAAGCACTCATGCACTCACAAGACGCCGTTAGCAACCCCTTTTGAGCCCACGCACCCCCCCCCCCCCTTCGTACAAGCACTGCCACCCTTTAGGCAGCACGCAGTCGCCACACACACAGACACACACACACACACACACACACACACACACGGCGACGCAGCACGCAATACTCAAATAAACTCACAGGCTGCCAGACATTGACTCCAAAATGCCAACAACAACGCTGTGTGTGTGTGTCTGTGTTTGTGTGTGTGTGTGTGTGAATGGACTCTGTGCCTATGTGCAAGGCCCAGCGGCCGACAGACGCCCACACACACAGACAGGCGTACAGCGCGCGTCGCATTCGCACTCGCACACACACACACACACACACAGCCAGACACACAGGGACACACACATACACACGGCGGCAGCGCAGCGCAGACGACGCCAACGTCGCACACAACTTTTCGTCCTTTCGCTTTGCTTTTTTGCGTTCCTTTTTGTTGGCCTGCGTTGCCAGGGGTTTCCTTTGTTCATGCACCTTCCCCTACCCCTACCCCTACTCTCAGCCAACCCCCCCCCCACACCCCTTTCCTTACACTCGCCATTCCCTGCGTGGCCGGCGTCAGCTTCTTCTTCTGCTTCTTCTTGGCACGCCAAGTCTGTTGCACTGCGACCCCACAGCGACGGCGACGCCACTGCCGGCAGCGACGTCGACTGCGCTGCCACCTAATGACTAACGGACACTTTTTTTGCAGGCTGCGTTGCTTGCTCCAACGCTGCGTGCTAACTGCACACACACACACACATACTAACACCCCCCTCCCCCACTCCTGCATACACGGCACAAACAAAACAACAACAATATTTTTTCGTGTTTTGCATTTTTTGTTTTGCTCGTTTTGTTCGTTGCGTTTGTTCGTCGGCGCCGCCGTCGACGCGCCGGCGCTGTTGGCGTCGACGCAGACGTCGCTGTCGACCGCGCTTCGCTCTTAGTTGGCTCCAACTGCAGTTGCGGCCACGGCAGCGGCAGAGAGAGCGAGCGAGCGAGCGGGCGAGAGAGCGTGCTGAGTGTGTGGGAGAGCGCAGCGCTGGGCGCTCCTTTGGCAACATGTTGCGCGCAACATGCTTTGCATTGCTACTAATAAGATGCGTGCGAGGTGTGTGTGTGAAGGGGTGACAGCTGAAAGCAAGAAGAGCCGGCCGGGGGGAGGCACAGAAGTTGTTTTCATGAATGCAGCGCGCGAATTTGGCTGCCGCACGCTGAGGCAGCGGAGGCGGTGGCGCCTAGCAATGTTAATGAACTGCGACGTGGCGACAATGCCAGAAGAGATGAACGACTAGGGGCAGGGGGGAGGGGCGCTTGCAAAGAGGGATGGGGGGAGGTTACGGCCATTGCAGATTTGGGCAAAATAATATTTTCGAAGGCTTGTGGGAGTAAAAGCGAAAGCAGCCGAGCAGAGAGCGACAATAATAACTTCGCACACACATACACACACACACACACACTCACACACGCACCTTTCTCAAGGCTCAAACAACTGAAATGGGACAAAGTAATTGCCAAGTGGTGAAAATACTTATGCATTTATCTCGCTGTCTTCCCTCGCGCTCGCTCTCTCTTCTTGTCTCCTTCTCAAAAAGTAACAATATCAAGACAAAATATCGGTAATCGAAAGCTTAAAGAATCAAAGAGAAACAGCAGGAAAAATGATAAAAAGCATTTCAAAAAGAAAAGAGAAAAGAAAAGTGACACAAAAGAAGCGAATGATAGGCATATACAGCAAAAGAGATAGAATGCGAGTGAAAGAGAGAGAAAGAGAGAGAGAGAGAGAAAGAGAGAGAAATAAATGTTGAAAGAGAGAAAAAAATAAGGAAGTAAAAAAATAAGGAAAAAAGTAATATAGAGATTTTAGGAGATAAAAAGGAAAAATCCAAGGAGGAAAGGCAAGAAAACAGAAAAGTGGGGAGAGCAGAGAAAGAAAATTATAAAAAGAAAAGGTAAAAGTTTCTCAAATTCAGGAATCAAAACTAAAGGCGAATAATACAAAAGTATAAGGAGAAAATGAGAGAGAATAAGCCTCAGATTGAGTGAAAGAAAGAAAAGAAAAATATAATTAAAACAAAAAGAAAAGTACAAAAAAAAAGAAAAAAAAGTTAAATGAGAAGATAGATAAAATATGGGAAATTAGGAAAATGGAAAGGAAGAGACCACCAACACTTAAAGAAAGAGAAAATGTGATAAATAGATAAAAGAGTAAAAAATTGAGAAAGAGAAAAAAAAAACGGATAGAACAGGTAAGACCTAGAGAAATGCTGTAGAAAAAGAAAAAAAGCAATGAGATTCGAGAAAATGAGAAAAGACAGAAATAAAGTGAATGAGAAGCGAACAAGTAAAAACGAAAAAGTGATAGATAGGAAGAATAAGAAAGAATCTGATGATAACAGAAATAAACTTTTAATAAGGCAGAGAAAGAGAGAGAGATGGTGGAAGGAAAAAAAAACAAAAAAGGTAAAGTAAGAGAGAGAAAAAAGAGAGAAATAACTTAAGCCGCAGAGTGTCTACAATATTGTAATACTATATTTTTACGGCTCTTTTCTTTTTATACCATTTATAAATAAGCAAAAGGAGGCGTGGTAGACGATACAAAGTATACATATTCTTGAGCAGTATCAATGGCCGAGCTGGTCTGTCCGTTTGTCAGTCCGTCTGTGTGAATACTTAGAACTCAACTGTTATAAAATCTCGAGACACCAAATTTGGTATTAAGGTTCGTGTGTAGCATACGCAGCAGAAATGTACATCAAACTTTAAGTGCCATGCCCACCACCTTCAAATATTGATATTTTTGATTTCTAGCGTTAATATTAAGGAATGTGAGAACAAAGTCAATGCACGTGAGATCAACTAATCAGTGAAAATGGACAATGCTATGTGTCGCTTACTAAAAGCTCAAGTGAAAGTGGAAAGTCTTTCCAAAATCATTGGAACTTTGATTTTTGATGACATTATGTATTAGATATGGTATATTAAAAATGATATGGCTTAGTATGTTTTAGTGTTGTGTGGTATATTACGTTACAACGTCAGAACAATTTGTGTTCTGTGACTGAAGTGGGAGCCAGAGAACTGTAACGATTATGATCGAGTATGAACAAAAATTCAATACTCGTTACAGTTCTCTGGTGGGAGCCCCTCACCCTTTTTTTTATATAAAACAAAATTTTTTGAAACAACGTTTATTTTTTTATTTGCAATAATTACAAATAATTATCTTTAACATATTTTATCAACCTCTTGAGCTCGCAATATAAGTGGTTTAAGATGGCGCTACTTAATGGCTGTCTTTTTAAATCATAAGCCTTTTTTCAGCTAAAAAATAAAATTTAACAATTCCTGAAAATTTTTTTTTAACAGTACGGCATAAACCGGGAAAATATGGTATAGTATGTATATTATATGTATATACATTATGAAATCGTGCAAAAAGTTATTGAATATTCTGAAATTGCACGTAATATTACGGGAAATGACAGAAAATAATAATATAAAGAAGTATTTGACTTTGATATGATAAATTAAGCTGGTATAGCTAGAAATGTGATATAACATAGTATGGAATAAGTGAAGAAAGCTACAGTCGAGTGCAATGGACTGTAAGATACCATTTACCTTCAGCTGTTAAAAAAATGCTTTATATTAATTACTTTTATTCGGCGAACTATCTCACACTTTGTGTCCCAGGTTCGATCCCAGTCAGTCCAGGTTTTTTTTTGGAATTGCTAAAAACAATTGGTCTTTCTTATAATTTTGCATCATCCTTCGATTTGATTAAAAATATCATACTATTATTTTCAGTAAAGTGAAAAAGTAATTAACAAAAAAGCAATTCACAAAAAAAAAGAAAAAAATGTCCGCCCCACACGGGATTCGAACACGCGACCTCACGAGTCTGGAACTTGCGAGCCTACCATCAGACCACACACAGTTTTGCAATGCGGTCGGAAAATAAGACTTTTATTGATGCCGGCTCTCTACTGCGTCGGTTTAATGTTTTAGTTGGAATTCTAAGCGCCCATAACTTTATATGGGAGATTCTAACTCCTATAACTTCTTTGTTTGTTTCTCTACTTTTCTTATTATTCAATTAAAACGATTTATGGAGGCGGTGGGCGTGGCATCCAAAATTTGAAAATCCACATTCTGCCTATTGTTACCGGGCGCCTTACTATTAAATTTGGTGCTTCTAACTTTTCTAGTGTTCTTTTAAATTATAAAAATGTGTTTTATAGAGGCGGTGGGCATGACATCAAAAAGTTTAAAATCCAAGACACCTTCCTACCAAATTTGGTGCGTTTATCTCTTTTCGTTATTGAATTATTTGCAAAAAATCGAAAAACGCACTTATCGATTTACGGAGGCGGTTGGCGTGGCACATCAAGTTTGAAAAAAACTCGATCTGCGTATTCAATACACCTACACTCCCACCAAGTCTGGTACCTCTAGCTCTTTTTATAGCTGAGATCTGTGAGTTCATACAAACGGACAGACAGACGGACAGGCCACGCCTCCTTCTGCCTGTTACATACATTTTCACAAAGTTAATATACCATTTTTTACCCATTTTCAATGGGTAAATGGTATAAAAAGTTAGGGCACATATCATTTGGCAGCTATACAAGTTATCGCTAATACAAGGCCTCCACCGAGAAGCCTAGAGACGTCCATCGATATCTACTCTGCACTCGCTGCGCATGGGGAAGTCCCGTTATCGCGGCGCCTGCCGCTGGAACACCAAAGCGCTGCGAGTCGGCAACCTTTGAATATGATTTTACACTTTGCACACTTTGCAACCACTTAACCTCAACCGGGCGGAGGGTCGACAGAGGGAGCGACCGAGCCACCCTCGTAGCTATGGCGGGAGGAGGGCAGAAAAATGCAACGTAAACTGCGCCATATTGAAAACTGTCAGCCATTAAAATTTATAGAAATGTGCGAGCAACTGCGCCGACTGCGACGTCGGCGCCCAAAATGCGTGCAGCGGCAGAGGCAGCAGAGGCAACAACAAGGAGATCAGCTGAGCGCTCGGGGGAGCCGTAGTAAAAGTTGTAAAAGCAGCTGCAACACAACTGCAACAACAAGAGAAACAAACACACACACACAAACGCACACCCACACACACGCACACCCACACAAACGCATTAGAACTTAACTCAAGAGCAAATAAAGGTCGCCCAACAGCTGCGTAGCAGCGCCGCCTGCAGCTGCAGCATGCAGCGCCAGCGTCAGCAGCAGCAGCAGCAGCTGAGCACGAGGCGAAGGCGAAGGCGAACTCTGTAAAGCGCTCATTCTCCCTCGCGCAGCTGCACTCTGGTATCGGCTCACACGTGCTGTCTCGTTTATGCATTCACTCATTTGCAGTCGAGAGAGTGGCGCTACGCGACGCGACGCGGCGAGAGAGCGAGCGAGCGAGTGCAACTGTCGTTGTCGTGTGTGCTCTGCATGTATGCATGTATGTGTGCGCTCGCAGCGAGTGGGCTGGGTTTTTGCGCTGGCTAACTAGTCGCCGTCGCCCAGCCTAAAAGCAGATCGCAAGTGTGTGCGTGTCGGCTCTCTGTGTGTGTGTGTGTACGTGAGTGCGAGTGCGAGTGCATGTGTGTAAAAGCATGAGCCGCGCAAGAGAGGCAGAGGCGCAGGCAGAGCGAGTGCATATGGCAGCTGCCTTTGTTGTTGTTGCTGTTGCTGTTGCTGTTGTTGTTGCTCTTGTTCGTCTCGTTTTGTGTTTGTGCGTCCATTGGGCACTGCATGCATGTGTGCATGTGCCTGTGTGCCGTTGTCGCTGTGTGCGTGCGTTGCGAGCAGGCCGAGCCTCGGCCCGACTGCCCAATGGCCTGTGCGGGGGGCGTTGAAACGCATAAATGTTGATTACACACAAATTGACATTTTTCTTTTTCGTAAAGTTGCTGCTGCTGTTGTTGTTGTTGTTGCTGCTGTTGTTGTTGCTGTTGTTGTTGCAGGCGACGCGAAGGCGTGTGTTAAGTGCGCGCCTATGTTTGGTCAGCGCGCTGCAGTTGCTGTTGTTGTTGCTGTTGTAGTTGTAGCTGCAGTTGTTGTTGTTGTATTGGTTCAATTGCAAATGACCAAACAGAGGGACGCAACGTCAATATGTTTCGCATGCGAGCGCCTGTCGCTGTGTGTGTGCTCTTCTGCGCTTGTGTCTGTGTGTGTGTGCAACTCTCTCCCTCTCGGCGTTTGTTTTGTGCGAAATTTGAAACAAGCGCCGCGTGTGTTGATGCCGTCGACAGCGACGCCAGCGTCAATTGCTCAAATGTCAAGGAACCGAAACGGTTCGCTCAGTTAGCCGCATACCCTGTAGTCGTTTTGCTTTGCTCGTTTGTGCTTGAGGAATTAAAGGCTTGTGGCAATAAGCTTTGGACGGGCCTTTTCATAGATTTATTTTAATCTGAAAGTTTTTTTTTTATAATAATTTTTATGTATTAAATTTTTTTTAAAATAAATTCGGCTTTTGAAATATGCGCCACTATTAGAAACTGTTTGCAGGATACCAATATAAATACAGTCGAAGTAAAAATGATAATATAATTATAACAAAACTATGTGTAATTAGACATGCGAAACAAAATTTCTTATCGATCCTAAAATATGTTACTCTGTTGTTCTTAAGCTCAGTGAGCTTTGAAAATACTTGAGGACTTTAGGAAGCAATATCAACCTTTTACATATAAGAATTTTATTTATATAATTTATATATATAAGAAATCAAAGCTTTCAGCTAAGGTTAAACATTTTGCAAACGTAATATTTTCTTTGACAGTTCAAAAATACGGGCAATGATTCAAAATCGAATGTTATTTTAGTCCCTCATATTTATTGTGTAATTAATAAAAACAAATTAAAAATTGTAAATACTATATTTACTCATATAGTACTTATATAGTATATAACTATTTTCCTCAATCAATACAAAAAAAATTGTATGCATTTACTTATTTGTATTAAGAAATTCGAAGAAAATATATTTATGTCATAAAATAATCACTCTAGTCATTTACTTGAAATATTTTTAATATTACTTTTACAACTTAGCTACATTTTTATTTTATTATTTATTTAAATAAAATTCTGGTTTTTAAAAATTCCAAATTTCTTTCAGGTACTTAACTACAAATTTCTCACTTAATCGAATATCTTAAATTCCTACAAAATTTCGTGCAGCACTCTAACATAACCTGAAATAACTTAACCGACTCTACATAGATATATTTCCAATTAGTTAACTGAGTTAGTTTTGTGTTGGGCCTCATTCCCCATTGAAACGCATACTCGACCGTCTAATTGGTATTCCCGACAGCAGTACAAAAGCTGAAGTGTGCTAAATTCACGCTTGCTGCGTGTCGCGAAGCTGATTGCTATGACGGTAGCGCACAGTTGACAGCCAACGGCTTGTAGGGCTGCCAAGTCGTTACTATTATTTATATAATGCGAAATGGAAAAAACCAAGCTAACCAACAACGAATACATAAATTTAACGCTGAAATTAATTTAAATAAAAGCAAAAATAAAATGTAATATTTTAGTTCAGTAGTATTGCGGTAAAAAGCAGCGAGAAAATACCCATTTATAGCTCAGAGCAGCTGGCAACCCTGCGGCACTGACACGGCGGCTCACACGAACAGCACACAAGCAGATGCAAGCAACACACCGATACACAAATACAAATAAAGCGCGCACAGAAATTTTTTTTCAACGTTCATAATTTGTTCGTGGAGAATTTGAGGAGCTGCAAGAGAGCTGCAAAACAGAGTAAAAATTACGGAGAATCGGTAAAAACCAAATTGGCCGAATTGCGTGGTTAATAGAATTGTGCATTGTGCGACACGCGGACACATTTTGTTTTGTTATTGTGTAGTTTTTTTTTCTGTGTTTGTTGCACGCATCGCAGCGAGAACAAGAACAACAACAGCAACAACAACTGCAAAAGTGTAAAACGCATTGACTAAACTGTAACAATAACAACAACTAGCCCGCGCCTGTGTGTGTGCGTGTGTGTGTGTGTGCCTTGCTGAAGGTAAGTGCTGCTGTTGTTGTTGTTGCTAGAAGGAAAAATCTGACATTCAATCGTGTGCTCTCGCCTCTTTCTTTGTGTCTGCTGCTATCATAGCACACACACACACACACATATGCACTCACGCACAGACGCACGTACGCGCGTGTGTATGTGCGTTGGAAATTTGGCAACTTCCATTGTGCTCCGTCAGCTTTTTATTATTTTATTTAAATCTTGTTCGCCAACCTTTTGTTGGCTTCAATTTATTATTGATTTTTTGACCAACGTGCGTGACAAGTGTTCTCCCCCCCTCCTCCTCCTCTGCTCTTTCGCTCTTTCCACTGTGCCTGCACACAGCAAACGTCACTGGCGCGCGTGTGTGTGTGTGTGTAGCGGCGTTTGCTGTGTGTGTATGCGTGTGTCACCAACGCGCGCAAGAAATCAATAAATTTTTAAATAACAAATGCAACTTTTGTTGTTGTTGTTGTTGCGTGTTTTGGTAATTTGCTACTGTTGTGTTTCTAGAAATTTCTTTTGCTTCTGCTGCACATTAGATTGATGCGTGCGTGGTTGCACGCGCTTGTTATTTATATTTGATAATCCGCCCCTTCGCTCCACTGTGTGCACAGTGGTGGCCACTGCAGTGGGTGCACGTGGGACTGGAGAGAAGTTTGTGTAGCAATTAGCCCTGTACACGGCACATTGATTTTTCGTGTCACGATAACGTTGCACTGAAGCAGCAAAAATATAATTAAAGTGAGGAGTTTTATTTACTCTAAAACTGATTTAATAATTACATTTTTGATGTTTTGGTTGAGAAAAAAAGTATTTAGGGTTACAGCTGAAACGTGACACGTATTTTTCGAAAATGTATGATATGATGTATAATTTAATGTACTTTTTTTTTTTGCTTTTTTAAATAGTTTAGTTTTTTTATGCAGTGTATTTATTGAAACCAATAGCAAAATACTAATTTTTATTACTTTTTTCCATTATTTCGACAATTATATTTCGATACGAAAATTTGAAAAACATTCAAAAGATATTTTAATATTTTACAACTTTTGACTATAAAGATCAATAAAAATAAAATAGATTACTAAAATAAAACCTTAATAAAATAATTTTGAGTGATTGCATTTGCATTTAACAATTTTCAAAATTTTTTCAAGCTATTTTTGGAATTTTTGTAATAAAAAAATATCGCAAAACTATCGCTTAAATCAGCTTAAATTTCTCGTACTAAAACAAGCTACTACTATAATGAAATTTGTGATAGTTTCTAGCTAAGAAAAAAACTGTGTTCCTTACGAAAAGCAAAAATATGACACTGCGTAGGGTATCTACCGGTCGAGCACTCGTATCACGTAGCATTGCGCTTGCTGCAGCACTGGCAACTTGTTGCTGCAGCAAAGTGTCGCCCCGTATGCAAATTGTGCGACTAACTTACTTTAATTGTGCTGATTTATGGACTCAGACTGCGCCTCGGACTGGGGCTGAGACACCCTGCAAGGCACACACACACACACACACACATACACACGCGCGCGCGCACGAACAAACACACAGAGCTCGCGTATGTCTGGGTGCTTGTGTGTGTATCTGCATCTCTTGATTTGTATTTGTATCTTGTATCTGCTGCAATAAAATGCAGCAGCGAAAACTTTTGCCATTTGCTGAAAGCGAAAGTCGAAGGAAGCGGCGAGTACTTGGAACGTGCACCTGCCACACACACACACACACACACAGTCAGACACACACACACACACAGTCAGACACACACACACACACTAACACCCCGCTGCTTGTACATATGGCGCGACCTTGAAACATTTCACAACAACTTTGTCTAGCAGTAAGCTCTGCCGCAACTCTCAATTTTCACACTCTTCCCTCGTCTTTGCAGCGCACACAACAGCAGCAACGCGAAGAACTCTAAGCAGAAGGAGCTCGACAATTGCAACAGAATGTCCAGTCTGCCACGTCGCATCATCAAGGAGACGCAGCGTCTGATGCAGGAGCCGGTGCCGGGCATTAATGCCATACCCGACGAGAATAATGCACGGTATTTCCATGTGATTGTGACCGGGCCAAACGACTCGCCCTTCGAGGGTGGCGTCTTCAAGCTGGAGCTCTTCCTGCCCGAAGACTACCCCATGTCGGCGCCCAAGGTGCGTTTCATAACGAAGATCTACCATCCGAATATCGATCGTCTGGGCCGCATCTGCCTCGACGTGCTCAAGGACAAGTGGAGTCCGGCCCTGCAGATCCGAACGATTTTGCTGTCCATTCAGGCGCTGCTCAGCGCCCCCAATCCGGACGATCCGCTGGCCAACGATGTCGCCGAGCTTTGGAAGGTCAACGAGGCAGAGGCCATACGTAACGCTCGAGAATGGACCCAGAAGTACGCGGTCGAGGACTGAACGCGCGCGCGCACTCTATCTGGGAATACAGGAGCGGAGTGCGGGTCGAGCTGGGGATTGGGCAAGCTGGGAGCTGGGCGGGACATTCAGGGGGCTGGGGCAGAGGGGAACGAACAAAGAGTAACAACAATTCAAGAATTGAAAGAGAAAGAGAGTGGAGAGCAAAACCGAAATCGAGAATTGGAAGATAAATGGAGATTCTAGCGATATATATATATGAAAGTTTATATATATTTATATTTTTTTGAACGGGTCTCCCGATAATAATGCTAATAATGTTGTCGGCAGTATTCATCACACACACACACACATACACACATGTTACGTGAATCGAAGCTCTGCGCGCAGGAAATACAATACGATTATGATGGATTATCGATATTAGCAGTGTTCGTACATATATCCGACTAATCAAATCAAATAGTGCCGTTTATATAGAGGTAAACATTGCTTTAAACAGGAACAGAACCGGAAAACGATGCGAATGCTTTCTCACTTCTCACTTTGCATTTTCCCCGAACTACGGCGATATATGGTATATAGCGTATGTGGACGAGTATATATATAGCTGCTGTAACTGTAGTGAAGGATAACTTTCATACTTCGTGCGTGCGTTCGCACGTTTTCCTCCCGTGGTTGTGTTCTTCTGAGTCCTCAGCTTTTTTATCAACTATGTACGACTTGAACATGAATGAGAATAATACGAAACGAGCCTTTTATGGAATTAGTACTTTACACACGTAATAAATAACATATATATGTATGTATGTATATATATATATAAAAATCAAGACTGTTTTGTTTTTCTTCTGGGGGGCTTCTGGGATCTTTCTTTCAACAAATTGCAAATTTGGTATCGATTGGTTGTGTGGAATATTAGGTTTCCTATGTATTATCGATAGTACATCGTTGGAAGTCTAGAGATATATAGTTATATATACAGATGAGCTATAGAATATCGATATAGAATAAGTTTTTCGACAACAGATGCTTGAAAAACTCTTTAACGAACTCCCATCAAGCTTAAATTCAATAGTTTTTATCAAGTGTGCACTGTACACATACAAAGTCCATAATGCTATTATGTATTTGGGTATATCCCAAACTAAAAGCATATTATTTAAGTATATTTATTTGTATTTATATTTAGTGAAAGGTTCTTGCTATCTTTGCACTTATCGAATGCTCACTGTATTCGTTATCAAATTCAATATGGTGTAGATGAAAGTTTATTTAGATTCCCAGTATATAGAATATGCACACTCTTCCAAATTACGTAGATAATTTCAATTCTTGGTCACACTTATCGAGTGCTCACTGCACTTGCCTTGACTACAAATTTAGTTTGTTGTTCTAGATATACATTTATCTCAAAACGATCAAATATATAAAGTAGATGTTTTTTTTATGAATCAAGACGAGCCTATTATTCTTATCGAGTGTCCACTGTACTCGCCTTGACTAATTCAATATGATAGATAGGATATAGGATATTTATATATATTCTGAGCAAAGCTATCCAAATCCGAAATCGCTCTGCCTACTTATCGAGTGCCACCTGTACTCGTTGACATTTCGATCACACACACATGCACACACACACACACGTGCACATGCCTGTGTTGTGCTCCCGGTGCAGTTGTCAATCAGTCTGTGGCACAGTCGGGGCAGGGCAAAGCAGGCGCGCAGCGGTGCGGTGCGGTGCGGGGGGAGGATGCTGTTGCAATGGCAGGCTTAAACCCTTTTGTCTGCCTGTTCCTCTGGGGTGTCCAAAATTTTCGTTTTGTTTGGCCACACCCCCTGCCGTTAGCATGTGCCTGCTGATTGGATGCGCGTTCGCTGTTCTCGTTGTCGTTGTTGTTGTTGTTGTTGTTGCTGCGGATGTTGTTGTTGCTGTTGTTGTTGCAACTGCTGCTGCTGCTTTTTGTTTTGCGCTGCTCGAGGCTGTTGCACGCCAGGCTGCCAGGCTGTAGCTGCGGCCGGGGCAGTCAAATGTCGAACCTAACGATTTTTTGCCGACTTTCGTTCGCTCTCGCTCACGCCGGCTCCCGCTTCCTTTCTCCCTCCTCCCTTCTCCTCTCCCCCATCCCCCTGGCACTTCCTCTGGCGCAGTGCTTTCTCCTCGCTGCGCGCTGTCTGTGTGATGTATTTTTTTCCGTCCACTTTCAGCTTTTATCGCATTACACACTCAGCACCCCCATCAGTCCCGCCCGCGCTAGGCTACTGCTCTACCCTTCTGCTCCCTACCCTCCGAAACGGACCACGCATATGCAGAGTGCCCACTCGAAGGGACTCCAGCCAGCCAGCCAGCCAGCCAGCCAGCGAGCGAGCGAGCGGGAGAGAGAGGAAGAGAGTGTAGGGTATGTGTGCGAGCGAGCGAGAAAGAGAGATGTTGGCATGGAGGAGGCCGGCAGGGAGCCAGGTGCTGGCGTCGGCTTGAGCGCTCGAGGTGAGGATTTTTATCGGCAGGCAAGCGGCTTCATTGTGTGTGTATGTGTGTGTTTTTTTTTGCGTTTCTACGTTCTACGTTCCATCTCTGGCTCTTCTTCTACCTACTCCGCCTAGACAAAGGCGAGGCCGAGGCGAGGCCGAGGCGAGGCGCCAGGCCAGGCCCGGCTCGGACTGAGGCTTGGCCATTAATCGCTTTGGAGTTGGAGTTGAAAGTGCATGCAGCTCCCTGCGAGCGTCATGTGTGGCACCGGCAACGGCAACGGCAACGGCACCTGCTGCGGGCGACGGACCTGCCCCACCCACCCAACGCCCGCCACACATTGTCTGTGTATAGCTGCCTCTCGCTCTCTCGCTCTCTCCCACCCGAAAGCGGTTTTTGGCCAGTTGCGCGATAAGGCATTGTGGCTGCCTAGGAGCCGGAAACATTAGGCCTGCTTCGATCTGGCTGTAGCTCCGCCAGAGTGCCTGCTCCTGCTCCACTCCACCGCCCTCGAAGCCTTCCCGTCTCCAGCCTCGGCCTGATTTATGTGACAATTCCGCGTTGTGTTCATAATTCGCTGGCGCAGCGCGCTATCAGATCTCGCACTGCTTGTATCTCATCTCGTGCCTTGGGTTCTTATCGCGCCCGCGAAGACTGGTTGTTGGCCAAGCTAAATTGGTTAACTATCGGCAGTTAAGCTTCTGCACTGCAGCAACAGTTTGGACAGCTTTCTGCTCTACAGCTGAGAAATCTGCCCATGAATAAGCTGGAATGTTGAAACCAATAACTGATCTGACATGTTTTGTGATTATCTAGGCCAAAGGTGCTTTATGGCATGTCTTACTGATGTGGTACTACCCATAAGTCGCATCAATTCACCACATTAAACATGCTACATTGATTGACACTGTCATTCTACGTAACTAAAGATTTCCGATCTGTTGGGAAACTGTTCGGTTCATACGAGTATATTCTGTGACTATGAAACATTATTGTTATTTTTACATATATATCTGTCAATAATTTAATAATAATATCTGTCAACCAATTTATTAGCTATCATTATATTACAGATAATTTAGTTCCAATTTTTCTCAAACTAAAGCTTTAGATTTAACTTTATTATCTTTATCTGTTTAGCTATTTACTACTGGATTTACCATATATATACCTATATGTTTATGTTTATATCTGTGAGCTGGTTATTTAATTCTTTAGACAGTTATTTATCTACCCATTTATACGTAGATTTATCTTTCTGTCAACACGTCGATCCGACTATACGAGGTCTGTCCGAAAAGTATCTGAACTGCAATTATTTCTCGGCGCCAGAGTTAGTCTTAAAATTTCCCAAACTGTAGATTTTGGTAGGCCAAGATTTAAAATAAGATCGGATGCTTTTCGGACAGACCTCGGATACTATCATATCATTTATTTTTATCGCTTATTATCTTGCTATCTGTATTCATATCGATATACTTGCTTATTTGCCTTCCCATCTCTCTATCAATTTGGTTATACATCTATCTATCTATCATATACATCCATCTTTCCCATGTATCTACTAACTTATTAATTTATCTACCTCTCTATCTATCCACCCATCTTTCTATCTTTTTTTATGGAGCTTCACACATATTTTCAACTATGAATCCGTTTATCTAGATATTTATTGTTTTAGATAATATTTTTAATATTCTCGTCCTTGTCCATTATTTGTATCAAACTATACATTAGTTATACATTTATCTATTAACTTACCCAGATATCCATCTACCCATCCCATTATTTATCTATCTATCTATCTCTTCATCTATCTTTCCATCCAATGGCTCATTAATCCAAGCTATCTTCTTAGCTACGTATCTCTCTATTTATCTTTCCATCTATCTCTCTGTTTATCTCGCCATCTGCCAGTCTATAAATCTCTATCTATCAGTCTCTCTATAGCAAATTTCTTTACAACTCGCCATCTATATCACGCTGCCTACCCCGGCTATATATTCATCTGGCCAACAATCGAGCAAATAAACTGTTTAAATTATCCACAAGAACAACAATTTATCTATGGTGCTGTGTGTGCGCTTCAAATGATCCAGTGGAAAGCCGAATAAACAATACATGAAGCACAGCCATATAATATATCCCTGTCATATGTACATACATACATGTGTAGTGTGTGTGTGTGTGTGTGTCGATATATACACCGATATGCTGGGTTATATACGAGTTTCTCTAGTCGCAAAGTCGGCAGACCGTTTTTGCAGTTGCCCAAAACAAAATGCCCAAAACGTTCAGCTCAAGTGTGTTTGTGTGTGCGAAAGTAAGTGTGTGTGTGTGTCTGTGTGTGTGTGTGTGTGCGTGTGAGCTCTGCTCTGGCTGCATCCTTGTGCTCGTCCATTCGCACAAAACCGAAACAAATAATTGATGAAACAGCAAAGCGCACGTAGGGATTTTCGAGCCGTCTCTCTGGCCCCCGCACACCTTCCCTTTCCCTGAAACTAATGCAAGCACCCCCCCAAAAGCCCGACTCTTGCCCCACTCCTGGCCAACAAAGGCGGGTTTCACATCCAGTCGCCCGGCTCGGCCCTGCCCAGCCTGGCCGTGTCCTGCGCTCGGGCTGCGTATGAGAAGCCGCCTGGAGACGCATGACGGTGCCCACATGCGACGCTAAGTACATGCCACACACACCCACACACACATACGTGTGCGCACATATTATATATACATATATATATATGTATATATTTATATATATTCCTGTACGTGCGCACTTATCGATTTTCTGCTCCCGAAACGTAAAGCGTAATGCGCCCAAAGCGACGTTGCAGCTCGCTCGCTCGGTCTATCCGTCTGTCTGTCTGTCGTTCGGTCTGTCTGTCTGTCTGTCTGTCTGTCTGTCGTTGGGTCCATCAGTCGGGCTCGACTCTGGCCGATGAGGATCCCCCACAAAAGCTCGGACAGACAGCGCACCCAAAAAGTGGGCGCATAGGCGTGTCTTATCGTAGTCCTGCTGCTGCCGTGTTAACGCACAACAACAAGGACAACACACGCACACACACACTGCAAACTAAAAAACATCGCTGGCCAGCAAAAAACTTTTATTTCAACCAATTTTTCTGCAGCAGACGAGGCAAAAACAACAACGAAACGACAGAAAGCAGGCGACTTGAGAGGATTTTAATAGGAACTGTAAATACCCTTTTCTATTTAGTTGATTAGTTCTTGAGCAGATAATGCAATAACTAGCTTTGTATTTTTTTCTGTTTTTCATTATTTATATTATTAATTTATATTATATATTATTATTATTATATTATACATATATTTTTTTTTATTAATTTATATTAATTCAAATAACAATTTATTTTTTTTGAGTTGCAATAATTTTAGTGTTTTTTTTTGAGGTGTTGAAATTCAGTAAAATACACTTTATTTAGTAATTACTAGAATTTAAAACTCTTATAATTATGCATTTTTTTAATTTGGGTTTTTAGTAGTTTGTAATTAATTGCGAAACATAATGAATCCTTGGTGTATTTTTCTCTTTGAATATTTGCCGTATATTTGACGTATAATAGTCAACTTTTGTTCACTTTAGGTATTTTCGATGGTTTTTTCTAGTCATACTATTTTCTATGTATTTTATTCGTTTTTTAAATAATATTTTTCGATTAGAACTTAAGTTGGTAGTTTTATTTTGGAAGTGCATACATCAAATATACTCCTTTATATTTTCTTTGACTATTTAGATTTAATTTTAATATAATATTATAAAATTTCTTGAGCCTAGTATTTTTTGTGGTATTTTCGTTCTAAACGGGGTTGTTTTTGCCACATTGTGTATTACGAGTTTTCCACTTGGAAGTGCGTTTAGTGCAGCTAACTTCACGTGGCGAGAAGTAATGCTACTGAAGATCAGGACACAAATCGAACAATTTTTAATTTTTTTATTCTTAATATGCATTTGTATTGTTATGGTGCGTTATATATTGGATAATTTTTTTATCCTAAGATTATATATGTTGGTTGGCATAGCTTTAATCCCATGCCCCACTGAAGAATATGACATAGATTTATCTACTATAGTTTTTCTCGAGCTTCTCGCTCGTATACCCTTTACTATTTATTTAATAAAAATCCTTTAGTGCGTTGCACATGCCAATTCCCGTGTAGGTAGACCTAGTACAAGTTGCACACACACACACACACAAAGCGAACGAACTAAACTGAAGCGAACCCAATATCAAAACCTAAACCAAAACCGAAACCAAACCGAACCGAGGCCGCACTCGAATCTCGAATGCAAGCCCCCTCCCTTTCTCCAATTCCCCTACCCCTGACCAATGCAGTATGTGTGCTGTACTCCCACACACACGCACACACATGCACACACAGTGGCCAGCCGACCTGAGCCGCCATTTTACTGCGCCCTGTGCAGCCTTGCACCCTTCTGCAATGGGCTGCAGGTGCGCGGACAAGGGCGGTGGGGGAGAAGGGGGCAGTGGCAGTGGCAGGGGCGTGGGCAGGGGCAGGGGCAGGGGGAGGTGGTTGCCTGTGTTACAAGTTGATTGCGAGCAAAATTTCCGACCTATCGCATGCACTAAGCTCGTTGCGTTTTTGTTGGGCTTGCATGCGTGGGTGTCGGACGCAGACACACACACACACACACACACAGAGTCACACACTCACACATAGACACACACACAAACAGAGCGGCGGCAATTCGTGTGGGTTGCCATTTTGTGCGAATTCCTTGCCTCGCTTTTTGTGATATCAATTAAGGATACGCTCGCCGTGTGTGTGTGTGTAGCGCAATAGGCAGGCACACAAACACACACATACATAGCGCAGTCTGACGTCCAGCCACGCCTCACACACACACACACACACAGAGGCAGGCAGTCGAATCCATATGCACGTCAGCTCGCAACTTTTGCAACTTCATGTGCAGCTCATCCATATCGTTCGTCCCCAACGTTGTTCGATGCCTTGTTCCATGCTTTTTTGGACAATACGCGAGCGAGACGGCAATACAGAGTGAGAGAGAGAGAGAGAGAGAGAGAGGGAGCTATAGAGAGAGGGAGCGAGTGAAAAGGAGTGCGAGAGAGCGAGAGGGAGCGGGAGCCACAGCCATAGAGGGAGACAGGCAGGCAGGCCCGTGGTGCGAGAGAGAGAGAGAGAGAAAGAGACGTGGAGGGGGGCACAGAGCATGTACAGCGTTGCATGTGCGTGTGCCTTGCGTGCGTACATGTGTGTGTGTGTGTGTGAGCCTTAATGGAAATTGGTTTTATGCATGTTGCCTTTTGTTTATTTTTACAATTTTGATGATGTTTTGCGAAAATGCGAGTGGCAGCCGCAGCCGCAGCCGCAGCAGACGCAAAACGCAGCCGACTCGCCGAAATGGACACAGCAACACTCGAACCCCCCCTCGCCCCTACCACTGGCACTACTGCGCGGCGCTGTGTTGCTCTATTTGGTGTGTGTGGCGACTGTACTTCCGGTCATTGCATTGCGTATGTGCTAGGCAGAGTTTTTCTACTGCTTCTTTTTCCATTTCCCTCTTTTCTTTTTTTTATACCATTTACCCATTGAAAATGGGTAAAAAATGGTATATTAACTTTGTGCAAATGTATGTAACAGGCAGAAGGAGGCGTGGCAGACCATACAAAGTATATATATTCTTGATCAGCATCAATAGCCGAGTCGATTTGGTCATGTCCGTCTGTCTGTCCGTCTGTCCGTCTGTCCGTCTGTCCGTCTGTATGAACACACAGATCTCAGCTATTAAAAGAGCTAGAGGCACCAGACTTGGTGGGAGTGTGCGTGTATTCAATACACACAAGAAGTTTATTTCAAACTTGATGTGCCACGCCCACCGCCTCCGCAAATCGATAAATGCGTATTTCGATTTTTTCCAAATAATTCAATAACGAAAAGAGATAAACGCACCAAATTTGGTAGGAGGGTGTCTTGCAACATTATGCAGAAGTTGGATTTTAGAATTTTGGATGCCACGCCCACCGCCTCTAAAAAACACATTTTTATAGTTTAAAAGAAAACTAGAAAAGCTAGAAGCGCCAAATTTGAAAGTAAGGTGCCTGGTAACATTACGAAGAATGTTTGATTTTCAAATTTTGGATGCCACGCCCACCGCCCCCAAACTATTGAATTTTAAGAAAAGTAGGGAAATAACAAAACATTTTTTTTAACTCTCTTGTAGCTTACCATAGTACAGATCTACCCTATAAATTTCCGATCGGACAATAAACAAAGAAGTTATAGGAGTTTGAATCTCCCATATAAAGTTGTGGGCGCTAAGAATTCCAACTAGAATGTTGAACTGACGCAGCAGAAGGCCGGCATCAATAAAAGTCTCATTTGCCGATCGCTCCGCGTAACTGTGTGTGGTCTAGATGGTTGCATGCAAGATTCGGGTGCGTGTGGTCGCGGGTTCGAATCCAGCAACGAGCAATTTTTTTTTTTTTGCCGATCGCACTGCGTAACTGTGTGTGGTCTTGATGGTTGGCTCGCAAGTTTCTGATGCGTGAGGTCGCGGGTTCGAATCCTGCGCTGGGCAATTTTTTTTTTTTTTTAATAATTTTGCGCTATATGAAAAGTATATTATGCAAAAAAAAAAAAATAAAAACAAAAACTTTTTCTAAGCAATACAAAAAAAAGAAGACTGCGCTGGGATTCGAACCGGGGACATTTAGTTATAGAGCTGACAACTCTCACAACAAATCACTGAAGAACATGGTCTGTTCCTAGGCGCGAGAAGTTTTGCATACAGCAGCAGAGACGGAGCAGAGGCTCGGCTTCAATGCTTGCGCCGACTGCGCACGCACAATCGGCGTGCAGTCGGCATGTGCCATTAGCGTCAATGCATGTGTATTTAATTTCGGAAATATGCGATGCGTTGTTATTAATTCGAATAAAAGTAATTAATATTAAGAATTATTTTTAGCAGCCAAAGGTAAATTATAACTTACTCAATTTTTATTTTTTAATAACAAAGAAGTTAAATCGACGCAGTAGAGGGCCCGCGTCAATAAAAGCCTAATTTGCCGATCGTATTGCGTAAACTTGTGTGGTCTAGTGGTTAGAGGTCCGACTCGTAAGTTACAAAAATCGTGAGAGTTCTTGGGTTCGAATCTGGCGCGGGGCGATTTTTTTTCTTAATGTGAATTGCTTTTTTTTTAATTTTTATACCATTTATTTTATTTTGTATTATTTCTTCGAATAGGGTAAATGGTATCTTACAGTCGCGCGCGCTCGACTGTAGCTTTCCTTACTTGTTTTTTTTTGATTAGCCTGCGAAACAAAATGGCGCCTGCAGTGCGAGCGAGTTGCAGTGACAACAATTCGTCGAGGAGCCTCTGGAAACTTCCCAGTACGTTAAGTTAGAGTTTCGATGTCAAATTTTTAGTTGGCACTGAGAGTTTCAACGAAATTATCGATAACAAGAGCTAAGCAGTAACAGCTGGCAACAGATAATCGATCGATAAATAAACCTTACGATAGCTGAACATATTATCAGTACAGAGAACTTATCTCTGTGCTTTTTATGCTGCTAACTGATTTTAATCGATGTTCAACTATCGATAATTATATTTGCCGACCTATCGATAGGAAATGGCCAAATTTTAATTCTCTCGTTCAGTTACTTTTGTTTTATCAATACAAATATTGCTACTGTCATCAGAAAACTATCGATAATATGCATATCGATAGGCGTTCTTAACAATATCTTAATTACAGTTCAAATGCTTTAATTGTTGTGCATATTTACTAATTACCTTAAAACCACCAAAACCTATTGATAAAACTATCGATATCACAACCAATCGAATGTTGCATGCTACACACATTTAAAATACTCATTAATTGTAGTAGTCGTTGTTCCGATACACCGTTTATGGCGATAGTATATATATGTTATCGATAACATGTATCGATAGCTCACAGCAAAGTCATTGCACATGCTTGCGAACTGAAACAATAGTACTTCCGCCTATCGATAGCTTGCCTACAAGCAATAACTGGGTGCATGTAGATGGCTTTCCTATCGCCTCCTGCCCAAACTACACACAAATCGATTATTGCCCATATTCAGCGCGTTTCTCGCGACACGCTCAGACATGTCGGCAACGGGGGACATCATTAATCAAGGCCCCGAATGCAGTTGCAGTTGCAGTTGCCTCAATGTGGCGACACACCTACCAGGGGGGTTGCTGGGTGGGGTGAGCGGCAGGCAGGGGGTGTTAGGTCGCTGCTGGGCGGAGGTGCTGCCGTTGCTGCTGCCCTTGGGCCAGGCCATTGTTGCAGGCACCATCAATAATAACGCAATGTGGCAGCCAACTGCCAGAATTAGTTGCAAGCATTTATTTATGACTCTTTGTTGCAACAACGGCGAGGCAGGGCGATTGGCCACTCGCGTTTCCCGCATTGTTTTTGGGCGCCGCTTGTGGCTGTTGTTGCTGCTGCAGCATTGCTCACCTGCCGCTGATTTATGGCACACTAATCGGCCCAACAATAATTGGCCACATCTCGTCTCATTTCCTGCCACCACTGTGTGGCAACTTGGCCATAACGTGGCGCGAATCACATGCAGCAGCAGCGGCAGCGGCAGCAGCAGTAGTCGCAGTCGCAGTCGCAGTCGCAGCCGCAGCAAAAACTCTCTCCAGCAACTCGCATGCAAATCATTCACGCAACTCATCATCTTCTGTTCTCGATTCTCAGTCGAGTGCGGGCTGCGGCAACAGGGGGCAGCGGGAGGGGGGCAACTGATTAGCATATAATACGCTATAGCCGCTAATTGGATGCTTGTAATTCGTTTTAATTGTGCCTGCGCGCTCTGCCTATGCACAACTTTCGCACTTTCCCAAGCCACAACAACAGCAACAACAACAACAACAGCAACAGCAACAACAGCAACAACAACCACTGCAGCAGCAACTAGTTGCATTCTCATTGTTCCAGTCAGCAAAAGTTGTTGAGAGAGTTTTGCGCTCATCTTGAAACTTGCATAATGCGCAACTTATCGCAACAAGCTGCAGATTAAGTGGCAGTAGGAGGAGACGTAGGAGTGCAGCGGAGGACAGAGAGGAGAGCGGGGTGCACAAGCAGCTGACGCTGCCAGCGGGTGACAAATTTCAAGCGTTGCACAACTT
Source organism: Zaprionus bogoriensis (assembly GCA_035046045.1). Taxonomy (NCBI): domain Eukaryota; kingdom Metazoa; phylum Arthropoda; class Insecta; order Diptera; family Drosophilidae; genus Zaprionus; species Zaprionus bogoriensis. The sequence goes on along the minus strand of JAWNOI010000161.1, from coordinate 1,208,016 downwards.
GCGCTGCGCCATGTGTCGAAGTATGGCCACATATATTAACAGAACTGAACTATTCGCCTGTGGATTTCGATAAAATGTTGCAAGCATAAAGATAATTCATACATCTGCTCTACCATCAAGTTTCTAGAGTCGCGCCAATATAACTGTCAAGCTAGGGAAGCTACAAACATGCTCAGGCCTATATCTATCTAGAACTTGAACCTAAGGCAGTTTAAGCCGCATTATTCTTTTCAAACTGAGAAGCTCTTGGTGTTAGCTAACTACAAGTGAATTAAACGCAAGCTGAAAATACAACACAAGTCTTTAGAATCGTGCATATACAGTTTTCGTGCTAAGCGCATCTAGACATAACTCAACTATTCGTATGCTGATTTCAATCAAATTTTGTAGGCTCAAAGATAAAACATAAATTTAGTCATTTGTCATGTTTAAAAAATATTGCATGTGTTATTGCCGAGTTATGCATCAATCAAGTATGCTTTGACTGAAAATCTAAGTGTTAGATAAGATGGCCTAAAACTCAACTATTCATTTGTTGATCTCAATCAAATTTTGCAGGCTGAAAGATAAAGTATATATTTAGTACGCTGTCAAGGTTAAAGAATCAGGCGTGCTCAATTGCCGAGCTATGCATGGATCAAGTATGCTTAGTCTTATATCTTCAGTGTGCAATGGAATGTCCGAAAACTTAAAGTGAGTACAGCTGCGACAGCTTGAGCGCAGTGAATGCGCCAAATTTGAAAGCCCTGATTGCTCTAGTCACAGAGATCTGCAGCTAAATATATACAAATACACATTTAGAATGTCGTGGTACCGCCCAAATAGAAGTCGATTGAAACTCAAGCGTGGCAAATAGCCTCAACTTCAGGTGTCACTCAGCAAACGCTTGCATCTTGCACGAAATCGTCTGAAACCCATGAAGAACAAGAAGCAGAGGAAGAAGACGTGCTGCACAATGTGAAAGTGGAGCTTGATCCGCAATGGAGAAGTTGTAACTTTGCTGCAGCCACAGGTGGTGCGCTATTGAGAGCCGCACACCCACACAGCGAGGGCGCAGGGAGGGAGCTCCTTCATACATATATTACTCTTATTCCGACAAATTTCACATTGTCGGATCGGCGCGGCCGTCGGCGCCTTACAAAACACTCGAAAGCGGAGAAAAACATGCAACATGCAGCACAATTTGCATTTCCACACCGCCTACGCGCTGCAGTAGGGTAAGGGGAGCAAAGAGCTGGTGCGGAGGAAGGAGCAGCTCGCTTAGTAGACATTACTTCTGAGCAGAGTCTGAGGCACTTTTAATTGCCGATAATGTTAAGCCAAATGCAATGCAGTTGCCGGCGAGTTTGTTCTCGGTTTCCTCAGTTCTCGCAGCTCTGCTAGTGCTTCGTTAAGCCCTCGCCCCCGCCAACGCCCCCTCGCGGTACACTTCTTGTTTACCTGCCCGTTTAAAAATCCATTTCCATTTCCATTTTGACACATTTGCATTTTATTACAAATTTCGCGAGAAATTGCTGCGGCGGCTGTTTCCAAAGCCAAATGCGATTAACGAGCCGAACAAATTGAATAGGCGGCCCGAACGAGAGGTCACGACGTGTCAAATACCCTGTCCAAGAGTAAAAAGATTAATTCAGTCAAATATAAAAGAACTTGAAAAATATTCTTGAAATTAGTGACAAAATCTTAATATTTAAATTAATATTAGTCTTAAAACATAAAGCTAAAGATAGTTCAAGAATGTTTGAAACCAGTAAGAAAATCGGAACAATTACGGCTCGAGCAAGCGGTCACAACGTGGCAGATACACTGTCAAGGAGTCTACCAATAAAAAAAGAAAGTCAGTCAAAAATAAAAACAAATTAAAAACAAATTATTTTATAATGATTGGAAAAATCATAGTATTTAAATTAATACTAGAAGTATAATATTGTTCAAGAATTCTTGAAACCATTAAAGAAATCGGAATATTTACTGAATCTTAACTTACATATCTAAAGCTTTTATGTGCATTGCCAACTATATCTCATTTGCTTTCAAGGTAAAGAAAAAACTTTTGAAAATACAATTTATTTAATAAATTGAATATTTTTTTCAACTTCCGATTCGGTTTGATATGAATAATTTAGAGGCTTGAAAAGACCATAGGGGTAGGGTATAATCAAGTCAGGCTTGAAGTCGGTGCTTAGCCCAGTCCCCGCTTATTAGCGCCATAAAATGCCCTAATTAATTTAATTTACTTGAACAATCCTATTTAACAATTTTCTAAAAGATCGAAAAATCTTTTCAAAAATGTTCATCATAAATTTCGAAAAGTTTTGCGAGTTGTTGTTTCTGCTGCCACTGGAATGCGAGTGTTGGGCCAACTGGTATGCATTGCATTTGGGCATATGGCAGCAGTTACCTGCCGGGTAGGTAATCTCCCCCTCCCCCCTCCTCGGCCCCTTTCGCTCGTCTCTTGCCGCCTCCCACTTGAAGGTGCCCCTGCACAGTTTGACAGGCACCAGGAGCAGGACACCAAGGCAGACAAATAAACCGCAATGATAAGCAGAATGTGAGGACACACACGAGCAGGCAGAGCGAGCGAGAAAGACAGTCAACGACGATGAGAGGGAGAAAGGGCAAGAGAGAGAGAGCGAGAGCGAGAGCTAGACAGGCGGCAGGACTCGCAGGCACTTGTGCATCGAGCCTTTGGGGGATTTTTGTGCTATGTACGCACCACGCACACACCGACAGCTTGTACAGTAGGGACAGTGGTCGGAAGGAGGAGGCAGGCGGGTGCTGGCAGAGGAATCGACAAAAATAACACACGAAAAAATACGAAAACAGACACAAAAAAGTACTGAACTTTGTGGCAAGTTCAACGAACTCGACTGTTTTTCGGCTTGCTGCAAAAAAGGTAAATACTCTCTATACGTGTGTGCGTACGAGGGTGCGTATGTGTGACTGTGTGTGTGCGTGTGCGTAAGTGTGTGTTTTGCAGTGTCATTGAGACGCATGAACTTTCGCAGAAGTCCATGGTAGACACGATAGAGACTTGCAGGCCGGCCTAAGTCGACAGATATGAGGGGAACGTGGGGAGCTGTAAACGGTGTAAACTTTGAAGTTGTCTTAACTGAATAAGAGTTTGTTAGTCATGGTTGGGCTTGTATTAGTGCGAAATTAGAGATGGCTGAAGCTTATTTAAATTCAATTCATAAAATTGCTGTTTAAATATAATCTCAATCGGATCTATACTGAGAAAGGATATACGGGCATTCCATGAAACTCTTTATAAATTCCGGTGTCTCAGAAAGCTTTAATTATTCGCATTAGTTTTAAATTCTACTTATGCATAATTGAAAACTGTTTTTATTTTTGTGTTTTATATTTTACTTATGCATAATATTAAATCAATTCTTTTGAACGATATATAAAGTTCAAGACAAATATTTGGAAAACTATTCGAAGATCCGTTAACAATATTGCTATAATTAATTTCACTCTCCAAGTTAAACTGTTTTCACATTTTATTAGAGATAAAAAAAATGCTCATTTCGCTCGAAATTCTAATCAGTTTAAATTCTCTCAAGACTGTCATATTACAAAATAAAATCTATTTTTTTTTTGCTGCGAAGTTATTTTATGTGGACTGAAAACGTGAGGACAAAAACAAGATTTTGAACGATTTTCGGGCGAGCGGCGCTGCTGTCAAGCAAAAGGAAATGCCAGCTAAAGTGGCCAAAGTTGCCACAGGTAGTTCCCAGTGCCAGCTGCAGCGGGGGCGGAAAGCTGGCGACCAGACGGAAACAACAGGCAGCAGCAACAACAACAGGGCTGGAAAAGGGCAAGAGTAAACAACAAATAAGGCTGTTCGCCCGCTCGCCAAATGCGTTTGGCGCAGACAAAAATTATCGATCCAGCCGAAAAAACACGCACACACACACACGCGCGCAACTTATGCATGTGTGTGTATTATTTAAGAAGCACAAAGTAAAACACTTGAGCCGATGCCACAGAAAAAAATAAGAAAGTTGCAAGAAGAAAAGTGAAGGAACCTAAGGAGAAATGCTGCCAGCTGTGCGCAGGGCGGAGGGCAAAGTGGGGGGCCAGAGGGGGCGTCGCTGTCGCTGTCTAGGACTGTCTGCGTGGGTGAACAACATTATTGTTGTGTTCCGGTGTGTGTGTTAGTGTGAGTCTGTGTGTGTGTGTGTGTGTGTGTGTGTGTGTGTGTGCGGGCGGGCGGGTATTTCTTGGCAGAAAGTCAACGCAGCGTTCGAGGCTTGTGCAATTCATAAAATAATCATGACCTAACACAATAAGCTGTAAATAACTGAACTCATGTTTGCCGCTCGCTTCCGCTCCCTCGTGCTCTCACTCACTCTCTCTCTCTTCCACACATTAGAGCACTGTGTGCTATTTATAGCACACTCAAACTCTCAAGCGGCCGCCCGGCGCCTGCTGTCGCTGATAATGTGACTGGGCAATCGGCCGCAAGACAAACACAAGCAGTCGTGGCCGAGTGGTTAAGGCGTCTGACTCGAAATCAGATTCCCTCTGGGAGCGTAGGTTCGAATCCTACCGGCTGCGAGCAGTTTCAGAAATTTTTTTTTTCATGATAAAACCATTTTACATACTTAAGAGCGTTAGACTTTCTTCAAGACGAGACATTTCTAAAATGTTTCTTTATTTAAAATTTATTTAATGTTTTTAGGTTATTATTATAAACATATTTGTTTATACTTTGTTTATTTTATTTTTCATTTATTTTAACAATCTCACGATTTAAAATTAATAACTTGAAATTTTGTCTAATTTTCAATTAATTTTTTTATTACAATAATAATTAACAAGTAATGTAAGTATCAGTTATTTATTTGTTCAAGTCTAATTCCGACAAAATCCACAATATAGCATTATTATTAGTGTATGTATTTTAATAAGGCTAATAGAGTGCACTACGTAAAAGTAAAGCTTTGTTTTACATTTTCTATGCCATTCTACGTATTCCGATTCTATGCTCCTCCTCGCTTAGCATATGCTGCATTAATTGGACTCTTCTGGAGTTTCAGGCCAGGCATTCTCGGCCCGGTCTGATTATAATTCGGTCACGTAAGGCTTAACGCATGCGATCCGCTTGTAAATGAAGTTTACGTACAGAAACCCATTTGGAACGCTTGTGCAGAGTGCGCTTTGTGTGCTCTAAGCGCTGTCACGCAACGCCACGACGCATCGGGGGAGGCGTGGCAGACACCATAAAGCATAAATGTGCTCGATCAGCCCGACTCGACGAGCTGAGACGACGACGATGTTAGCTCCCATGCAAAGTGGGTTCGTCGCCATCGGAATACAACTTTATTGAGATTGTCTGCTGATCGACAAGCCGATAGAGAGCTACGACACTATATATCATATAGCTGTCGGTTACCAATGAAGCTGCTCCATATAATTCCTTGATCTTTCGAGATAGCTGTGTGAAACTGGCAAGCTATTTGCTGGCCAAGAACTCTTATATTATTGATATCACGAAGAGCTTTCCAAAACGTTGCCTAATTCAACATGTATAGCTGCCTATATAGTGCATATCACGTGTGATCAGCATCGATTATACATATGGCGCGACCGGTCATTTGCAAATAACAGAAAATTGCTTCAAGTTGTTTTGAAACTGATGTAAAAAGTTCCCAAAAAGTATCCATTATCAAGTATCAGGTACAAAGTTTTACCATCGCTTGATCACTATCAATCTCGTTAAGCTCATCAAAGATCACTTGAAAAGGAATAAGTGAAGATTACGTAAATCATTTCCAAACCTTTTCTAGCTTAAAATGTAAAATGAAATATCGATTGAAATGGAACAATGAAGATCAGAAAATACTTTTCGAATTTCCTAATTTTCTCTCCAGTCTCCTCTCTCTTTCTCTCTCAGTTGAATGCCGCTGTCTCTTTCACTAGTTCAAGTAGATAGTTATTTACAAATATATTTATGGTAGCCTCGTGTCACATAATCAAACTTGGCAATCGTGGCGGCGGCATCAAGCGCGCTTGGAGTTCCAGTTCGACTGCGACTTCGACTCGGACTTGGACTCGGACTTGGAGTTGGAGTTGCACTTGAGCTTGGACAGCGGCAAGAAGCAGAAGACTGCAGACCGCAGACAGCAGACTGCAGACTGCAGAATGTCGACTGGAGACTGTAGACTGAAAAGAGCGGAGAACATGAGTATGAGCAGGGGGTGGAGGAAGCGCAGAGCAGCAGCAACAAGACGGAGAACCCGCAAGACAGCAGAATTGCGACCACCAACGACATGCAAATGTGTGTGTGCAAGTGTGTGTGTGTGTGTGTTTGCATGTGCATGTGTGTGTCGCTTGGCTGATCATTGTCAAGATCAACGGCTCTGGCCATGAATGGGAAAGCTGAAGGCGAAGCCAAGTCGAAGTCGGCGCATGAATAAAGCAGTCAGTTGGTAATACATTTTGTACTCCTGCTCCTGCTCTGCTGTCTCTCTGTCTCCCTCCCTCTCTGTCTGCCTGTCCCTCTCTCCGGAGAACAACGAGCAGCATCTACTTGGCTGCACTTAATTTCAGCGCTTAACAGACAATTAAAATCCAATTAATTCTGACGTTTATTATGCTAAGCCGCCTGCCTGTGTAGACGGTGTAGATGTAAACGTGCCTGTAAACGTGGCTGTAACTGTGGCATTGCCACTGGCAGTCTCTGTGGCAGCAGCAGCAGTGGCAGTGGCAGTTGCATTTCCGACGGCGACTTCAACTCCAACTCCGAATCGGACTGTGGCAGGACCGCAGCAGCAGTGGCAGAGGCAGCAGCAGCGGCAGCAGCAGGTTCACATAAATTCATGGGGCTCGCCTCAACAAGCAAAAGTTGCTCTGCATTTGACTTACAAAATAAAACTGAGCAAACAAAAGTTGAAGCAGCAACATGTTGCACACACACACACACACGCTCGCAGTTATGTTGCAGTTAATTTGCAGCTTTTTGGCAGATAGATTTGTTTTAATAGTTGCCCGTGCTGCGATAGATTTCAACTGTGCAGCACATGTCGGCGGCAATCGAGCTTCATGTCGATGCAATTAGTAGAAGGAGAGCAGTGAGTGTAGGTAAAAGAGGGGGTGGGGGAGGGAGTTGGAAAGGAGGAGATGAAGCGTAAGGCACATCTAGTCAGAGGGTTTGAGGCAGCTTTACAACTTAGTTATGGGAGTTAGAAACAAGCAGGCATTCGACTAGTAGATATCTTTCCCATTATCTGATTAATGGATATTTGAATAAAAATAAAATAAATAATAAATATATTATCTATTATAATATATAATATATAATATATAATAAATAATAAATAATAAATAATAAATAATAAATAATAAATAATAAATAATAAATAATAAATAATAAATAATAAATAATAAATAATAAATAATAAATAATAAATAATAAATAATAAATAATAAATAATAAATAATAAATAATAAATAATAAATAATAAATAATAAATAATAAATAATAAATAATAAATAATAAATAATAAATAATAAATAATAAATAATAAATAATAAATAATAAATAATAAATAATAAATAATAAATAATAAATAATAAATAATAAATAATAAATAATAAATAATAAATAATAAATAATAAATAATAAATAATAAATAATAAATCATAAATCATAAATCATAAATAATAAATAATAAATAATAAATAATAAATAATAAATAATGAATAATAAATAATAAATAATAAATAATAAATAATAAATAATAAATAATAAATAATAAATAATAAATAATAAATAATAAATAATAAATAATAAATAATAAATAATAAATAATAAATAATAAATAATAAATAATAAATAATAAATAATAAATAATAAATAATAAATAATAAATAATAAATAATAAATAATAAATAATAAATAATAAATAATAAATAATAAATAATAAATAATAAATAATAAATAATAAATAATAAATAATAAATAATAAATAATAAATAATAAATAATAAATAATAAATAATAAATAATAAATCATAAATAATAAATAATAAATAATAAATAAAAAATAAAAAATTATAAATAATAAATAATAAATAATGAATAATAAATAATAAATAACAAATAATAAATAATAAATAATAAATCATAAATAATAAATAATAAATAAAAAATTATAAATAATAAATAATAAATAATAAATAATGAATAATAAATAATAAATAATAAATAATAAATAATAAATAATAAATAATAAATAATAAATAATAAATAATAAATAATAAATAATAAATAATAAATAATAAATAATAAATAATAAATAATAAATAATAAATAATAAATAATAAATAATAAATAATAAATAATAAATAATAGATAATAAATAATAAATAATAAATAATAAATAATAAATAATAAATAATAAATAATAAATAATAAATAATAAATAATAAAAAATAAATAATAGATAATAAATAATAAGTAATAATAATAAATAATAAGCGGAATTTAAAAATGAGCTGAAGGGAAGTATATTCGTGTATATTAGCAATATAGAAAACCGTATTAAAAATATGCCTAAAGTGTCATACAATTCCCATGAAATAATCAATTCAATATGGAAAACAGTCTGCACCTGCTTGTGCAACATGTGCTGCATGTTGCCAGTTGTCTCTTGGCAACATGTTGCCAACTGTCGAAAGCGTTCAATGAACTTCTGCTGCAGGCGTTCTGCAGGCATATACGTATACGTATACGCTGCGTATACGCAACGGCCACGCATCAGCTGCTCTGTCTCTCTCGCTCGCTTGCTTTGGCACGGGGCATTTTGATTTACGCGCAGGCAGGCAGGCAGGCAGGCAGGCAGGCGAGGGTTCAATGCACTCGGGATGACGTCGCGCGGTTGCAGCAAGCCGGCAGCCGACCCCCGTCAGACGTCAGCCTATATCCTGTAGGGATAATCCACTGGCAGCAGGAGCGGGACACACAAGGCACGCAGGACACGTGCCCCGGCTCGGGCCAAGGAGCCATTGGCCATTGGCCATTGTCGGCTTCGTAGGGCTTCGTGTTGTTTCTTCTGTTCTTCTGCTGCTGCTTCTTCTTCTTCTTCTTCCTCTTCTTCTTCTGTTCCTGCTGCGTTCTGCTTTCTGCTTTCTGTTTGCTTCTTGCCTTCTTTGGGCTGTCGGCATCGTTTGTTTTCGGGTGTCAATGTCCTGCGTGCGGCTGCAGCGAAATTTCAATTCGCGCTGCGTTACGCTCGACGCCGATGCCGATGCCGACGTCGACGTCGTCACATTTTATTAGCCTGTTGGCTGCAGGACATTGAACGTCTGTGCGGGCAGGCCAGGCTCGGCCTGTCCTGGCCTGGCCTGGCCTGCTCCTTTGTGTCGCAATAAATAACAAAAACACACACAAACACACACACGCGCGCACACACCCGCCTGGCAATTTTCGGGTTAGGTGTAGGTGCATTGAACTCTCGCTCCTCGGGTCAAACAATGGGCACCGTTATGTTTGTTTGCACTGTGGGCCGCCGCCTCAGCGGATTAAGGCGCGTGTCATTGTCATTGCCAAGGGTGAGGGGCCCGAAAAAGTGCAGGGCAGCTGCACCTACTGCGACTGCTGCGACGGCTAACCCTTCTAACGGGAACACTTAACCCTAAGCACATTGCGTCGCGTTGGGGGCGGCCCTAATGATGATGAAGCGACGGCGTCGGCCCAACTGCAACAGCAGCAGCAGCAGCGGCAGTAGGAGTAACATCAACAACATCAACGACAGCAACAACAAAAAGCGTAACTGGCAACTGTTGTTCTTGTTGCTGTTGCTGCTGCTTCTGCTGCTGCTGTCTCCTTGATGCGTCCTTCAGGAGCTCTCTGGCGCATGACTTTTCGCTGCTTCGCCGCCAAACTTGCAACTTGTCGCAAAACTTTGCCACACTTTTTCCTCCTGCAATTGTTTTTGTTTCTTGCTTCTCACTTTTCTTCTTCTTTTTTCAATTTTCGTTGCAGTCGCAGTTGCTGGCGCTGCTGCCAGGCGTCAGGCGCATCAGGCATAGACTATTTGGTGCGGGTATAGCGACTTTAGGTCGACGTTTGCTGCAGGGAAGATGAAGGAAACCCCAAGAAAAGCCGCAAATTAAATATTGAAAAACTTTAGAAAAAAATTAGAAAATAGTTTCAAAATGTTATGAAATATTTTTTTAAAAGTAAATTTAATTTTATAATATAATAAGTCTATTCTAAACTACATAAATAATTTTGGCATATTTAGAAAATTACTTGAAATAAGTAAAAATAATATATTGAACTTTCAAAAAGTATAAACTAAATTAATCATTAATAATTACCAAGATATTGTAAGTATATGAAAAATATTCAACAAAGTATAAACAAGATTAATAATTACTATGATATTATAAGTATTTAAAATATATTTAAGAAATTATGCAAAAAAATTATTACACTTATTTGAGGTTTGAGAAATGTATCGATAATTTAAAAACGTTTTTGCTTTAAAATAATTTTAAAGCAAATAAATATGCTTAAGTTAAATAAAGTGAAAAAGTTTTATGTTGTTCCTTAAAATCAACTAAAACAGTAGACGTGCAGCGTATTGCAACTTCACATTGCACTGGAAAATTTGCATTTCTATTTGGCGTTCGGCCCCAATGGACTGAGGAGGTGAGGGCTTACGTAGGACTGTTGTTTGGCTATGCGAGCGGCACCTAAAACGCCTTTGGGGCATTTAGATAAAAAATACATGTCGCCAGTGCGATAGATAGAACGAATAAACTAGTGCGAAATGGGGAATGAGAAACAGCAATGCAAAGCGAAAAAAAAGACTGTGTGACAGAGAGAGGGAGCTGACAAAAATCACAAGACGCACATAAAACGTGAAACAAGAATTGTAATAGAATTTACAAGTGCAACTGGAGCAGTTGCATTCCTCTATTTATGGAACTGAGCCTTGCCTTCATTTCCTTAACTCTTGTGCTTCTTGGTTCAAATGGGTTAAATACACATAGCTGTGACTTTTTCGGCGAGCTCTCAACACGATTTCGCACTTATAATAACTCATAAATTCACAGATACACACACAAATATTATAAAATCAGGCAGAGCACCCACGTGCTGTATACATTTCTTGGGTAGTAACGTAGTTCATTCAGAGGCCGTATACCAGAGCATTCGGCTACCAAGTTTAAAGACTATAGGTCTATTAGTTCCAGAGATCTACAAGTTTTTAATATTGTTGTAACATGCACGTAATTCCGTAAATTTTCGTAATATATTCAGTTAGAATATTGACATAAGTTTTTATATACCAAATATTCTTTCTATAGAATTTATAGCCCCAGAGATCTAAGTAGTTTTGTGTAATCGAGACATCAATGTATTTCCGAATATTATTAAAATTATTTCTTATTAACTGATACACTAAGTAAGTTAGACTGACATACCAAATATTGTTTCTATGTAGATCTATATAGATTTATGTCTTCTGTTAAATTAACTCACGCTATGCATTTTATTCTTATGATATTCCTAAGGTCCACACTTCGATTCGAAGTTCATTGTTGCTGTACTTGGGGCTACATCGGATGTCATTCTTTAGCTTAATCCATTGACAATTACCTCTCCGTCTCTCCAAGTTGAACAGTTTTGAACTTGTAGCCTATTGTCGTGTATCGATCTCGTATAATAAATATGAATATACGATGAGTCCATGGAAGAAAAGGTCACCCATACTCTGGCATGAGCACATGCAGGCACACACAGAGTGTGTGTGTGTGCGAACAAAGACGATTGCCAATTGGCATGACTAAGTTGTCGGGCGCCCGAGACGCCCGTCATGCCAATGGGAAAGTTTGCATATCATATGAGTATTTGGCATGAACTTCGCTCCGACGACAGTCAACAAGAGCAGCCCGAGAATGTCGCCGCCCGGCTAATCTGTAGCAATTTTTACGCTTTTCACAAGAAAAGCAAAGGCAAGAAGCAGACAAGTAAAGGCAATAACAACAACAGCAAGGGGATAAGAAAAACACAAGAAACTACCACCGAGCACACTCGACTGTTGCATACCCTGTACACAATTTGGACTGGGTATTTATGAAATAATTCAGGTTTCTACTGGCGAAAAGTCTCTTTCACTTCTATGCGCTCCATAAAAAAAAAAGCAAAAAATGTCAGATTTTCATATTTTCTTAATGACATGACATTGAGCTTACAACAGCCTGGCATACCTGTCTTCGTACAGTGCGGGGTACCACAACAAAAAAGTGTAGAAAATCCCAGGCAAATGGGGAAAACGGCAAACTTTGAAGCTGAATGCTTGAATTTTCCTTTTCATCAGCTTAAAAGCACTGCAAGAGGATGACAAAGCAGCACAAAAATAATAAAATAATAAAGCGGCTTGGCCGATGAAAGATACATTTGTCGCTGACAGATACTCAGCGCTGGGATGCGCGCACATGGCTGTTCGTACACTGGGCGAAAGAGTTTAGCCTAATGTGCGACAAAGCAAATGCGTTTCTACTAAACAAATGTCGTGTACCATCGAGAATATCCAGCTTGAGCTTGAGATTAAGTCAAAGCTTTGACGGAGAGAATTGCGAGAAAGAAGACTGGCATTTGAAATTTTCGAATCGTAGTGTCGAACAGCTAAAGTATCTTTCGATCGCAACTTCTTCGTAATTGAAGTTGGTAGAGTTTATAACTCTAAAAATTTAATTTTAATCGACGTTACAAAGTTGAGCTCCGTAGAGCCTTGCAGACATCCTAAGCGCCTTGCCATTTTCAGATCTCAGCTTTTTACTTGAGCTTCCTTTCAGGCATTCAACTGGTTTTCGCGCTGTGTTTCTATTTCTCTATTTTGTTTGTGCCTTTGTTGACTTTCTTGCAAAAGATGTCGTCACATTGGCATTTGCAACGCTTTGGGAGTCGCTCATAATCCGTTATTAATTGCCCAGCTACATGCCAGGGAGGAGGAGCGTTCGCCAGCACAAGGGACTCTCCCCCTATACTGTTTGTGCATGTGTGTGTGTGTGTGTGTGTGTGTGTAATACATTTTTAGCTGCATGTAATGTGGGCGTGAGCTGCTGCTACGTGTTGGCCTTAAGCAGTTTGGCAGCCGTTATATGCGTATATAATCTCAATCTTGATGCATCCGACTAAAACTTTGAGTGCTGACTTCAAACTCAAATTATGCACTGTGTACCTTTATGGTGAGCTTAGTACAGGGTATCTGAGCGCCAGGAATACTGCGCTTTTCCCTTATATTTGTATCTGCCAACAGCGTTTGATTGTGTGTGTGTTTGGATACACTATACCTAGGTGCATGTTTTTATCAATATATACATATATATCGTATGTAAACATGTACACGTTTGTGTGTGTTTTGCACACTGTGCCCTATACTTGTATAATTTATTCACTGAAGACACGCAAAATTATTTTATGCAAATGATTTTTCTTTTAAACATTGCAGTTGACTCAGTGAAGGCAACCCTCAGCCGCAGCCCCTTCAGTCCCATTCGCAGTCCTGATGCACTCTGCAGTGTGGGCGTGGTCGTTGTGCGGACGTTTAACTTTTCACTCAGCTTTATGAAGTGGTCATGCAAACTACGGCACACTTACACTCGCACCCGCACACACACACACACACACCTACACCCATGTGCATATGTCGGCCATAAATACCCAACTGTCTGCGTGCTTGTGACTGTGTGTGTGTGTGTGTGTGCGTGTAAGTGCAATTTGTTGTGCTTAGGGTGTGAAAATGGCGCTCGGCCTAGTCGGGGCCAGGTGGACAGACGAACGAGTGCATTGAGTAACCATGGCAATAATATCACCAGCATATGTCCCAGTTACTCGTAGTAGATTTGCCATTTTTATTTACTCTGCATACCCCTAAATATCCCTTATCCCAAGTATGAATAAAAAACTATTTTCACATAAGGCTCGACGTTTCGGAACTATATACGATAGCCTTAGGCTTAGTCTTATTATATTAACATACAAATACAAATATTTATAAAATACTAATACTAATATTACAATATTCCACACTTCACCATCTACTATGCAAAATATATATATATATTTTTATTTAGGAATAATACTTAATAAATATAATATTTATATTGCACTATATGAACTTTAAGCTTTACTATCTACCTTAGCATTTATACACTATAGTTTACTCAAGTATACTTTATATTGTACTATACTGGACTATAGTATAGTCTATGCTTTTGTAGTATATTTTGTGTAATGCTATAGTTCTTTCAGCTTGAAGACGTGTCTTCTGCCTGCGATCTCCATCTGTCTTTCTGTCTCTCTCTCTCTCTCTCTCTCTCTCTATCTCTGTGCATTTTCGTTGCATTTTTTTGCTCTCGTTTTCCTTCCATCGTATTTGTCAACGCGCTTGGGTAATCGGCGAAGATTTGCTGCTGCTGCGACTCAAGTGGAATCGATTTCCAGGTAAATCGCGGGCCCGCTGAGCGCAGTTCATTGGCCAAATAAAACAGACGATCGGGAACTCTGCGGTAAACCTGAGCGGCGTTCAAAATTTCAACATAAAATTTATTTGGAGACCCTCTATCCCCACCCCACAGCCTGGCCGCAGCTCTGCACCTTTTCTTCTGACGGTGGGCGAAAATTGTTTGCCGGGCCAAAGTGAAAATTGCAAAACGATTTCAGCAAAAAGCCAAAGAAAAAAAAACAGCAGACTCGAATAAAGCACAACTAAAAAACGACTCGAGGAGATGACACCAAACGCCAAACAGGTCAAAGAAGAAGAAAAGAGTGTAAGAAGAAGGGGAAAAGAAGGCAGCTCGAGCGCTTCGTGTGAATTTCGCTGTGCGAATTTTAGTGTGCCTGTATCTGTATCTGTGGCCGAGCGTATCTGCTATCTATTAGATACAGATTGTTGCTGTTGTTGCTGGGCCGCATGCGTCACGCTTGCGAATTTGGTTGCCGGCTTTGCCGGCCACATAATTTAACATTCGATTTCCTCAATTAGCGACAGGAGCCGCCGCACAGCTGTTGCCTCTGCCAGCAGCTCTCTGCCCCTCTCTGCTGCCATTATATCTACGAGATGCGCAAGTCAATTAATCAACGCAGGCGGAGAGGCAAAAACGCCGCGCTCTGCAGATCGAATTGGGTCAAAGTCTTTTTTCGCGCTGATCTCGCGCGCGCTCGCGCTGGCGGTCGTTAGCCGAGGCCGCTTTTTGCAGCCCTGCCCCTCTCTTTCTCCACCTCTCTCGCGCTCTCCAATCGCTTCCACGTCCAGTCTCTTGCTCTCTTCAATCACTATCCGCAAGATACTCTTGTATCTAACAATGCCCATTTCGCGCTTCTTGCAAATTTTATGCGTTGCTCTGATTTCTGTCGCCGATTTTTGCCCATGTTGTCGCCGTCGCTCCCTTGTTCCCCTGTTCCCCTATCCCCATCTCCTCGCAATCCGTTTTTGCGCTTGTCTGTCCGCCGTCTATCAGCAACTTTGCATCTCGGCGGTGTTTGGCGCTTGATTTTGTATTTTATGTTGTCCATTTGCCGGGGTCAATGCGCCAATTGTAGCATCTATGGCCAAATGTATCTCACAGATACGCAGATACGCAGCAGATACACCGATTATTATATAAATTTCGCTCGAAGTAACCAGCTGGCCCCGCGGCGCATGCTGCCCATGATTAATCTAATGGCCCAAGTCAAATGAAAGTCCATCCATTGGGCAGCTTATTGACTGCTCCAGGGCGGGCCTGCCTCAGCCGGAGGCAGGTAGAGGGGGCGGCGGACGGGCGCTCAGTCGGTTCGCAGCGCCACGGGTGGCTCGGGCATGGGCCGAGCTTTTAAGCGCGTTTAAAATTCAATCAATTTGAGGTTAATTACAAAATTTTCGCAAATTTTCTGCGGCTCACAAAAAAAGACGAAGTGGCAAAAAAGTACGTAAAAAAGAAATCTACAAGAAAGAAACTTCTAGACGGAAGACTTCAATCTTCAGAAGAAGCATGCGTTTCTTACGCTGAAATTTCATTCAAATAAGCACGATCGAGATCGGCGCGATAAGGCAAGCAGAGTAATAAAAGTGTCTGAGTTATATTTAAAAAAATGCAAAATTAATCTAAAGATACTTTTGTTAGACTTCAAAACGAAGAGAAAAGACAGACAAGAAGACAAAAAAATAGGAAGGAAAATATAAATCTCTCTCGCAGCCGGTAGGATTCGAACCTACGCTCCCAGAGGGAATCTGATTTCTAGTCACACGCCTTAACCGCTCGGCCACGACTGCTCTCTGATATCTCCGATTTCGCAGAGTGCTATAAAACCTACGTCGATCGATTTTCTGAAGAGACGAATATTAAACTAATGGCAATTGATTTTCACAATATTTTGAAAGATAAGAAGTCAATTTGTTTTTTATAAAATGTATAGAAGATGGTCATGTGAAAGATAGCTTATGTATATTTCAAGATATCTGCTATTTTCATTTCAAATAATCAATAATCGAGTTTACAAATTCGTAGCTTTCTTTTCGACGCCCTTGAGAACTTGCGGTCATCTATCATAATATTAAATTAGAGATAAGAAAACAATACATTTTTTACGAAGTCGCGGGTATTGCGAAAGTTGATATTTACACATATTTTAAATAAGATAATACCCATACATAACTGCACTTTCAACATTCGAATTCCTAGCTTTCTTTCCGACTCTCGACTTTGACGCCCTTGAGAACTTGCAGCCATCTATCATAGGCGAAACATAGCTACCAACTAAGCCATTTAAATAGATGCCGTACCCGAGATACGTGTATAAGCCATATATGCCGCTATCCCAGGTATGCTGCAGTTATAGATCGTATTATGCGAAAATTCCCCGGCGGACTTTCACAATCCTTTGCCGAGATGGCAGATATGGGCTGAACACAGCAACGCGAAATACGTAATGAAATTGCCGAATATGTTTGCTGGTATGATATATGATAATCGATTCGCTCAGTTGTTGCAACGCCGGTAAAAGCTTGTCCCAGGGCCCGTCAAACTATATTAAATCTAATATGGTAAAGTTGCGAAAGAAATCAGCAAAAATTCGGAGCGCAGAGCGAGCAAATTTTTGGCAAACTTTTGACCTTCTTAGTTCATTGGACTCGCACCCGTTGCCCGCTGTGGTTGTAGTTGTAGTTGTGGCTTCTGCTGCTGCTCTGCTTTCGTGTGGGCCATCCATCTGCAAGTATCTGCGCGTATCTCACACACTCGCTGACTCTGGGCAGACATATCGCAGCCGTCTATCTATCATACTTGTTGCTCTGTCATACAAAAGGGAGAAGAAATCTATTTAACAAGCTTTTGTCAGCGGCAAATTAATTAAAAATGTTTGGAGAAAGCACCGTTGGTTGGTCCCGAACTGACCCAGGCCGACCCAGGCCGACCCAGGCCGACCCAGGCCGACTAGGCCGAGAGGTTCAATGTATCCGCTGGATACACGCATCGCTAGCGCCTTGCCTTTGCCTTAGCCTTTGCTTTGGCCAGGCCGTGCATCGCCCCGAAAAGTTGATTCAACTTGAGGCCAAGTTCAACGCACCAGTGGTAGTAACTTTAGATGTTGCTGTCGCTGTATTTGTATCTGTATCTATATTTGTCGGATACGCACTGTGCGTGAGGGGGCGTAACAGCTGTAGGCACTCTCGCTCTCTCTCTCTCTCTCTCTCTCTCTCTCTCTCTCTCTAGCTCACGCCGGGCCTGGCAGCCTTGACAGTGAAAAAGCAGCCGGTTTCTCTGTTTCTGTTGCTGTTGCCTTTGCGGGTCATTGTCGCGACACGCAGAGGTCAAAGCACCCCGAAGGGACTGCCGAAATATATATATACATATATATTGTTGGGCTTGAGGAAAATCGATAAGCGGACGCGTTGCGTTTCCCAGCTAATTGGAAATTTAAGACAGCCTCATTAACCGAGGCGCGCGAGAGTTCTCTCTCGCTCACACTGACATTCTCACCTCTTCCCTCTCACTCTCTGTTATTTTCTGGTTGCAGTACTCCCCGCACTCTCCTTGTCTCTTTCGCTCCACTTGGCTGCTCCTTTCTATCATTTAAGCATTGCTCAAAATAATCATTTATCTTCTTAATCGCTGCATGTCAAGTGGGGCGGAAGAGGCGTGGCCAGAGGCTGCCGAGTGCAGGGTGCAAGGCTCAGAGGGTGTGGGTGTGCTGCCTGCAAGTGAAACTCTGGCAGCTGCCAAATGTTTTGTCTTGCGAATCGCAGCCGTCGGCGCATTCTGCCGTTAAATTAGAGCCAAACTAAACTCGGCGGCTGTCGGAGATGCTTTTGCGTAGCGCCCATGAAAAGCCCCATTTGCCCACAGCTCCCCACTCATTTGCCTTCTATGCTGCCAACCACTTGAGCCCGCTAACTCGGCAAACTTTGGGAGTTGCCAAGGCTGGCAGGATTTTGGGTGGCGTGTGCAATTTGTTTGGCAATTCTTAAGTTGGCAAGGCTTGAAATCGAGCTGCGACATGAGGTTGCTTTCGTAATCCAACGATAAGTGTTGCGTAAGCTGGAAAGCTTGGAAGATTTCTACGATGCCTTGGCGATGTTTTGTGATGCAATCGATAGCGCCAAAAGCTTTACAGTCAGAGTTGGATTTAAGCAACATCTCTTCCGATGGTTTAACTCGATAGCTATCGATATACGACGGATAGTTATGCCGCAGACTTTTAGTCTTAGCAGAAAGTACGAGGGTCGTACCATAAATGCTTGCAATAAGCGCAATATTTAATAATATCTGCTAGACATATCGACTTTTTCTGTAGTAATCGATTTAATAGAGCTCTTTCAGTTGTGAATTATATATATTTGGTGTAGCACTATTTTGCAGTCATGTGTCAGGCTGTCGATTTCTTCAGACAGTTTTTTACAGTAATGAGAATGAAATTATTATATGTAAAAATACTTTCTGTCTTACTCATACCGTTATCGTTCAAACAATCGATATCAATAAAAATAATTAATATTAAAAAAATATGTTTTAATTCTTGCTTAAATATATTTGATATATTTTTGTATATATCCAAGACCGTAATCGATAGATAGGGGTGACAATCAAAAGAATAGCTTGTTATGGTTATCGATAGTCCTAGCTTAGAGACTGTTATACGCAGCTTTCTTTGCAGATAGTTTGTTTATTTCAAGTTTTCAATCGATAGTTCTACGACCTTTCAACCCGCTTGCGTGCCATCTCTAGCTGTGCAATCGATATTCCTTGCACATGCATAGAGTAATTATTGAGCTGCTGCGATTGGCTTTCCTGAAACGTTTAGGCCTGGTCTTCCCGGGCTTCCACTCGCAAATTGACGTGACAGCAGGACAATTGACGTCACGTGACGTCGCGTCGCGTCGCAGCGCGATGTCTTTAAGAATTATTAGATCCATCAATTGTCGGCGCTTTCTGCACAGCTTTAAGCAACTTTCGCTGCGAGTCTTTGTAAACTTTGCGACTTCAACTTGAGCTTCAACTTCAACTGCAGCTTTTGCCTTTTGTGTTTTGTTTCCATTTTGTTGGCACCTTTTTGTTTTCTTGTCAGTTTTGCTTTTCTCTTTTTATCGCGCTTGTTAATGTCATTTCTCGACGTTGTCGTTGCCGTCGCCGTCGCCGACGCTGTCTCCCCTTGCCCTTGCCCCGCGCCACTGTTCCTTTTTGGCCCTTTTTGCTTTGCTGCTGCCGCTGCTCGCTGCGGTTGCCATTGCCGCCTTATTAGCCGCCATTAACACTTTTGGTTGCACAGCCACCCGCCGCACCACGCCTTCTATTCCACTTCCTCCCCTTCCCTGCCAAGTAAATTGCTAGACAGTGGAAACAATTTCCAAGCAGCCGATTGAGTGTTAGGTTTCTGCTACTAATGCAATACAGAATATATAGTATATATTGTAGTATTATACTATTGACATTTTCATTCGCTCGATAAAATAAAAGAAATAGAGAGAGAGAAATATCAACATTTATTTCAATACTCTTTTTTATACTTACCGGATTATAACTTAAAAAGACTTACTTGACTCTGTTTCTCCATCGTGGTTACACTGTGCGTCGTTGACGGCGTCCTTCGACATCGTAAAACCCAGAGACGACTAATGCCAAATGGCAGCAGTGGAAACAACAAATATGTTCACGGCATGCTGAGAGTCTGCACGACTACGTGATGCTCTGGGTATTTGCTTTAGAGTTTCATCAGTTAAATAAGTGAAAAATTCGTAATAGACTTTAGCAACAATGAGAGAGAAAAATGCAAATAATTTGGAAACCTTGGGCTTATGCTGCTATATTCTGGTGGAAGAATCAAATGTGATAGTTTTACGCATTTTTTGATATTTTAACTATTTATTGTTTGAACTGAAAATCGTTGGAAGTCAATAATTGGACTGCATGCAAATGCTCAAACTTTGGTATTTCAGTTATGTGAAGCTATCTTTAAATAGATCCAGATATATATATAGTTTTTTATATAGATATATATAAAATAATACAATGTTAATTAAATTTAGTAAAAAAAATTCATTAAATTATAGAAGAGATTTTATAATATATAAATTACATTAAATGAACTGGCGAAATCTTATAAGTCATTCATGAATATATTAGCTATTGATGTACCATATTACCATATCTGTTGGCAAAGGTTATAATTCGTATAATCAAGTTTCAGACTCTTAACTTAGTAATGTATTTATTTTTATAGAAATTTATATGTTTTTAATATTGTATATATTTATCAAGGGAATATACTCTCCGAAGTTGTTGTTAGCACTTTCCCTTTGCTTCCTCTGTTGTGCATCAATTTGGGCGTCAAATCGTCTTAGAACTGTTTACCAATATGTCCTCGTCCTCGTCCTCGTCCTCGTCCTTGTTGTTATTCCCGCTGTTGCTGTTGTTCTCGTCGTTTTCCTTGTCTCTGCTGTCCAGTTGTCGCGGCGCGCTAATTAAAAAGCATCTTCTCGAGCTTTCGTTTCCGCACAGCTGCAAGGATTACGTGATGCAACGCCGGACACGCAGGACAACTGGGAAACAGTGGGAACGGGACATAAGCTTTCGAAGGATGTCAAAATGCGAAGCAACAGCAGAAGTAAATCGATGGAAAAATACGGCAGAGCAAAAACAAAGAAAACTGCGTTACACCCAATACCCCCATAGCCCCATCCCCTCTCCAACCACCTGGCCGCTTTTCTCCTCATAGATACCAGCTTTGATGGGCTACAAGAGTTTTATGTCCAAAATTACAATTTATTGTTTGGTTCTCGGGCTTGATTAGCTGCACATCAGCTGGCACAATGACAAGTGCAGCAACAGCAGCAGCAGCAGCAGCAGCAGCATCAACAACAACAACGATTTACAGACCACCCGTCCAGTAGTTGCAGCAACAACAACAACAACAAAAGCAGGGATCGCAGCCAGCAGGCAAATAGGCAAAATGCATTTTTATATATTGTATTTGTATCTGTTGATTGTAATCTTTGTATTGGGGCCTCTTTTGGGGCCGCCGCCGCCGCCGACTATCGACGAGCGATGCGAGCGATTGGCGCCAGCAACAGTCGCAGCAGCAGCAACAAACAGTAGCAAAAGCAGCAACAGCAGCGGCAACAGCTTTGCAACTTTGAGTACAATTAATTGAACACCAACAACAAATTGATTGCGCGAACAACAGCAGCAACAACAACAACAAAAACAACAAAAACAACAACAGCAACAACATGACACATTGTTCACAGATGAAGACCACAAAGCCGAGCCGAGCAGAGAGCCAGAGCCTGGCAAAAAGCCTTGCAACATGTTGCCAAGCGGCCTTTGTGCTTTGTGTTGTTGTTGTTGTTGCTGTTGTCGGTGGTTGTCGACTCTTGTCGGCTGTTGATGCTGCTGCTGTTGTTGTTGCAGCTCATTGCCGCCCCATTAATAAAAATTGGCCCGGCAGACACACAAGTTGCAGTCGCAGTTGCTGCTGCTGCTGCTGCTGTTGCTGTTGCAGTTGCTATTGCTAATTAGCGTCAACATTGCTGCCAGCAACATGTTGCTGACAGATCCATTGACATGTGCTCGTTGAGGGCAGGGAGGGGGTAGGTTAAGACAGCCAAACAAAAGCAGTAAATAAATAAATATACATGCCAGGAAAGGTAAAGAGAAGAAAAGCAAAGAAGCGGCGAAACTTTCACTTGACGTTTAGCAAATATTGAGGCTAGCTAAAACTAACTGTCTGTCGTGTCTGTCGGGTCTGTCGGGTCTGTCGTGTCTATCGGGTCTATTGGGTCTGTCGCGTCTGTCGGGTCTTCGTGTCTGTTGGGTCTATCGTATCGTATCGTATCTGTCGGGTCTGTCGTTTCAGGCAGCATGTGTCCTCAGCTCGGAAATCAATTTGCTATCGACATGGCTAAGGTATACTGAGCACAGTCCTCTGACAGACCTAGGAGATACCCCTAAACTGTAAAGATTATCTGTAACTTTCACTTGACGTTTAGCAAATATTGAAGTTAGCTGAAACTAAGTGTCTGTCGTTTCTGTCGTGTCTGTCGTGTCTGTCGTGTCTGTCGTGTCTGTCGTGTATGTCGTGTCTGTTGTGTCTGTCGTGTCTGTCGTGTCTGTCGTGTCTATCGTGTCTGTCGTGTCTGTCGTGTCTGTTG
The DNA here is from genome assembly GCA_035046045.1 of Zaprionus bogoriensis. Classification (NCBI taxonomy): domain Eukaryota; kingdom Metazoa; phylum Arthropoda; class Insecta; order Diptera; family Drosophilidae; genus Zaprionus; species Zaprionus bogoriensis. The sequence continues at coordinate 1,185,362 of JAWNOI010000161.1, read as the reverse complement.
TGCCTGTCGTGTCTGTCGTGTCTGTTGGGTCTGTCATGTCTGTCGGGTCTGTCATGTCTGTCGGGTCTGTCGTGTCAGGCAGCATGTGTCCTTAGCTCGAATATCAATTTGCTATCGACATGGCTAAGGTATACTGAGCACAGTCCTCTGACAGACCTAGCAGATACTCCTTAACTTTAAAGATTATCAGAGAAGACAGAGATGTGTTCTCATATATAATTTTTGTTGCTATCTAACACATCGATCAGTTTGTGCATAGAGTAATTACTCCCGATCCCGATCAGTAGTCCTTAAGTCTTGTCCGCAATGAACTAAAATGTCGAATTTCGTATATGCTTAAAATACTGTCTTATAATTTAAAGAAAGCAAATATCCGGTTATAGCTTATAGTAACTACAGTAATTATAACTATGCAAGTTTATGCAGAGTATTCGATACACATTTGCTAAATACTAAAATTTTGCTACACCTAAACCTAAGCTTGATTCTTTTCAATATCCAATTATAGCAAAAGAGCGACATTACATAATCATAATGCTTTAAAAAAATAAATCTATTTGTAAACGATCTAAGGGATCTTCAGGTTGACTGACTTAGTATGGGATAGATTAAATTAAAATGAACAAATACATATGTACTCTATTAGAATCTATTTATTTATCTGTCTTTGGCATAGCCAAGTTCATTACCATTTGCCTAGGCATATTACAGGGTAACTTAATGGTCTTTTAGCCACCAGCAATAAGCGCAGCGAACAAATGAGGCTCGCGATATTTGGCAAACATATGAATATCTATAGCTCCGGCTGCCGGCGAAACTTGCTCGAACTTCCCCACTTCTCACTGCTCTTCCTACTTCGTTGCCACGCCCCACCTGCCACTTCCTAACAAATGCCACAGCTGTGTGGCACTTTTGGCATATTGTGTGCATTGTGCCTTGTGCTTTGATTGACAGTTTTATTATGTGAATATATTGGTTATTGTCTGTCGCCAGCAGCAGCTGAATGTGGCACAGTTTGACAGGAACTGGCGGCGCATTGCATGCCCCAAAATGTTGCAGTTAATGAACACCCTTGAAAAACTTGCCAAAAGCGGCGCCAATTAAAACTCATTAAATCAAGTTAAAAACTTTTGCCGACGCGCAGAGAGAGAGAGAGTGAGAGAGGGTGGGAGAGAGTGAGAGAGAGAGGTAGATTGAGTGTGCAAGAGAGCAAGATATGCTGCAGTCGCATATGTGGAAATTTGTGTGTATGCATGTGTCTGTGTGTGGTGCCCCAAAGTTTGTAACCTCGTAATAAAGCCACTTAAGTGGGTCATAATGCGCCAGCAGCAGCAGGAGGCGGCAGGCAGGCAGCGTGCGGCAAGCAGCATATTAATGCTGAAAGTGAAATTGAAAACCTTGCATGTGGCATGTACCACAGCTACTTAGACCTATAGCTTAAGCCAGTGCACTTCCGGCTCTAAACTGTATCTGTATCTGTATCTGTATCTGTATCTGTATCTGTATCTGTATCTGTATCTGTATCTGTATCTGTATCTGTATCTGTATCTGTATCTGTATCTGTATCTGTATCTGTATCTGTATCTGTATCTGTATCTGTATCTGTATCTGTATCTGTATCTGTATCTGTATCTGTATCTGTATCTGTATCTGTATCTGTATCTGTATCTGTATCTGTATCTGTATCTGTATCTGTATCTGTATCTGTATCTGTATCTGTATCTGTATCTGTATCTGTATCTGTATCTGTATCTGTATCTGTATCTGTATCTGTATCTGTATCTGTATCTGTATCTGTATCTGTATCTGTATCTGTATCTGTATCTGTATCTGTATCTGTATCTGTATCTGTATCTGTATCTGTATCTGTATCTGTATCTGTATCTGTATCTGTATCTGTATCTGTATCTGTATCTGTATCTGTATCTGTATCTGTATCTGTATCTGTATCTGTATCTGTATCTGTATCTGTATCTGTATCTGTATCTGTATCTGTATCTGTATCTGTATCTGTATCTGTATCTGTATCTGTATCTGTATCTGTATCTGTATCTGTATCTGTATCTGTATCTGTATCTGTATCTGTATCTGTATCTGTATCTGTATCTGTATCTGTATCTGTATCTGTATCTGTATCTGTATCTGTATCTGTATCTGTATCTGTATCTGTATCTGTATCTGTATCTGTATCTGTATCTGTATCTGTATCTGTATCTGTATCTGTATCTGTATCTGTATCTGTATCTGTATCTGTATCTGTATCTGTATCTGTATCTGTATCTGTATCTGTATCTGTATCTGTATCTGTATCTGTATCTGTATCTGTATCTGTATCTGTATCTGTATCTGTATCTGTATCTGTATCTGTATCTGTATCTGTATCTATATCTGTATCTGTATCTGTATCTGTATCTGTATCTGTATCTGTATCTGTATCTGTATCTGTATCTGTATCTGTATCTGTATCTGTATCTGTATCTGTATCTGTATCTGTATCTGTATCTGTATCTGTATCTGTATCTGTATCTGTATCTGTATCTGTATCTGTATCTGTATCTGTATCTGTATCTGTATCTGTATCTGTATCTGTATCTGTATCTGTATCTGTATCTGTATCTGTATCTGTATCTGTATCTGTATCTGTATCTGTATCTGTATCTGTATCTGTATCTGTATCTGTATCTGTATCTGTATCTGTATCTGTATCTGTATCTGTATCTGTATCTGTATCTGTATCTGTATCTGTATCTGTATCTGTATCTGTATCTGTATCTGTATCTGTATCTGTATCTGTATCTGTATCTGTATCTGTATCTGTATCTGTATCTGTATCTGTATCTGTATCTGTATCTGTATCTGTATCTGTATCTGTATCTGTATCTGTATCTGTATCTGTATCTGTATCTGTATCTGTATCTGTATCTGTATCTGTATCTGTATCTGTATCTGTATCTGTATCTGTATCTGTATCTGTATCTGTATCTGTATCTGTATCTGTATCTGTATCTGTATCTGTATCTGTATCTGTATCTGTATCTGTATCTGTATCTGTATCTGTATCTGTATCTGTATCTGTATCTGTATCTGTATCTGTATCTGTATCTGTATCTGTATCTGTATCTGTATCTGTATCTGTATCTGTATCTGTATCTGTATCTGTATCTGTATCTGTATCTGTATCTGTATCTGTATCTGTATCTGTATCTGTATCTGTATCTGTATCTGTATCTGTATCTGTATCTGTATCTGTATCTGTATCTGTATCTGTATCTGTATCTGTATCTGTATCTGTATCTGTATCTGTATCTGTATCTGTATCTGTATCTGTATCTGTATCTGTATCTGTATCTGTATCTGTATCTGTATCTGTATCTGTATCTGTATCTGTATCTGTATCTGTATCTGTATCTGTATCTGTATCTGTATCTGTATCTGTATCTGTATCTGTATCTGTATCTGTATCTGTATCTGTATCTGTATCTGTATCTGTATCTGTATCTGTATCTGTATCTGTATCTGTATCTGTATCTGTATCTGTATCTGTATCTGTATCTGTATCTGTATCTGTATCTGTATCTGTATCTGTATCTGTATCTGTATCTGTATCTGTATCTGTATCTGTATCTGTATCTGTATCTGTATCTGTATCTGTATCTGTATCTGTATCTGTATCTGTATCTGTATCTGTATCTGTATCTGTATCTGTATCTGTATCTGTATCTGTATCTGTATCTGTATCTGTATCTGTATCTGTATCTGTATCTGTATCTGTATCTGTATCTGTATCTGTATCTGTATCTGTATCTGTATCTGTATCTGTATCTGTATCTGTATCTGTATCTGTATCTGTATCTGTATCTGTATCTGTATCTGTATCTGTATCTGTATCTGTATCTGTATCTGTATCTGTATCTGTATCTGTATCTGTATCTGTATCTGTATCTGTATCTGTATCTGTATCTGTATCTGTATCTGTATCTGTATCTGTATCTGTATCTGTATCTGTATCTGTATCTGTATCTGTATCTGTATCTGTATCTGTATCTGTATCTGTATCTGTATCTGTATCTGTATCTGTATCTGTATCTGTATCTGTATCTGTATCTGTATCTGTATCTGTATCTGTATCTGTATCTGTATCTGTATCTGTATCTGTATCTGTATCTGTATCTGTATCTGTATCTGTATCTGTATCTGTATCTGTATCTGTATCTGTATCTGTATCTGTATCTGTATCTGTATCTGTATCTGTATCTGTATCTGCTTAGCAAAGATTAAGCAGAGGCATACGAATACAACCTCCAAACTGGGGCTAATTGTGGAGCGTGCACTGAACTTTTAATCCCTTTCGATAAACAAGGTGCTGGATCTGCTAACCATCTAGTTATTTACGTTTCAAAGCTTGTATTTAAGTTGCAGTAGCAACACCAACAACAACATGGCCGAAGTTGAAATGTTTTGCAGTGTTGGAAAACGTTTTCATCTTGTTGCTTGCACTTTTCTTTGACTTTCAACTTGGCGTCAGAGGACTCTTCTCCTCTTTCGCACACACACAAACACACAAACACACATAGAGTGAAAATGGCGTCAAGTATTTATTGTGCACTATTGTTGCTGTAGTTGCAGTTGTAGTTGTTGGTCCAAAGAAAGTGAAAACTTTTGCCGCCAAGTCGCGAACAAATTTTAACCCAAAAAGTTGCGAGAAGACCGAGACGACGGCGACGAAGACGAAACTTTAAGCAAAAGTTGTGTCAAGTTGAGGTTATGTCTGTCGGCGAGCGGCGCTAGCGAGAGCGAGTGCGAGTGCGAGAGAGACGGCATGCGCCATGAGGCATAGACTGTGATTACAATCGAAATCGCGCTGAGTTCGCACGCAGCTGCTTAATAATAATGAAAATCATAAATGGAAGCCGGCAAGGGAGTAGAGTCTTCTGGGTAGCAGAAGAAGGCGGACAGGAGCAGAAGGAGAAGAAAAGAGAGGAGAAACAACAATTTGTTTACATTCAAAATGCAGAAAGTGCAGTTCGTAATGCACGATAAATAACAATGAAAAAAGCGTACGAAAATATTTTAGCGGCCAAAAAAAGCCAAATAATATGCAGTGGGAGAGGCAGGGAGAGGCGAGCGAGATGCGAGATAGAGAGTGAGCGAGCATATGAGAGAGAGAGAGAGAGAGATAGAGACAGAGAGACTGTGTGGGAGTGAGAGAGAGCGAGCGAGCAATTGCCGAGCTGCACGCATTACGACAAACAACACAAGGCGCAAGGTGGACGGCGGCGAGGGGAGTTCGCTTAGTTCTGGGAGCTGGCATCGATTACGCTTTGACGCGAACAGAGACGCCGACGTCGCCGCCGTCGTCGTCGTCGTCGTCGTCGGCTCTGCATTGGGCATAGGGTCAGGCGCAGGCAAGAATTTTTGGACACGCAGCGGCAGCGCAGTCCACCTGCAGCCACAGCAGCAGCTGGCGCTGGCATTGGGAGCTGCTGCTGGAGTTCAAGCAGGAGGAGCGGGAGCTGTGGCTGTAGCTGTAGCTGGAACTGTAGCTGTAGCTGTAGCTGTAGCTGAGGCGAGGGCACGCCATGGGGCGGGGGTTGCATTTTAGGCCACACCCACATGCGACGCTGCACATCGTTGTGATTGGCCCAAACAATTGGCAGTCAGCTGCAAAATACAACAAGACAGCAGAAACAAGTAAGGAAAGCTACAGTCGAGCGCGCGCGACTGTAAGATACCATTTACCCTATTCGAAGAAATAATACAAAATAAAATAAATGGTATAAAAATAAAAAAAAAGCAATTTACATTAAGAAAAAAAAATCGGCCCGCGCCAGATTCGAACCCAAGAACTCTCACGAACTCTGTAACTTACGAGTCGGACCTCTAACCGCTAGACCACACAAGCTTACGCCATGCGATCGGCAAATTAGGCTTTTATTGACGCGGGCCCTCTACAGCGTCGATTTAACGTTTTGGTTAGGAATCGCTAGTGCCCATAACTTTGTATGGGGAATTCGAACTCCTATAACTTCGTTGTTATTAAAAAATAAAAATTGAAGAAAGCTACAGTCGAGTGCACTCGACAGTAAGTTATAATTTACCTTTGGCTGCTAAAAATAATTCTTAATATTAATTACTTTTATTCGAATTAATAACAACGCATCGCATATTTCCGAAATACACATGCATTGACGCTAATGGCACATGCCGACTGCACGCCGATTGTGCGTGCGCAGTCGGCGCAAGCATTGAAGCCGAGCCTCTGCTCCGTCTCTGCTGCTGTATGCAAAACTTCTCGCGCCTAGGAACAGACCATGTGCTTCAGTGATTTGTTGTGAGAGTTGTCAGCTCTATAACTAAATGTCCCCGGTTCGAATCCCAGCGCAGTCTTCATTTTTTTGTATTGCTTAGAAAAAGTTTTTGTTTTTATTTTTTTTTTTTTGCATAATATACTTTTCATATAGCGCAAAATTATTAAAAAAAAAAAAAATTGCCCAGCGCAGGATTCGAACCCGCGACCTCACGCATCAGAAACTTGCGAGCCAACCATCAAGACCACACACAGTTACGCAGTGCGATCGGCAAAAAAAAAAAAAAATTTCCCGTTGCTGGATTCGAACCCGCGACCACACGCACCAGAATCTTGCATGCAACCATCTAGACCACACACAGTTACGCGGAGCGATCGGCAAATGAGACTTTTATTGATGCCGGCCTTCTGCTGCGTCAGTTCAACATTCTAGTTGGAATTCTAAGCGCCCACAACTTTATATGGAAGATTCAAACTCCTATAACTTCTTTGTTTATTGTCCGATCGGATTGAAATTTATAGGGTAGATCTGTACTATGGTAAGCTACAAGAGTGTTAAAAAAAATGTTTTGTAATTTCCCTACTTTTCTTAAAATTCAATAGTTTGGGGGCGGTGGGAGTGGCATCCAAAAGTTGAAAATCAAACATTCTTCGTAATGTTACCAGGCACCTTACTTTCAAATTTGGCGCTTCTAGCTTTTCTAGTTTTCTTTTAAACTATAAAAATGTGTTTTTTAGAGGCGGTGGGCGTGGCATCCAAAATTCTAAAATCCAACTTCTGCATAATGTTGCAAGACACCCTCCTACCAAATTTGGTGCGTTTATCTCTTTTCGTTATTGAATTATTTGGAAAAAATCGAAATACGCATTTATCGATTTGTGGAGGCGGTGGGCGTGGCACATCAAGTTTGAAATAAACTTCTTGTGTGTATTGAATACACGCACACTCCCACCAAGTCTGGTGCCTCTAGCTCTTTTAATAGCTGAGATCTGTGTGTTCATACAGACGGACAGACGGACAGACGGACAGACGGACAGACGGACAGACGGACAGACGGACAGACAGACGGACATGACCAAATCGACTCGGCTATTGATGCTGATCAAGAATATATATACTTTGTATGGTCTGCCACGCCTCCTTCTGCCTGTTACATACATTTGCACAAAGTTAATATACCATTTTTTACCCATTTTCAATGGGTAAATGGTATAAAAATACTCACACACACACACACAAACACACACACGCACACGTAGAACGAGCGAGCGAGAGAGGGAGAGCAACGTGTGGAACGGAGGCAAAAAACTGAAACGCAGAAAACGAAACAAACAAGCGACGGCAACGGCGACGCTGCAGCAAAAATCGCCCCCTGCAGCAGCAAGCAAACGCAGCAGCGAGGGGAGCACAAGCAGTAACCGAGGCCGGAGCGGAGTCGCAGTCAGCGGAGGCAGCAGCTGGCAGCAGGCAGAAAGGCAGCAGGCAGCGGGCAGCAGGCAGCAGGCCATGCATTCGTTTTGTTCTTGTTGCTTTTGCTTTCGCTGCTGCTGCCGTCACTGCAAGCGACTGCGAAACTCGGGCGACTGCACTGAGGGTGGCCCTGGGCAGCGATGCCGGCAGAGAGCAGCAGGGGAAGTGGCAAGCGAAGGGAGCTGGGTGGCGGGTGGCGGGTAGCGGGTAGCGGGGGGAGTGCGCATCGTCATCGGCTACGGCTCCGACTATGGCTACGGCTGTGGCTCTGGCTACGGCAGAGGCCGAGGCGCAGGCGGAGGCAGTGGCAGTGGCAGAGGCATCAACGTCGTCGTCGACGGCTTCTGTTTTTCGTTTTCGTTTTGCTTTATTTTGCCTTGCTTTGCGTTCGTTCGTTCGTTTTTGTTTGCTTTCGTTCGCCGCCTTCCATTCAGTTACCAGCAAACTACCCAATGCCCCTGCCTCCCGCCACCGCCCTAACCTCCGCCCACGCCCCCTTTCGCACCCTGGCTCAGCTTGGCCCTGCCCGGCCCCAGCCCCAGCCCCGGCCCCGGTTTCCCGGTCACAGTCACGTGGCACAGTCGCATGCATTGGCGCCGATAACTGCCATTTTTCTGCCGCTGTCGCTGCCGGCGTCGCTGTCGACGTCGACGTTGCCGTTGCTGTTGTTGTTTTAGTTGTGTTCGTAGTTGTGCCCTTAGTTAAACAAAGGGCATAGTTGGGATAGTCATTGAAGTTGTTCGACTCACACACTCACACACTCACACACGCACACAGCTACACACACCAACACACACACTCACTCTGCCGTACACACACATACACACAGCGAAAGGTACTGCTGCATGTAATTCTAATCAGAACTTAACGAAATCTACTCGCAATTTGAGCCCATTCATTAAATGCGACTGAGCACTGTCGCATTAGAGTGGACCATGTTGACTTGTTCACGTTGATAATAATCGATTGCATTTGGCATTTAAAATTATCGAAAATGTCGTACAAGATCTTCACTCTGATCTTTCTCTGATCAGTACAAGTTTCGAGTTAAGTGAAATCAAGTTGGCAGAATTTTGATTTTTTAAGAAATTTTTGAAAACTGCAACTCGAGCTATCAATATTATATATAGAGTTGCGTATCTGCACTCTTTTAATGTACATATCGATCGAAAGATTGCTAGGTATTAACTAGGGATTTTCGAATATACCGCTCATATAGAGAGAATTGTCTAAGTCCACTTAATCGATGCTCATGCTTAGCGAAGTGATCGCATAGTATTAATACCATAAATAACGATAGAGTTGATTTTGATCATCAGGAAGGGAGCTTTGATTAGTGATGGTATAGAGCTGCCCCATGAGAAGCAAGAGGTGTGTATTGTGGGCACCTTAAATATTCAGTTTCTTGAGGCATAACACAATTAGCATATTCTCTATAACTTTAGCTTTAATATTGATAGTATTTATCAGTTATTTAGACTTTTGAGAATTGTTTAAAATCCTAAAAAAAGATACTTGAAAGTGAATTTAAGGATTCTGATTTGACTATATTGTTATACCTATATATATTATATATTTAAACAAGTGATTAAATATATTGTGAAGTTATATATTCTATATATACAAATATATTATTTATATTATATTTATACCATTTGGTCATGTCCGTCTGTCTTTCCGTCTGTATGAACGCACAGATCTCATCTATTAAAAGAGCTAAAGGCACCAGACTTGGTGGAAGTGTGCGTGTATTGAATACCAGTATACAGTTCGACTTTATTTCAAACTTGACGTGCAACGCCCACCGCCTCCGCAAATTGATAAATGCGTTTTTCGATTTTTTGCAAATAATTCAATAACGAAAAGAGATAAACGCACCAAATTTGGTAGGAGGGTGTCTTGCAATATTATGCAGAAGTTGGATTTTAGACTTTTGGATGCCACGCCCACCGCCTCTATCAAACGAAATTTTTTTAATTATAAGAGCACTAGAAAAGCTAGAAGTACCAAATTTGGAAGTAAGGTCCCTGGTAACGCTACGCAGAATGCGGATTTTCAAATTTAAGATGCCACGCCTACTGCTCCCAAAAATCGATTTTGTAAATCGCCGAATAAAAGTAATTAATACTAAGAATTATTTTTTACCAGCCAAAGGTAAATGGTATCTTACTGTCGAGTGCACTCGACAGAAGTTGTTTTGTATTTTATTATTTCAAATACCTTTTCTTTTCTATCTCGAAAGTTAGAGTATGGCTCTCAGCTGTACTGAACGCACAAGCAACTATCATTGTAATCTTGAAGCCTATGGTTAATAGTGCACCCAGTCGGGAAAGAGTATCTTCGGTTCCGTCGACTCAGCGCGCCTCTTTTCGCTCCGAGTCTATCTTCAGTGTTTGCCGTTGCTTTTTGCTTGCTTTGTTACTTATTTAGTTTTATGTTCGGCTTTCTTTTTTCTTTCTTTCTTGCGCACATTTCTCCACTTTTTTCGAGTATTTTTATTCCTTCTTCTTCCTCATCATCTTCTTCTTCTTTCCCCTCTTTCTTCTGCGTTGTCTCTTTACGGCTGCTCGGTGCAAAATATTTTTGTTTGCTTGCCAAAAAATGTTGTCGATTTTTGTGCGCCGTCGCCTGGGCGCAGTCCTTGCAGCTCCTGCGATGTTGTCGATGTCGGCTCCTCCTTGTTGTTGCAGTTCCTGTTGTTGCTATTGTTGCTCTTGCTGTTGCAGTTGTTGTTGTTGCTAGTTTTTAGTGTTATTGCTGTCGCGTTTTGCGTCATGCGTCCTGCGTCCTGCGTCGGGTCTTTTGCCACGTCGACAACATTTGATGTTGTTGCATATAATGAATGCCGGCCGCCCACTGCCACTCCCCCCATCCCCTGGTGCGCTGCCCACGCTTAGACTAGTCCACTGCAACAATTTTTTATACTATAGATAGCAGACACACGAAACGAAACAGAAACAGCAAAACGACCAAAAAAAAAAAAGAATAGAAGGACAGAAAGGAGACGCGCAGGCGGGTGGGCGTGGTAAGAGCATGGAGCTGCCAAGGAGGGAGAGGTAGGGCAGGGGGGCAGTGCAAGGCACAGCGTAAACACTTTTGACATTTTATTTTTCACGCCAGCTCGTGGGCGCCTGCATGTGTGCGTGTGTTGGCGTAATGTATGTGTGTGTGTGTATGGGTGCTGTATATATGTGGTGTGCTTGTGTGTGTTGGTTTGTTTCTTGATGTGTGTATTGTATGCGTGCTTCAACTGTGTGTGTGTGTGTCTTGTATGTGTTTCATGTGTGTTCGTGTGTGTGTGTGTAGTGCCCTTTGTTGTCGCTGCTCTTTTAGCTGCGCCTTGCCTTTTGTTGCAACATCTACGCCCTCCACGCGTTGCTTGCCTTCCCTTCCAACTTCCTCCCCGCCTGCCTGCTCCTCTACTACCACTTTTTTCGGCGTCGTCAGCCTTCGCTTATTATTGGGCCGCTTAAGTGTGTGCGCATAAAGTGCAGGCGAAATTACATATTGCGCATACGACACGTGTGCTCAGCCTCTCAGCCTCTCAGCCTCTTGCCCTCAGCCTGTGGCCAGGCCAGGCGCATTGCATACTTGCAGGCGCCGCGCGTCTCCAGTTCGACAATGCGCGAAAGTGGGCGAGATGAGGCGGGGCGGAGCGCTCCAGTCTACTGATTAGTAGGCGCCCCACGCCGTCGCTTCGCCTAGTATCTCGCGAAAGTGGTGCTTAGGCTGGCATTGCTGAAGCATCTGCACCTGGAGAGAAAGGGTAGCATGGGGTTAGTAGATGATGATGAGCGTGGGAGATGGCTTCCAATTGGGCGTAGTTCGACCATGAGTAGGGGCAATATGCCACGAAATTGTGCAATAATCATGTATATGATCTTACTACCATATAGTTAAAAGTTATATTATTTATTATATATATATATATATATATATATTTAAATATGTATAAATATATATGTGTATTCATACATATGGTTCGATGATATATGCTCATGTCATTGAGCTCGATAGAAAAACGTGAGTTTTCGAAAAAAAACATGTTCAGTGTATAACAGTATAAAATACAGATATGTCGGTATAAAAAAAATAACCAGACCTTAGCATGAATTTCAAAAATATTATTCACAATATTTACAACATTAACAACTTTTTAAAACTGCATCTAGAAATTCAATGAACATACCAGAACTTGCTGTATACTTTCAATGCCCTGATCCTAAGAAAATTGCATAATTTACTTCGAAATTGTTTTAATTATTTATTTATATTATTGAGCTGGAGAATATTATATTTCTATTTTTTAGTTTGCTTTTGGCTATGCAGAATTCTTTCGGTGGGCAAAAACTGAATTTAAAGTAGGCTTGCAAAAATTGAAATCTACGAGTTTTTTTAATAATGAAACCGGTATATCGTTATCAAAAAATCTATTATAATGATCCCCTTTATGCCAAGTATATGTTTATAGCCAAATTTCTCCTTGAAACTCTTATTTAATTTGCTTAAAAAAATTAATTAATTATATTATTATTATTGGTATATATATTATTTATATTATTTATTATTAATATTATTACTATTGTTATTATTACTTTTATTTTTTATTATTATTCTTTTTATTATTATTATTGATATTAGTATTATTATTATTATTATTATTATTATTATTATCATTATTATTATTATTATTATTATTATTATTATTATTATTATTATTATTATTATTATTATTATTATTATTATTATTATTATTATTATTATTATTATTATTATTATTATTATTATTATTATTATTATTATTATTATTATTATTATTATTATTATTATTATTATTATTGTACCTCTATAAATTCTAAACTCTTTTTGTTCACCTCTTTCTACTGCTTCTTAAAAATTAAGTGTGGACTTGTGGGTGCAGGGGTGTCAAGTGTCATCGGCATTTGGCAGCGCTCCTGCCCCTCTCTTTCACCTCACAATGCCTCCCATCTGCCTGCCTGCTTGTAGTTGTTTCCTGACTTCAGTCCGCCGTATCGTATCATAATATTACTGACAGTTTCGCACCTGTACAACATTTCTAACGTTTGCCTCTCGCCCCTCTCTCGCTTGCTTCACAGCCGGCCAGCAGCTGCTAGCTCGCTCGCACTCACGCCACGTGCATAAAATAAATATTAAACGGCCTTCCGTTCCGTTGGCTTCGGCCTGCTCTCCACGTGTGTGTATCCTGTATCCGGTATCCGGTATCCTGTATCCAAATTGAAACCACAACAACAACAAACAAAGCAGGTGGCTGGCGCCCGGGGACAGACTCTGCGGCGGAGGGGGGCAGGGTCTGGCAACGCTTTAAAAGTCAAAAGTAAAAACAAGTCAATTTACGTCAAGCACTTTTGCTATAAAGGATATTAGAGCAGAAATACAACAAGGACATGCCAACATTTCCGACATGTAGGCGTCGACTGCCGGCGCCGCAGCTGCTAGATGCCACAAGCGGGGGCGGGGGCAAGCTATGCAATGCAGGCAGTGGCAGGGCTTGGGGCTCAACTTGCTGGAGATGTGAGTGGAGCGTGAAGCAGGAGGAGTGCGCGCTGCATGCCGAATGCAACTTCAACTAAGTGGCGAGAGAGCGGGCCAGGGGGTAGGGCAAGGAATGGATATCTTTGGAAAGAGCAAGGGCAGGGGGAGGGGTGGCTGTGCTGTTGGAATTTCTGCCGTTTTGCCGTCTTGCCATTTGCCATTTTGCCGTGCTCGACCATTTTGTGAGGCTCGCTTGCAGCACGTTGCACGTTGCATGCATGTCATTTGCGCAGTCAGACAATGCAGCAATTGCAACTGCAGCCAGTGGATGGGGCGAGGGAGTTTAGTCGGTGCGATTGGAGGTGCCTGCTCGGCAACAAAATGGCGGCAACTCGCACTCTAGAATCGTGTGTGTGTGTGTGTGTGTGTGGGAGTGTGTGTGTGTGTGCGAGTGTGTGTGTGTAGGCGCAACGTTTTAAAACGGGTTTCCTTTTTTTTCATGTGAAGCGAGCGGAAATTGCGTTGCCATTAGGCGATGTCGTTGGTTGACGACCTACCCCAAGCGTAAATAAATAATATGGCGGGGGAGTGGCAGCGGGCAGGGGTAGGTGGGCAAGGGGAAGCAGTAGGCAGCGACACGCAAGGCTTTGTACACCCAAAGACACGCACACACAGCGCACGCATACACACACATACGAGCATATACAGGCCACATACACACACACATCCACACACACACACGCACACACACACTTGCCTAGCACACACCGAACTAACCTACCGCAACGCATTGCTCGCTGTCTGAGGGTTGTTCTGCAGGGCCGCCTTGCCCCTTGCCCCTTGTTTCTTGTTCCTTCCACACCGCCCCTGCCCCGCCCTGGCGCCTTTCCTTTGTCTCGTTTCGCTTTGTTTTGCCAGTGCTTCTGCTGTTGCTGCGTCTGTCGGTTCCCCCCGCTTCGTTTCGTTTGCAGCGGGCCACAAACAATTTAATACATTACCGTGTTCTGCTGGCGCTTCCTTTTTCGGCTGCCATTTTTTTCCTGCTGCGTGTCCTTCTCCACAACAACAACAGCAGCAGCAGCAGCAGTAACAACAGCGGGAAGAAAGAGAGCAGCAACAAATGAACAAGAGGAAGTCGCAGAAGACAACGAGGACAACAAAAGTGCGCCACGCACCAAATCTGCTTCTTCCACAATATTCTTGAGCTAACAAAATAATGCTATAAATCTGCTATATCTGCTATTTTCACTGCTCTACTTCTTCTACTTTCTACTGCTCCGCCTGCAGTTCTGCTGCCCTCAGCCCTTTCTTGCCTGGTGTCTTGCCTGCATGACGCAAGTATTGCGTATGGTCAGGGGCCAGCATGTTGCCTCTTCTACTGCGTTGTGCGGTCCGCTTATATGAATCGCAGTTCCACACGGCGTATGCGTAATGCGGGTTGAATAATCCCCAAGTGCAACAATGCTCCCTTCTGTTCCACAGCGGTTGTGCCTTTCCTTCTTATCGACTGCACTCTACACCTACACCTTTGACCAGGGCAAACGCGAAATACCTGAAAGCTTATAATGCAGATATAATATTATATAGTGTATGGTATATAGCTGTAGGAATGTTATATTTTTATACCATTTACCCATTGAAAATGGGTAAAAAAATGGTATATTAACTTTGTGAAAATGTATGTAACAGGCAGAAGGAGGCGTGGCAGACCATACAAAGTATATATATTGTTGATCAGCATCAATAGCCGAGTCGATTTGGTCATGTCCGTCTGTCTGTTCGTCCGTCTGTCCGTCTGTATAAATGCCCACCGCTTCCGCAAATCGGTAAATGCGTATTTAGATTTTTTCCAAATAATTCTATAACGAAAAGAGATAAACGCATCAAATTTGGTAGGAGCGTGTCTTGAAACATTATGCAGAAGTTGGATTTTAGACTTTGGGATACCACGCCCACCGCCTCCAGAAAACACATTTTTATAGTTTAAAAGAACACTAGAAAAGTTAGAAGCACCAAATTCAATAGTAAAGTGCCTGGTAACATAACGCAGAACGCGGATCTTCAAATTTTGGATGCCACGCCCACCGCTCCCAAAAATCGATTTTGTAAAACGGTAAATCAAATTATAGGAAAAGTACAAAAGTTTCCGAATTTTTTAAGTATTATTGTAGATAATAATAATATCGACCAACCCTATAAATTTAAATCCGATCGGACAATAAACACAGAAGTTATAGGCACGAGAAGTTTTGCTCAGAGCAGCAGAGGCCCGACGCCGACTGAGCACGCAAAGTCGTCGTGTAGTTAGCGTGCAGTCGGCATGTGCTATTAGCGTCAATGCATGTGTCTTCGAAAATATGCCATGCGTTGCTATTAATTCGCCGAATAAAAGTAATTAATATTAAGACATAGGTAAATGGTATCTTACTGTCGAGTGCACTCGACTGTAGCTTTCTTCACTTGTTTTATATAAGATGTGTTTTTTTTATGTATTATATATATACAGTTCGTGCGATCAATACCAACTTGGAACGCATTACTGAAGACAGGTCGGTCTACGTTATGTATATATATATTTCAGTTCTTAACAAAGTTCAAGCTTTCCAATCTTTTCCAACATGCACTAACTCTAACTAGCTTCAGTTTTTTATGGGTACATTTTGATTTCGATCAATAATTGTATATTTCTTGAGTCTTAAATGCTTTCCATATTTCATTTATTTATATGTTTGGGGTCAAACTTAAAGGCTAAAGTATGTTTGATTTTTTATAGAGACGACTTTGTATTAAACTAAGGTCGTCGTATATTTTTAAAATATCGTTTCAATGATAATTTCTTTTTTGAAAAAAAAAAAATGATTATAGTATTTAAAATATCACTTTAAAATATCGATATATTCGATCTTTTTGATATACTTAATTTGCATAAAAAATGCATACTTTGTTTTATCTAGAAGCTGCAACTCAAATTAAGCCCAACTGAAAACTTACTATAAAAATGAGTAAGCTATATAAAGATTTCAGTTTCCATTGAAGATACTAGTGAAAACTTAAATTGACTCACTGTAATTGCAATTTATGATCATTTTCTATTAGTTCTTTTTTAAATAATGATCCACGACATACGTACATAAATATAAAATAAAAACATAGTTTTTTCGATATTTGGCTATGAAATTAATCCGATATAAATATATAATTTTTCTACAAAAATTTCGATATATTGAAATTTTGATATATTATCAACAAGCCCTATAAATAACACATCAACAATATCATAATTTAGATTTTAAAGATTAAAAACATACTTTTAGAACCAAAGATATTTATGCATATCTATCATAGAGTATATAAGTTTGTTTATTAACATGATTTTTCATATAGGCAGGTAGCTGAAGCAGCAAAAGAAAATCCTTATGAAAAGTAACAGCTTTCAGATCAGGCCGTGGATCTTCTTTTACCGAAAATGGTAGGAGGGAATAGGGGAGCAGACGTGGAGCTGACAGCAGGATATGAACATAAACAAAGCGGCGAAAAGCATTAATCAACGTAAACAAATGTAATTTGATAGCACGGGAAATTGTTTACACATTTGCACGCAAACTATCGGCAAGAGCAGCGGAGGCAGGGCGAGGGGCAGTTGAGGGGGCGAGAAGCGGGGCAAGCGAGAAGATGTTTTTCGGTTATCGATGCCGAACACTGGCCGCCAATCAGTGGCACATGCTAATGGAGGGAAGGCAAGGGCTGGGTTGGGAGGTGGCAGGCAGGAGGCAGGAGGCAGGAGGCAGGGGGCAGCAGGCAGGAGGAGGAGGTAAGCCCAGTGCCGACTTTTCAAAATGAATGCCATGTGCAGATGTCCTGCCAATCAATGGATACGCTTCAATAAACACATACATCGAGTTTCACTTGCAGCTACAAAACGTCGAGCCCCGTGGGGAACTGCTGATTGTGGGCGGAGGGGGAGGGGATAGTGAGCTGAATTGCGGCTGCCTGGCTGACTGCACATATGTATACGTATGTATATATGCAAAAGCTTGTCCCTCCTCCCGGCGGGCATGTGTGTGTGTGTGGCGCCCAAATTGCAACACGAAAAGCGAACAAATCGTGAAAATTATTGAAAAAAACTACAAGCAGCAGCGGCAGAGTGTGCGAGCGAGACGGAAAATGCGAGCGAGAAAGAGATCAGGCGAGTGTGTGAGTGAGAGAGAGAGAGAGATAGAGCATGCCATAATGCGCCAAAAAGAGAGCGGCAAATTAAAAAAATGTATGAAAAACGTTGCGTGAGGCAGTAAGATGAGGAAGGGGTGGGGCATGCGAAGGGAGAGCTGCAGCAGAGGCAAATGCGGGCAAAGCGAGAGAGAGAGAAAGAGAGAGAGAGAAGACTGGCCTGTGCTTGGGCTTTGGCCTGTTCAGCATCCGCTTCATTTATTGACGTGTAGAGTATCCCTATGATTGCCTTCTACAAACTACAACTAACAGAGTCTGTCCCTCCCCTTGCGCACTCGCAACTCGCTCCCACTTCGCCCTCCCCTTGGCCCACTGCTCTCACTGATTGCTTCAGTTTTTTTTTCTGTGCTCCATCGATGCTTTTGTTTCGTGTATTATTTTTGCTTTTTACCGAGTGCCCAGTGGCAGCCACATCCGCATCCGCATTCGCATCCGCCGACATCAACGTCAGGCCAGGTCTGGCTCTGACTGGCAGGCGAATCACTCATGCTCTCCCGCTCTCTCTCTCTCTCTCTCTCTCTCTCTCTCTGTGTGTACTACTGTCTTTGTCTCGGCGAGCTGGAAATATTTCAATTTTTAATTGGAAAATGTGCACACATGAGTTGTTCGCTTAATGAATGCAACGGACATGTTAATATTATCGCATCGAATTCAGCTGCATCATCGATATTACAAAACAAGTAGCTGTCCCGCTCGCACACTCGCTCGTCCTCTCTCTCTCTCTCGCTCGCTTGCTGTCGCTGTATTGTTCGCTGAGTTCTTTTTCCGCTGCTTTTCCTGATGTTACCCATCATAACAAATCACAAAGCTAGGAATTACACCCATGTGCATTTGCGTGTGGGTGTGTGTGTGTGTGCGAGTGTGAGAGCGCAGGCAAGTTGCAACTAACTGACGCACCGAAAAGTCATTTGAAAGTCGCAGAGGAGAAACTCCTGCAGCTTCAACTTAGGAAATGCGCTTGCCCCCCGCTTGCAGTACGTGTGTGCGTGTGTGTATGTGTGCGGCTTGTTACTGCCATTGTTGTTGCCAGCCAACTAAGTAGTCGGCTTAAAGAAGGCAACGTATTTTTCAGTTAACAAATCGAAGAATTGCAGCGAAATAATGCGATCGAAATTGCGCGCACAAATTGCGCAGAATATTGTGGAATATTCTTCGGTTTTTGGCTTTAAAGTTCATAAAGAATTCGGAGAAAACTTACTTTGAAAAGGTAAGAAAAGAGTTCCTTTTTTTTTTTTTTTTTTTAGTTTAAATTTGTCATGAATAAGCTCTTTGGCTTCTTTTTTCCTTTTCTTTTGCATTATATCAACGTTTTCAGGCTACGCCCTTAATAAATACAATTGGTTTTTCCTATTCTTTTCGAAGAATTGCTTAAAAAGAATTTCTTGAAAAAAATTCCAACTCGCTTCTTATTTTCAAAAAAATGTTAGTATTATTCCCATTACATTCTAAAGCTTTTAAGAATTGTTTAATTTTTTTATTATATTTTCAAGTTATTTTCGAAGTATAGCTTCTTGGCAAAAATTTCAAAGTCGTTTCTAACTCTTGAAAACTATTTGTATATTGTCTTTAGATTCTTAAGCTTTTAAGCTTAACTTATTAATATTTACTTTTTTTATACTTTCAAATTGCAAATTTCTTTTCATAGAATGACTAAAAAAAACTCATTTTCTTGACGACAAAATTCAAAGTCGTTTCTAACTTTCGAAAACTTGTATATTCTCATGAGTTTCTAAAGCTTTTAAGCATAACATGTTTATATTTCTATTTATTTTATATATTCAAATTATTTTCGATAAAAAAACACCTTTGTGTAAATGTAAATGTATTTCTTGACATAACAAAATTTAAGTCGCTTCTAAATCTCGAAAACTTTTTGTATATTTTCAATAGGTTCTAAAGCTTTTAATCATAACTAGTTTATATATATTTTATATTTTGTATATACCATATATTTTTATATTGTCACTACATTCTGAAGCTAATAAACGTAAACTCCTTTGAATGGCATTACACCTTATAGTGGGCTACAAATTTTGAGAACCTTCTTCTTCTCCTTTATGATCTCAAGTTATTAAAGTAAAGCTTGGAAGACTTTTGTTTAAATGTACAGTAGTCCCTTCCCGACACAATTCAAGGCTTTAGCAGCTTGTTCCGGGTTATGCAGAGAGAAAGAGAGAGAGAGAGAGAAAAGTTAATTACATTGAACTGGGCGCAATTTGCAGATGATCTTAATTGAAGGAGCGCGCGCGCGTCTCGGGAAGCTGCGCGCAAACTATGAGAAAAACCAATGCGAAAATTTCGACACTTCAACTCGAGCTGCTGTTGCTGTCGTTGTTGTTGCTGTTGTTGTTGTTGCTGCTGCTGCTGCTGCTGGTGGAGCAGCGCACACGTTTTAAGGTAACAACTGCTTATCACACAGCACCATCAATTGACCTTTCGCAGCAAGTCGTGTTCGGCCAGGGATTGATAGAGTAAGCGAGTGAGAGGGGGTGTGGAGAGAGACAGGGCATGCCTGGCATTTCATCAGGCAACTGCTCCAAATAAAATACGTACCGAGCCAAGGGCTTCGCAGCCAGAACGTCGGCCTGACTCTGTGCGCTTATCGGCGACGTGCCGGAAAATGCGCTGGGAAAATGAGTCAGGTACAGCGCAGCAGCCCAGTGCTCGGGTTCGGGCAGAGGCAGAGGCTGAGGCAGAGGCTCGAGCTCAGGCCCAGTCTTTCTGGTGAACGTACTCGCAAATATGCAATAAAGTGCGCATAAATTTACGCGCGAAATCAATCTGGTAACTTGAAAATTAGCCCTGGCTCTGGCCCAGGCCCGGGTCTGGGTCTGGCTGCCTGCAGTCGGCAGTCGGCAGTCGGCAGTGTGAGGCGACTCTGCCGTCTGCTGCCTTCAGCCAAAATCGCCTTTTAATAGCATACAGCGAGAGGGAGGCTGAGAGAGAGAGGAGAGGGAGAGCGTCATAGAGAGGGGGAATCTTCGGCAGCAGGCAGTTATTTCTGCAGTTACCCTTTGCCCTCTTAAGTGTGAAATTTGGCCAAAGACTCGAGTCTCCAGACTCGGGTCTGGAGTCTCGCGCAGCCAGGTTTGAGGCTAAGCTGAAGCGCAGCCTTAGCCCAGTCTTTGGCCCGCTTTGCTGTCAATAATTGTTGTTAATAACGCGACGCTTAACTTGACGTTAACTTGGAAACGCTGCCGCACTTTGGTCAGCCAGGCACACACAAACACACACACACACACACACACACACAGGCAACAGCTCCCGCAGATAGTCGACAGCTCTTTATGCTTCCAACTTGAACAGATTTAATTAAAGTGATGCGATTTTTTCTCAGCTTTAACTTGCTTTTCCCTTTTTCTCTGTTCATTAGCAATAGCCAAGGCAACAGCAGCAGCAGCAGCTGCAACAACAACAGCAACTACAATTTCTAGCAGTACTGTAAGCACACACACTTCGTCGATCTTTGATAGTACTGAATGAGTGCGTAAAACTGTGGGAATTCGAGAAGAAATCTCTCTTTCGGCAAATGCGACAAATGACACAGAGCAGAGTGCGACTCAGAGATGCTACTCAGAAGTCTCGCGATATGAACTGTGAGTGTATAGCAAATATACTAGATACATATATCTACAGTGCACTGAGGGCACAGCAGTGGCGGCAGCGCTCACTAAGCAAAGGTAGATACTTTCAGATAGCATACTATGATTTACCTAAATAATATATATATTCTCGATCAAAAGTGATCTCCAACCCGATCTAACTTTGTTTTTCAGTAGTCTGTACGTATACAGCATATGTTTCGTAATTGTCCTAATCAAATAAAATAAGTATATAAGCTTTATATTAAGTCGTGATCTGCATATAACTTTGTTTTTCAGTAGTCAATAGGGATACAACATATGTTTCGTAATTGTCCTACTCAAACTTGATAATGATATATATTGGGCCGTTCACTAAGTAATTTGGCTTGATGCTCTTACTACGTTTTTTCGCAGACAACTTCACACTTAACAGCTTTACCGTTGTCAACTATAGTTGAACAGCTGCTATAGAAAGACAGTTTTGGAAAGAAGTTTTAAATTTCTTGGAATTGTTTTTGTTGGGTGCCTTGTCGAAGATGGAAGATCGCAATCAGCATTTCCGGCACATTTTACTGTTACTATTTACTACCGAAAGGGTAAAAACGCAGCTCAAGCAAGGCGAAGATTATGTGATGTGTACGATGAAGATGTGTTGACCGAACGCCAATGTCAAAATTGGTTTGCAAAATTTCGCTACGGCGAATTCGAGCTTGGGGATGCACCGCGTCCAAAAAGGCTCGTTGAAGCCGATGTGGATAAATTAAAGTCGTTGGCCGATGCAAATCGTCGAATAACAACTCGAGAGATTGCTAAAAGATAATATAACAATACTTAATTTCATAAAATGCCTTGCACAATTAAAACGTTTTTGCTTAAATTGCAAAAAAAAGAAAGAAATGCTAGAGATCTGAAATTTATAATAGATTCCAAGAAACAGTTTTGAGTGCCTCATCATCGAGAGAATCAAAAAAAAATAATAAAAATACTTTTAACAGATTAATAAAAAAATATATCTTTCAGAGAATGCAAAGAAGTAATAATATATAATATATATAAATATATAAAAATATGATATGATATAAAGTTTAAAACACGCCCTTAATGCATTGCTGCATTTACTATATATGACGTTTTTATGACATCATATAAGAACTTATATATTTTTGATCAATATCAAAGCTGGAATCGCAGCTCGAAATTGCATCAAATGTCGTTGAAGATCTTTGGTATATAATATCAGCTGCTAAGCGAATTTTACGTAATCTAACTAGAACATCTGCGACTCTTAATGATCTAAGTGTATTCTTTAGGTTTACTCTCACTCTCATTTCCCTTTCGCTTCGCCCGCTCCAGCCTGATAGCCTTTTACTTTTGAGTGGAGCCTTCTGCTTAGCATATTTACCTTCTAGCCGCACTTTTGTAAACGTTCAGACCGCGCTTTTTTCATTATTTTTGCAGCCATTTGTCGATAAAAGCTGGCAGAAAGCCACATGCCACCGTGCCACCGCGCCACCGCGCCACATGCCACCATGCCACACCGTGCCACATAATAAGGCAGCGCGACTTCTGTGTCAGCCTTTGGCAAATGCAAAAACTAATTGGTATTTATGGTTGGCAAAGCGGCAGCTACACGCCCAACAGCAGCAGCAGCAACAACAACAGTCAAAGCTGCAACAGCAACAGCAACAGCAACAGCAATAGCAACATCAATAAAAACAACATCAATAGCAACAGTAGCATCACCAAGAGCAACTGCAGCAGCAGCAGCAACATGTACAGCAGCAGCAGCAACTACAACAGCAGCAGCGGCAACATAAGCAGCAACAACGGCAATGCGATTGCATTAGTAAATCCTTGTAATCCCCACATTAGTCTCTCTTTTTGGTCTTAGCAAATTACCTGCTAGGTGAAAAGGAAGGAGGGGGGGGGGGGTGCGGTAAGAACCAGGAGGCAAGCAGATGATGAGGAAAGCAGGAGGGGCAAGTACTGCGTGTGTAGCTGGCGATCTGTTGAAGCGTGCTGAGCGCCTGACAAACCACATGCGATTATACGTGCAGAGCCCAGGATGAGCAGAGGGCGAGCGGCAGGGCAGGGCTCGCAGGGATGCCGGGGCTAAGGTCATAGCGGGCTTTTCCCTGACTGCGTAACAAATCGCTGAAAATATGCGACGCGTGTGTCGCAGCAGCAGCAGCAGCAGCAACAAGCGCCAAGGTGCAAGCACGCACACATGTGCAAGGTATATACACGAGTTATATATATTACGTATATAGAGTGTATAGCTCAGCTGTATACCCCTGTAGAGCCCGACGAAGGCGCCAAAAAGATGGCGGCAAGCAAGTAAAAATCGCATGCAATTTGAAGAAAAATATGCGAAAAGTAAACTTTTGAAACGACGCATTTGTTGCTGCTGCTGCTGCTGCTCCCAGGGGAATTGCTGCTCAACTTTGAGGGGGTGTGTGTGTGTGTGTGTGTGTGTGTGTGTGTGTGCACCCTGCATAGCCATGAAATGTGCAAGTGCGTTAGCCCCAAAACCAATTTTCAGTAATGACTGCATTTTGCCGACAAGCACGACGAGCACGACAAGCAGCAGCAGCGACTGCACAGGGGCGGAGTGCGGGTGGCGCAGAGAAGACGAGGGCGAGGGCGAGGGCGATGTGTCGGTTTAAATGCACAAAGCGCGCAAAGGACATGCCAAGGACAAACGTTGCTTGAACTGGCAGCGAGCGCAGACGTAGCTGCTGCTGCAGCGCAGGGGATAAGCAGCGTGCAGTGCGGCGCGACGCGGCGCGGCGCGGGGTCAGAGGTCGCACTGCAGCTAAGGCAGCCGTTTGCCAAAGCCGCCGCCAGTCGCAAGTCGAAGTCGAAGTCGCAGTCGCTGTCGCAGCCGTCGCCATCGTCGTCGCCGCCTTACGTAATTTGCTGCGGCGATGGCGGCAAAACACATCGCAAAATGGCGACAGCATTTGGCCAAACAGCTCTTCCCGCGCAGCCCACCACACCCCCCGCACCCTCCAGCAGGCTCCTGCAAATGCAGCTGCAGCTGAAGCAGCGCGCTGCGGGTTTTACAATTTTAAGATTTATTTACGTGCTTCTGGGACGAGATGCGGCCAGGATAAGCAGGAGCTGCAGCCCGAGCCGAAGCTGAAGCTGAAGCCGGAGCTGCTGTTGCCTCATGCGTTTGTTGGCCGCGCCAAAAACTTTGCCAACGCCAGATGCATACTAATGCCACGAGGGGGGCGGCGCGAGGGACAGTGCGTGTGTGTGTCTGTGTGTGTGTGTGTGTGTGTGTGTGTGTGTGTGTGCCGGCATCGGCTACTGCAAAAGTCAGCCTGTGACCTGTGTTCGTCCTCTAAAGTGAAATATTTCAGCAGGCGAAATGCAATTTCTACGCGTTGTGCCAAACAAAGAGGCAGGCGACCCACCGCACCACTACCCTCCCCCAACCCCTGGGCGCCTGCAGTCCGCCCCCGTTTTCGGGCGCCCAAAAGCATTGGCCATTGCGTAAGATGTCGACAACGTCGCTGGGGCGTCATTTAATGCGCCGCCAGTTGTCTTAGCTGCAGCACACACAGAGTGAGAGCCAGCGAGAGGGGGGAGAGAGAGAGAGCGAAGGGAGGGGAGAAGGAGCCAGATACTAGCGCGGACGGAGGAGAGCGCAGGGACGACAACGCAGGCGACGTCGTTGGCATATTTCATTTTCCAGCTACTTTTTTGCCGCTTCATTTGACAGGGGAGCGCACGGGGCTGGAGGGGAGTAAAGTAGAACACAGGAGCGAGCGGAGTGCGAGGAGCAGTTGCTGGGGCTGGGCTAACGTCTCTGGCCGGAACTGTTTGGCTCCATCATAATCTTGCCCCTGACTCTCAGCCCAATTTCATGGATTCTGCTTGAAAAACGTTGCATGTATCTGAAATGCTTCAGCATTGATAAATAGTTTTCTGCTGTCCTCCGGGGCGGCTCCCTCTCTCCCTCTCTCACTATATCTCTCTCTTGCTGTCGCTCTCTCTCTCGCTCTGTGCGAAATTAGGAAAATTAATGTGGGAAAATGCTTTCCCCAAGTGAAGTTGCTGCAGCAATCAACGCGTTTCATATATCAACCGAAACGGCGCCCATTTCGAGTGCCTCGAAATGGATGGGCAAGTTGAGGGATTCACGGAATTCGGGGGATCTGCAAGAGCAGCAGCTCGAGATGCACCCTGAATAATGTGCGTATTGTGCGAGTTTTGGCATCCGCCTTTCCCATTGATGGCTGCCAAAGGGTGTGCAGTGTGTGATTAGGTCTGATTGGATCGATAATATGTTGCGAGTTTCAAGAAGTGAGCACGAGTTCGAGTTGAGTTTCGATATGGGTCTAATGCGGTTTAAGATGGAAAGATCGCAGAGTAGACAAAGTTAAAGGAATTGGGAAAAAGAAAAGCACAGAAAAACTGTTTTCAGAGAGCGATAGGGATGAATAGGAATAGATAGAATGCTCAGTCGGCGTCGGCGTCGGTGTCGGGCCTCTGCTGCTGTAAGGGAAACTTCTCGTGCCTATAACTGCTGTGTTTATTGTCCGATCAGATTTAAATTTATAGGGTTAGTCGATATTATTATTATCTACAATAATATCTAAAAAAATTCGGAAACTTTTGTACTTTTCCTATAATTTGATTTACCGTTTTTTGGGGGCGGTGGGGGTGGCATCCAAAATTTGAAGATCCGCGTTCTGCGTTATGTTACCAGGCATCTCACTATTAAATTTGGTGCTTCTAACTTTTCTAGTGTTCTTTTAAACTATAAAAATGTGTTTCCTGGAGGCGGTGGGCGTGGCATCCAAAAGTCTAAAATCGAACTTCTGCATAATGTTTCAAGACACCCTCCAACCAAATTTGGTGCGTTTATCTTTTTTCGTTATTGAATCATTTGCAAAAAATCGAAAATCGCATTTATCAATTTGCGGAGGTGGTGGGCGTGGCACATCAAGTTTGAAATAAACTCGATCTGCGTTATCAATACACGCACACTTCCACCAAGTCTGGTGTCTCTAGCTTTGTTAATAGCTAAGATCTGTTCGTTCATACAGACGGACGGACAGACGGACAGACAGACGGACAGACAGACGGACAGACGGACCAAATCGACTCGGCTATTGATGCTGATCAAGAATATATATACTTTGTATAGTCTGCCACGCCTCCTTCTGCCTGTTACATACATGTTCACAAAGTTAATATACCATTTTTTTCCCCATTTTCAATGGGTAAATGGTATAACAAGTGAAGAAAGCTACAGTCGAGTGCACTCGACAGAAAGATACCATTTAGCTTTCGCTGTAAAAAAATAATTTATAATATTAATTATTTTTATTCGGCAAATAACAACACATCGCATATTTTCGAAGACAAATACACATGCATTGACGCTAATGGCACATACCGACTGCACACTGACCACGCGTCGACTGTGCGTGCGCAGTCGGTGTCAGGTCTCTACTGCTGTCAGCGACTTTTCCACTTTTTATATATATTTTTTTATATATTTTGATTGACTAATTTACAAAATCGATTTTTGGGGACGGTAGGCGTGGCATCCAAAAGTTGAAATTCCGCATTCTCCGTAATGTTAGCAGGCACCTTAATTTGGTGCTTCAAGCTTTTCTAGTGTTCTTTTAAACTATAAAAATGTGTTTTTTTAGAGGAGGTGGAGGATAGAGCAATGTAAGTAATTATATAGGGACTGTTTTCTCAAATCAGAGAGAAAAAAGTACCAAGGAGACGAAATATCTCAGATCTCCCCAAACGCAATTAAGCGAGTGCCCCACTCAACCCGCGCCCATATGATATGCTGCCAGGTCTCTCTAGGTGCTGTCTAGGAGCGTTATCATATCAGCTGCGCGATGAGCCTGAAAGCTCACTAATCGCACGCCCGCTGCCGACTGTGCGCAGCGCGTGCTGCTGCTGCTGCTGTTATCGCTTATCGCGCGACTTATGCATGTTCGGGCACGCGTAAGTGTCCTGGCCATAAAGCATGTGTGAAGGCGACGTGTGCTGGCTGAATGCGGCGCGGAATTGTAAGCAATTTGCACGCAACGCGATAAAAATCGCCTAAAAAGCGCGATTAATGTCAATTTTATCAATAAAATTATAAATAAAGACATGAAAACGAGCCGTGGCGAGATAAGCGCGAGCGAAATGCGAACACAAGTCACAACAGCAACAGCAACGGCGACAGCGACAGCAACAACAACGAGATTAGGACAGGCAAATTATTGAGTGTTGCTGCTCGTGTTGCATGCGGCAAACGGCGAACGGGGAAACAGGAAAACGGCAAATGGCAAACGGCAAACGGCAAACGCAGCTGGGCCCGCTGTTGCCCCTTGCTGCAGCAGCGTTCTGCAGCGGACTCTGATGCAAATGCGCAGCTGCTGCGGCGTACACACACACACACACGCACGCGCAAACAGCATACAGCAAAGTGGCAATTCGGCTAAAAATTTATTTCATTTTATTCAACATGCTTAGCACTGTTGCACTGTGGAGCCAGAGCAATTGAACTGCAGCTGAAAGTCTCAAATATTTTTGCATTACTTGGGATATGGTACGCAGTCCACGTTGAGCCAAAAGGCGTAATCAATCTCAAGAGCATGGACTTTGGCTTGGGGTCTATGTATATTTGGACAGTGGAATCTCTGTATATTCAGATCTCTGAGTGCTGAGAAGCTACAGTTACCAATTCGGGCACACAGATTAAGCTCTTGCTAGTACAGCTTAGGCTACTTCCAAAACATATTCACACAATGCATGTACAAAGTAATGCAGAAATAAGTATTTCCATGCAGAATACTAAGGTTATCAGTTGAGCTAACCAATAAAACTTCTGCACAGTTAAAGCTATTTAAATGATCTGCCTGGAAACCAAATTTGATTGAAATCGCAGGTGATTTGTCAAAGTTATGCTCAAAACAATGAGCAGCTCTAGTGGCTTTGCTCTGAATTTGGTGCTTATTTGATTCCTATTGGTGTGAGTGCACCAGTGTGAGTGAGGCCATCGCGTCGCATCGTCACACAGTGTTCCCACGCCAAAGGCTAAGCAGCGGGTTCAAAACGTTTTGCCCGCCTCGAGACTGGGACTCAGCGCGAGACTCAGGTTCAGACTCAGAGTCAGCGTCAGCCTCAGCCTCAGCCCCAGCCTGAGACTCAGAGTCAGACTCAGCCTCAGACTGAGACTGCGAATCAGTTCGGAATCGACTGCAGCTTCCAATTACACAAAAGATTGCTGAGAACAGCCGCGCGTCGTCGAAATGTGCTGCGTTTGGGTTTTCGCGCGAATGGCGAAAAGCTGGAAAAACCCAAGCTGGGCAGTACCTCCCATTCCCCCTATAGCTCCAGTTCCAATACCGATTCCAGTTGCAGTTGCAGTGGCAGCGGTAGTTGCCATTGCTGACGTCATACGGAGTCTGTGACAAATTGCCCAGGCGCTGAATATGAGTATCTCGCTGCGTCCCGCTCACTCTGGCTCTGTCTTGACTCGAGTGTGAGTTACTGCAGTCAGCTGCAGCCATTAAAAATGGGCCCAAAACGGCGTCAAACACTTGTTGCCGACAGCAGCAGTCAGAGGCGGCAACTGGAGGCAACTTGCAACTTGCAACTCGCATGCCAAAATGCCTTTTCAGGGCCTTGCGATTTGCATAAACTGCTGCCAGGGTTGCCTTTGTCGGCAACTTCTTTTGCAGTAGCAACAGCAGCAACAACAACATGCAACAACAACGTGCAACAACAACATGCAACGTCGTCGAAGCGCGCAACATTTTCTTAATGAGCGACAAACAATGAAGCTGCCAGCGTGTGTGTCTGATGTTTGTGTGTGGGGTGTGCGGTGTGTAGTGTGCGGTGTGTGGTGTGTGGTGAGGGGTGTGCATTAGGTCTATACAAATTAATCGGCAAGAAGCATGCGAGTCTAATTTGTTGTTGTTAGTGCTGCGCATTTTGCTGCCGCTGCTCGCTGCCAATCGTCAAATGTGGCAAGTGGCAAGTGCCAGACGGCAAGTTGCAAGTGCTTGCTGCAACTTATACTATATATAGAAATAAATCAAGTTTCAAAGTTGTTGCCTGCCATGCAAATGTGCAGCTACAGATCGTAGCAGCTGAGAGTCGCTACCATTTGCCTATGGCTGTTAAAAAATAATTCTTAATATTAATTACTTATATTCGGCGAACTATTAAAAACGCATCGCATTTTTTCGAAGTCAAATACACATGCATTGACGCTAATGGCACATGCCGACTGCACGCTGACTACACGACGACTGTGCGTGCTCAGTCGGCGTCGACGTCGGCGTTGGGCCTCTGCTGCTGTAAGGGAAACTTCTCGTGCCTATAACTTCTGTGTTTATTGTCCGATCGGATTTAAATTTATAGGGTTGGTCGATATTATTATTATCTACAATAAATACCTAAAAAAAAATCGGAAACTATTGTACTTATCCTATAATTTGATTTACCGTTTTACAAAATTGATTTTTGGGGGCGGTGGGCGTGGCATCCAAAATTTGAAGATCCGCGTTCTGTGTTATGTTACCAGGGACCTTACTTTTAAGTTTGGTGCTTCTAACTTTTCTAGTGTTTTTTTAAACTATAAAAATGTGTTTCCTGGAGGCGGTGGGCGTGGCATCCAAAAGTCTAAAATCCAACTTCTGCATAATGCTGCAAGACAACTCCCTACCAAATTTGGTGCGTTTATCTCTTTTCGTTATTGAATTATTTGGAAAAAATCGAAAAACAAATTTATCGATTTACGGAGGCGGTGGGCGTGGCACATCAAGTTTGAAATTTGAAACTAGATCTGCGTAATATCAATACACGCACACTCCGACCAAGTCTGGTGTCCCTAGCTTTTTTAATAGCTAAGATCTGTGCGTTCATACAGACGGACAAATGGACAGACAGACGGGCATGACTAAATCGGCTCGGCTATTGATGCTGATCAAGAATATATACTTTGTATAGTCTGCCACGCCTCCTTCTGCCTGTTACATACATTTTCACAAAGTTAATATACCATTTTTTTACCCATTTTCATGTATCCCGGACTCTTGTCCATCAAAAGCAACGATTTGTCGGTGGTTTTCCATTTGTCTATGAAGAAGCTGTTGTCAAAGTAAGTGCCGCCCTTTTTTTTTCAACAAGACAACGCACCTTGTCACAAGTCGCTCGGTACAATGGCGAAATTGCGTGAATTAAGTATATTTTGAGACAGAGACTACTACCTGTTTGCAGACTTAAAAAAAAAACCCTGAGGAAAGAGATTGCACTCTAGCAAGGAAGTCATCAGTATTATAAATAAATATTATATATATGAGTTCAAGCCCAGCGAATCGCACTATTAGAGGCGAAGTTCGATTCTAATCGAACCTTATTTCGGCTACCATAAGCTGCGTATGTATTCGTGTGTGTGTGTTTGTGTGTGTGCGTTCGGTAGCCAACTGGAAGCTCGGGCACAGTTCAGTTGTAATTACGGCTTACTAAATCAAAGCCCAGCCCCGCCCCCTGGCAGTTGGAGCGGTGCAACTCGCCCACGTTGACAACGTTGAGCATAGAGCCGGGCCCAATGACGAGGCACAGCCACAAGAAGAAGAAGATCAATGGGAAAAGGCCGACAAGCGAGCGACCAAGGTGCGAGGCAACAACAAGAAAAACAAGCACGAGAACTGAAACAACGAGGAGGAGAACAACGTCAACTAGACTCAAGTGACTGCCACAAGGAAATTGCAACTGCAACTGCAACTGCAAATGGAAACCGAAACTGAAAGCGCAGCAGCAAATTAAAAGCAAAGTCGGACGAGCAGAGTCTTCAGCTCGACGCGAAATCGAAATCGGAATCGAAGTCGGAGTCAGACTCAGAATCGAGCAGTCACTTCGCTGGCATATTGAAATAAGATCAATATCGCTCAGAGCAGCGCGTAGTTGCGTTTAAAAATATAACTACGATTGTTCTGCAGCAGCAACAGCAAAAGCAGCAGCAGCAGCAGCAGCAGCAACAACGACAACAACAACTGTCAAACAAGCAACAAGACATATTACGGGCGCGGGCAGTCCCAGAGAGGCCCTCGAGACTCATTTACAACTTGCCAATGAGCGTCTGTGTGTGTGTGTGTTTGTGCGACGGTGTATCGCTGCTCGAGCAACACTTTACGCCAAATCGATTGTCCTGCCTAACAGATGTTGAGCATGGGCTTTTGAAGGTGTTTTTCCGCCAGTTGCCGGTGCTGCTGCTACCGCGTTGCAGCTCTCTGCTGCCCCTGGCCAAAACGAGAGTGCAAGTAGCTGAGATAACAGCCAGAAACAAGCCAAATGCACTTTTCGCATTTACAACTTCAGAGTGCTGAAAGCCATCGACTTTTCCACTGAGAGAGCAGTACTCGCAGCAGAAAGTCTTTATATTTGAAAAATGCTAGAGTTTGCAAAGATATATACGAAAGAGAGAGAAGAATATATAGATATTATATGAAAAATATATAGATATTATATAGTAAGCGCATGCCAGTGCCCAAGAAGGACATTTTCAAGCAAATAGAGAAAATATATATTTGGTCAAAGTTTTTATGATAAAGAAACTCTTTTGAAATCTTGGCAAAACTAAAAAAATATTTAAATAATAATATTTATATTATATATATAATAAAATACAAGTGTTTATAAGTACCCAACGAAAGAGTTTATAAAGTATATATTGATTATATATAATTAGGATATTTCATTATTTTAAATTTTTAGACATGCTAATGAAGTGTAAATAATACCTTTATGGAATCTATTTTCTAGCATTAGAAAAAGCTGCATTTGGAGAGTTTCAGAATTGTTATAGTACAAACAATTATAAAATATCACCGACGGGTGTAACCGATATTACCGCTGTAGAGTTTCGAGTTCTCTTTGTGAGTCTATGAAGTTCGATAACCTGTGAAGGTTTCTCTTGTTTTTAAGAAAGTATCTAAAGTTTTTTTTTGAAATCACAAATATTACTTTCATCAGGAAAAAGTACATAATTTGATTAGATCTGAAGAAGCTGGAGACTAGCTTTTAATTGCCAAGCCAGAAATTTGGCTGGAAAAACGGCTAAGCTGGCTTTAGTTGTCGCAAATGGTTGCACGTTTGGTTGTCCCCGGCTCAACTGCAGCCCCTGCAACCCCTTGCGCTCGGTTGGTTGTTGATGCCGCGCTTCAGAGGCACCGCCATCAATGCCGCCAACGCCGTCGCATAAAAACAATTGTTGCTCTCGTTGTTGCTGATGTTGTTGTTGTTGTCGTTGCTGCTGCCTCTGTTCATGTTGTTGCTGTTGTTGTTGTACGCAATTTAAATGGAATTTCTGCTACTGGGCTCACATTGATCGCCATAAATAATCGCTACAGCAGCAGCAGCGGCAGCAGCAGCATCAATGGTGGCGGCGGCGGCAGCGACAACGACCAGCAACGAGCAGCGAGCAACGTGCAACGTGCAACAACAACTAACAACTACGTGCTGCAACGGCGACCGCATCTCAGATGGCGCGATAAGGTAATTGGACTATTATGTCAAAAAGTATTTGGCGTTTAAGAAATATGGCCTGGCATTTGACATTTCGGCAGGCAGAAGTCGCCAGCGGCTACCCCCCCCCCCCCCCACTCATTCTCTCTCTCTCTTCCTCTTACTCTTTTTCTCTGCCCCTCTCGGTTTCTCTCTCTTTCCTGCAACAGTTACATTTGCAATTGCCACAGAACAAAAGGTGCACATTAAAAACGGTTCGTTGTTTGCTGCATGTTGCACGTTGCACGCTGCGCGCTGCTTGGAATCGCGATTGCAGTTGATCTTGCGATTGCATTGATCAGCACAGGGAGATCAGGAGCCAGGGCAGCCAGGGGGGGGGGGGGGGTTGCAGGATCAACGCATTGTCGCCACGTTCGCGCAACTGGCAAATGATCAAAGTCGAGTGCGTGGCACGATAATTGATTGGCAATTGCAACGATTTCAATGGGAAGTTGCATGAAGCTATCTCTACGGAGATTAGATATAATACATTATGCATGCATAGAGAGATTATAGATACTGGTGCTGTTATATATAATATGTTTATAGAGATTATAGACATGAAATATGGATAAGTATTACACCAGTTGGCAGAGCAAGCATTTTTGTAGTTCTCAGATACTTTTGCATATACAGGCAAAAAATTCTATATTTGTAAAAATTTATTTTTTTCAACTGTAATAAATAAATATACAAAAGTCTTCTGTTCGAATTGTGTATATATATGTCGACTAAATATAATTTAATATCTTAAGATACTTTGAGTTCTCACCAATTTATACAATTTATTCTATATGGTACAAACTATTGTATTCTTCACCTTTATCTTGCCTGTTTACTGCCTAAAAATACCTCACTCGTTCCTCTTATCTATCTTATCTGTCAATTGAGAATTGAAATTTTATATTAAATGGACTGACTAGGCTATTTTATTATCGATGGACAGAGATACTTTTTTCAGCTGTGCTATCATAGTTGGGCGCATTCGAAAGTTTCGATTCTGCACGATTCAGCTAAACAAACATTTTGTGAGAACGGGTTTTATTTTTAGCTGACAACTCTTATTGGCCGGAACGCAAGTTCATAAACAGTTCTTTGCCATCCGTTGTCAACAAGCAGTCGTGGCCGAGCGGTTAAGGCGTCTGACTAGAAATCAGATTCCCTCTGGGAGCGTAGGTTCGAATCCTACCGGCTGCGAAAAGGATGAGGTTTTTTTTTTGTTTAGATTATATTTATTATATTTATAAATTGATCTCAGCAATCCCTTAAAACCCCATTTTATATTTGAACTTAGTTTTTTAACAATAAAATTTAGCTTCAAAGTGTTGCAAGACCTAATGGATTCTCTCTCTCTCTCTCTCTATATATAGTGTTGAAATAATTATTTGGCATCTAAAGTGTTTCGTGAAATGAATCGCATAATTTTTAACAAAATTATGGAACTTGAAAGTCGTTACAATTATAATTATAGTAAGGAAAACTGTTGTCATCTCTTAGACAATATGGATTTTAATTTTAAAAAAAAATTGTTTTTATTGCTAACTTTTGCCCAAAAATTGAATTGGTTTCAATAGCATGGCGGATATATCAATGCCCAAAACAAAGTTCGATAGCATCGATTGCATTTGGTAGTCCGAGTATAAAGGCTTCTGGTCCGACCAACCGGATAGTAGCCCCAGCAGTACTGCATTCACAAAAGGCTTAATGTATTTATTATGACACTAAACAGCTTGAGGAGCATTAAAATGCCTCAACTCGCATTTAATTAGCTCGCTAAGAGAAACGAAGCACTGGCGGGTAGGATGACAGCGAAGATATGGATAAAAGTATTCTTAGTCCAATGGAAAATTGGCGTCTCAGTCGTGTCGTCAGCCGAAATAAATAAGCATACAAAATGGGCTGGAAACAAAAAACACGTGACGGCAGAGCAAAGAGAGAGACAAAACCAGATAGATAGCGAGACTGGGAGAGCGAGCGAGAGAGAGAGAGAGAGAGAGAGAGAGAGAGAGAGTAGGGGATCTGAACACATATAAATAAAAAACAAGTAAGGAAAGCTACAGTCGAGCGCGCGCGACTGTAAGATACCATTTACCCTATTCGAAGAAATAATACAAAATAAAATAAATTGTATAAAAATATATAAAAAAAATATAAAAAAAAAGCAATTTACATTAAGAAAAAAAAATCGTCCCGCGCCAGATTCGAACCCAAGAACTCTCACGAACTTTGTAACTTACGAATCGGACCTCTAACCACTAGACCACACAAGTTTACGCCATGCGATCGGCAAATTAGGCTTTTATTGACGCGGGCCCTCTACTGCGTCGATTTAACGTTTTGATTAGGAATCGCTAGCGCCCATAACTTTGTATGGGGAATTCGAACTCCTATAACTTCTTTGTTATTAAAAAATAAAAATTGAAGAAAGCTACAGTCGAGTGCACTCGACAGTAAGTTATAATTTACCTTTGGCTGCTAAAAATAATTCTTAATATTAATTACTTTTATTCGAATTAATAACAACGCATCGCATATTTCCGAAATTAAATACACATGCATTGACGCTAATGGCACATGCCGACTGCACGCCGATTGTGCGTGCGCAGTCGGCACAAGCATTGACGCCGAGCCTCTGCTCCGTCTCTGCTGCTGTATGCAAAACTTCTCGCGCCTAGGAACAGACCATGTGCTTCAGTGGTTTGTTGTTAGAGTTGTCAGCTCTTTAACTAAATGTTCCCGGTTCGAATCCAAACGCAGTCTTCTTTTTTTTGTATTGCTTAGAAAAAGTTTTTGGTTTTTTTTATTTTTTTTGCATAATATATTTTTCATATAGCGCAAAATTATTAA
This sequence comes from Zaprionus bogoriensis, assembly GCA_035046045.1. Lineage (NCBI taxonomy): Eukaryota > Metazoa > Arthropoda > Insecta > Diptera > Drosophilidae > Zaprionus > Zaprionus bogoriensis. Next base: position 1,149,874 of record JAWNOI010000161.1, on the reverse strand, counting down.
AAAAAAAAAAAATTGCCCAGCGCAGGATTTGAACCCGCGACCTCACGCATCAGAAACTTGCGAGCCAACCATCAAGACCACACACAGTTACGCAGTGCGATCGGCAAAAAAAAAAAAAAAATTGCCCGTTGCTGGATTTGAACCCGCGACCACACGCACCAGAATCTTGCATGCAACCATCTAGACCACACACAGTTACGCGGAGCGATCGGCAAATGAGACTTTTATTGATGCCGGCCTTCTGCTGCGTCAGTTCAACATTCTAGTTGGAATTCTAAGCGCCCACAACTTTATATGGGAGATTCAAACTCCTATAACTTCTTTGTTTATTGTCCGATCGGATTGAAATTTATAGGGTAGATCTGTACTATGGTAAGCTACAAGAGTGTTAAAAAAAATGTTTTGTTATTTCCCTACTTTTCTTAAAATTCAATAGTTTGGGGGCGGTGGGCGTGGCATCCAAAAGTTGAAAATCAAACATTCTTCGTAATGTTACCAGGCACCTTACTTTCAAATTTGGCGCTTCTAGCTTTTCTAGTTTTCTTTTAAACTATAAAAATGTGTTTTTTAGAGGCGGTGGGCGTGGCATCCAAAATTCTAAAATCCAACTTCTGCATAATGTTGCAAGACACTCTCCTACCAAATTTGGTGCGTTTATCTCTTTTCGTTATTGAATTATTTAGAAAAAATCGAAATACGCATTTATCGATTTGCGGAGGAGGTGGGCGTGGCACATCAAGTTTGAAATAAACTTCTTGTGTGTATTGAATACACGCACACTCCCACCAAGTCTGGTGCCTCTAGCTCTTTTAATAGCTGAGATCTGTGTGTTCATACAGACGGACAGACGGACAGACGGACAGACGGACAGACGGACAGACAGACGGACATGACCAAATCGACTCGGCTATTGATGCTGATCAAGAATATATATACTTTGTATGGTCTGCCACGCCTCCTTCTGCCTGTTACATACATTTGCACAAAGTTAATATACCATTTTTTACCCATTTTCAATGGGTAAATGGTATAATAACAAGATGAATTACCTTTTGCCACTGCACGTGAAACTGACACGCCAATGTGTACGACGGGCTGCCTGCCTGTATGCTCAGTTCAGGCTTTATATGAGGGCAAGGTAAGGTAAGGTGCCAAGTCCGAGGCCCCCCGCCCGCGGCGCGTCTTCAGCTGAGTCCCATTTGCCGGCAGTCCTTAAGGTTCCGGCCATGCCACACATGGCTTTCAACACGTTCGGGTCTTGCATTTTTTCGTTTGTAGTTTCGAATACCCTGCAAATGCAACGGCAGACTTGCGCTCTGTGCTGCTCGGAGCAGAACTATTTGACATTTTCAATGCCGTAAAGCTAAGTTTATTTCGGGAACGGAAAGATTTCGAGATTTACGAGCAATTGTGCAGTTGTGGCTCTTTGCTGACCAACTACAGGGTGTCGACCAGTCGTAGGGCCTGAACCATTTTTTTTTTTTTGGCCATTTCTCCAGGGCCGTAGCCGACCACGGGGCAGCTCCCTGCGAAGACTGCTGCGTGACGTCGCCGTTGATGGCTCAATTCATTTGTTGTCTGTTCGGCGTTGTTGTTTCTGTTGTGTTCCTGTTGTTGCTGTGTTTGCTGCCCGTCGCCGTTCGCCGAAATGCATTTTTAATTTAATTTTGTTTTGAATAATTTCGCTGCAATGCGCGCATTATAAAATGTTTAACATCGCGCAGCAGAACCATTAAAATTGCTCGCTGAAAATGGCCGCATTCGATTTGGATTAAGTTAAAAGCTGGCCCGCTGCCCCGCTTCCACGCTTCCACGCTGCCCCGATGGCCGCCGCCTGCGACTGGCAACTTGCAACTTTGCAGCACGCTGTTCACCCCGGCTTTTAATTGCCGCACCTCAATTATGATAATGCGGCCTTCTATTAAGACGCGCCTTTGCGTTTTTTGCATAAATTCCGGCATGGATTATACGCAAATCGCAACGGCGACTCGCCTCATTTTCCATTTTCCGTACTCGATCTGCTCTGTCTGTTCGGTCTTCTGTTTTCATGCATTTAATTGGCCGCCCTGCTGCAAAAAGTGGCCCGTCGGACGGACAGACAGCCAGAGAACCAGAGAGCCAGAGCCGGCCAGACAGATAGGCCCTCTCCAAATGACGGCGATTACGTTCTAATTACGTAACATTCTTATTAACCAAATGATACGCGAACGGGCCGCGCAACAAAGCAACAGGGCAGCCAACAAAGTAGCAAGATAGCAGAGTGAAAGAGAGAACCAGAAGAGGCAGAGAGAGAGAGAGAGAGAGAGAGAGAGAGAGAGACAGAGAGAGAGAGAGAAAAGGGAGAGCTTAGCATAATTATAATTTGAGGCGCAAACTTAACGCGACATTGCACCGCACCGTAGACGCGCTCCCCCAACGCGACGCTCACGGCAAATTATAGAGATTTCGCAGACTTCTCACAAAATTGAATCTTAAGTATTGCTGCAAGTATGAAATTAAAAGCAACTAATTGAAACATGTGCCTTTACTGCTCCCTCTCAGTGGATCTGCGAGCGACCCAGACGACCAAATTGACCTGAAAGCCTGACGGTCTTTTTGAACTTGGTTGTTGCGAGTGAAAACGATAAAGTTATTGGATAAAAATGTTAAACAAATTATATAGAAAGTATAGTGTTTAGTATATGGTGGTAAATGGAGTACTTTTACTCCACCTTTACACTTTAAACATCATTGCCTTTTTCTAAACTGGAAATACATTTTTGGGTTTCCAGAATTATTGTGTGCCTTAGGCCCTCAATCGATTCATTGGTATATGTAGCCAACTATTTCCCCCGTTCACTTTTTTTTTTCCTTCTTTCCACCCTTTCGCCCTCACTCCGTTTGACCTTATCAAGGCGATTGTAATGCCTTGAAACCTGAGTCCAAGTAAAATTATTACACAATTATCCCCTTGAATGATTTCCTTATTTTCTTCATTTTTTGTCTACTTTATCGATCGTATTGTCGTTGAAAGACTCTGAAAAAGTTCTCTATCTCTCTCTCTGTTTTCTACCCCTTCTTCATTTCTCTAGCTGTCGCTAACTCTTCAGCCGATCTACCCGATCGTATCGTATAGCTTTAAGCGCTAAATCGATTATGATTGGAACCCGAGACACTGCGCTCCACCAGCTCAGATCTGTTATACAAGTCATATATATGCTATATGGCATATATGTAGTAGTAAATGTTCTGGTTGTGCTGCGGCTTATGCTGCTGCGATTGTATTTCATATTGCACGATTCTGCGGGATTTTGGCTAATTACCGCTAAAAGGCCCGATTATGCAAGAGACATGAAAATTTGAGCGTAAACTTTATTGACAAAGCCGCTACGTTCGGGCCAAGCTGTTGTTGCTGCTGCTGTGCACATGCCAAACGGGCAACAACAATGAATTGTTGTTGTTGCCATTTACGAGCTTGCGGCTCGTTGCGGTTGACGCTTTTGCCCAAATTCGCATATCAAACATCAAACATCAAATTTCAAAATGCGCAACATTTCAACGTCCTCGTGCTGCCTGCCTCGCTGCCCGCAGCCCGCTCTCCACTACACCCCTACACCCTCCTGCCCCGCTGTTGTCCTCGTCGCAGCGGCGGTCTCAGTGTCAGCTGGCAAAATGAGCTGCCAAAGATTTGAATATTGCACATTTGTGCCGAGTGAAATATTTTTGTTTTTGAGTGCAAGACTCACTTGGAGAACGCAAGGAGCGGAGCTGGTAGAGGGGCTTGTTCGTGCAACATGTTGCAGCGAGGCTACCCGAGCTACTGCTCCTGCCCCTGACCGCCTGTCAAGTGTGTTTGTCAGCTGCTGCTGCTGCTGCTGCTGCTGCTACAAAAATGCAGAATTGCGCCACTTGACAGTCGGCCCAGGCTGAGACTGAGACGGCGACTGCGGCTGCGACTGGGACAGAGAGAACGAGACGAGATCACAATGCGCACTGAACGATCCACTGGACGCGCTGTGGATCTGCGGATCTGCGGGTCTGTGCGTGCCAGTCCAGCGCGCTTGTCGTTTAATTGAAAGATGTCAATTTGCGTTTACGGTGGCAACAACGCACAAAATGCGTTGCGCAATGGCGACAACAATTGCAGCGAGCAGCGAGCAGCGAGCAGCGAGCAGCGAGCAGCGAGCCGACAACGGGCAATAGCAACGCGACCACGAGATACCCTACGCCTACTTAGATGCTTAGAAAAAGCAAGACTTCAACCAGCTAAAAATATGCTTTGGAAAATAACCTGAAACCGATGCAAGTTTGGTTTATCTAAAAGATACTATTAATACAGCAAAATACGACAGAAACTGCAGCGAAGACCACTGAAATGTACTACAAATTCATAGAAACTGACGAAAATACAAATATTTTGCTATGGATTTTGCTTTTAAGCTAAGACGTAAAAATAAATAAAATATTGTAGAAAATTAAGATCAAGTGGATTAAAGTAAAAATATAGTAATAATTGAAATTTAAAATAAAAAGAGAAAAAAGACGTGAAAAGAAAAACAAAACAACAACAACAAACTTCCTTCTTTATTATGATTGAACCCATTGAGGACTTCAACTAGGATTGACAGAAAAAGATTTAGTTATTTTATAATATGCATAATTATATTGTAATTATATTATACTTATGATATATTCGGAAATTGAAGCGAGAGTTGAGCGCTAGAGAAACTTCTTCTTTAAAATTGCATCAGCCAAGTTGGTTAATTTATATACCCACACTTGCAGTGGATTCTACAGGGTACAACAGCAGCAGCAGCAAAAAGTGTCTTCGAGTTGAGGCCCCCCAAATAAATTTCAACCAAATTGCCAACGTCAGCGACGCTATCAGCGGCATTTATCAGCTCAAGGGGTGAGTGGAGGGAGAGTGAGAGAGTGAGAGAGCGAGAGAGCAAGGGAGAGAGAGAGTGAGAGGGGAAGCAGTAACATTGTTGTTGCTGTTGCTGCTGCTGAAGCGACTGTTGCTGCTGCTGTTGCATGCTGTTATAGGCTGCATGCTTTATCGCAATATTTAATTGGCAAAATATGCGTCTAAACGCACATAAATTGCATTGCTAACGCGTTTGTTGCGTCTCGCAAACCGCACGCCAATTACCCCGGCAACAACTGCAGAAGCAGCAACAGCAACAGCAGCAGCAGCAACAGCAGCAGCAACATTGCATTCAGGCAGCATCCACACGCAATGTCAAGGCATTTCACTCAATTGTTGTTGCTCTGGCGGCAATTGCTGTGCGGTTGCTTATGTTGCCGTTGCTGCTGCTGCTGCTGCTCCTTGCTGCATGGCAGCAACAGTTGCTCGCAGTGGCCGCAAATGTCACAATTGGCCAGTGCGATAGAGAGAGAGAGAGAGAGAGGGGGAGAGAGAGAGTCTGCAGCCCGCGAGACTGACACTTGACTGAAGCGCGCCTTCGGCACTGTCTTTGGCTCTGGCTCGGACTCGGGATCTGCCTTTGGCTTCTGCGGCTTCTTAAATTGTTGCCAAGTTATGAGCAGAGGATTTTGCTGTCTTCCCGCCACTTGCCCCTTACCTCCTCGCCACCTGACGTTCGGCTTGGCTGTGGGTCAGTAAAGCAATATGCGAAGAACTCAACAGACTCTGCTTCTACTTCAGCTTCAGCTGCAGCTTTAGCTTCAACTCCTGCTCGAATGGAATTGCGAAACAAGTTAGGATTGCGTCTGGCAATTCTATTTGAAAATAATTGAGAGCGATGCGATACGAGTGCGTGTATCTTATCTTATCTGCGCAATTAAGTGCAGCTACATGCGTAGTCGGGCTTTGCGTATCTTTGAGATACAAGTGCACTGCACTAGCTTGAGCAGTCAATAAATAAAGTGGCCGAGAGCAAGAAAGAGATGAATATGCATCTAGACAGAGCTAGAGAGATGCAACTTAGACTAGGTAGCATTTCTTCGAGAAGATCAAACTTAAACTGAAATCATTTGTAGAGATACAAAAGTGTCTTAACCATAGAAAAATAGCTGTGAGATTTTAAATAAATTATTTGCAGATAACAGTACGATATACAAGTATCTTTGAGATACCACATTGTACGAGAATCTGCCAAAGTTTTTGCAAAATATAAAATGAGCTACAGAACGTAGGTGTATCTACTAGATATAAAGGTATCTGTAAAACTAAATCATTTGTGGATAGTAGATCAACTTCAAAATATGAAAACTGTTGCACATTACGTACAGTCTGCACTGCATTCAAAAGTATCTGTTAGATACAGTGGCTTCTGTTAGCAGTAAGTCTCTTGTTCAGTGATTAGTGCTGCTGCAGCTAACAGTGTCTGAAAAGTGTCCTTAAGATACTCAGCGTCTGAATGCCATGAGTGTATCTTTCAGTGGAAATCATATAAGTATCTCTGACAAAATGCAAATCCACTTGCAAATTGCTCTAATTGCCGTCGGTAAAGTCAAAATCGAACAGAAGAGGAACAAATGCGATTAGACTGCAGTAATTGGCACATTTGCGAGTGCTCTAATAAGCTTTGAGTACATACATATTTATTGTTTAATATATATATAATAATATATACAGAATATATATATATATATATATATATACATATATATATATAATATATATATTATATTTAAGCATTTAGAGACAGTTGTATTTACCATATTGGAAACGAGTGCAGTTGTCAGCTGCATCTCAAGTTGCACTGCATTTCGGTGCATTTAAATTCCTTTGCTCCTATTATTCCCTTATATTCATATAGAGATTCGTTATGCAATCAGCTTAAAGACATTTCATCTCTCTCTTCCCCTCTCTCTCTCACTCTCTTGCATTGTGCAGCTCAGCAGCCAAATCGCAGACGAGACAACCTTGAAACACACACAGTTGCTGTGTGTGTGTGTGTGTGTGTGTGTTGTAGTCGAGTCGGTGGTATATGGCACATCTCTGGCATTATAATTGAATTCTCTGCAAGTTTTTGCTGTGCGACCGCGACCTTCGTTAAAGTTGCGAAACTTTGTCTTAAAGTTCAAACTAGAACACAACTATTTGCCCCACAAATGTGCCAGCGAGTGTGTGTGTGTGTGTGTGTGTGTGTGCTATATATAGTTGTGCATATGTATAATAGCAGTATATAGCGCATAAAGTATGCGCCGAGTGCGCCAACTGAATTTATATAACTCTTTTTTCTTCTTCTCTATTTGAATGCTCTGCTGCTGCTGCTGCTGTGCTGCTGCTGCTGCTGCTGCTGCTGCTGCTGCAGCCGTCGCAGCTGTTTTCGCGCTTGCCGCAACTTGAGCAACGTCCTTGGCCGTCCTGTGCGTCCCGACTGTCCTGCACGGAACCGGAGCACACTTAAGCCTTGCACTCGACGTTGTTGCACTTGTTGTTGCTGTTGTTGCTGTTGTTGCTGTTGCTGCCGCTGCCGCTGCTGACTGTCTGCAAAGTTTTCCATATTTTTAGTGCAGCCAGCAGCAGTAGCAGCGGCAGCAGCAGCAAGGCAGACAGACAGCCAGACAGCCAGACTGCCAGACAGTCAGACAGACAGACAGACCGCCAGACAGACACAGTCGGAGTTTCCCACTTTGCAATAAGTTTCAAACTTAAATAAGGATAATAAAATGCTTTCGACTGCGCTGCCAGCGTCGCAGCAGCAGCAGCGGCAGCTGAACCGGGTGCAGGGTATACTGCAACTACTTCATAGTACTACAACTACTACTACTACTTGCACTACTACATATGTATATCCTGGGCCCGGCGCCTCGCGCTTGCCGGCAGCGTCTGCTGCGCTCCACTCGCCGATTGTGTGACGTCCTTGGCTCTGCTGCTCGCCCTGCCCCGCCTCGGCTCTCCTGCTGCTCGCCTCGACTGTCTGTGCGCTGTCTGCTGCAAGAGCAGCAGCAACCTTGCCACCTTCAAGCTGCAGAGTGCACACCCCCAGCTCACACCTCCCCCACCGCCACCGCCAGTCCCAGCCAACTTCTCGTTCTAGTCCGTGATTCACTCTTGAACAACTTTTTAACATAATGAAATCAAATAAAATGTAGGTAGAAGCTTTATGCAGCCAGCGACGCTTGTGCCATATAATAACACACACACATACACACACATCGACAAACTACCCACACACAGGCACACTCGCTCACACACAAAGCATAATAAAATATATCTCAGTTGTTTGCGGATCCGCTTGCAGTTCCTCTCGTTGTTTCCTATTGTTGTTCCCGTCGCTGTTGTTGTTGCTGTTGTTGCTGCTGCTGTTGTTGCTGCTGCTCCCGTTGTTGAGCAACACTTTCACTCTCGCCGGCACAAAGTGCAAGCTTTCAATTACCCGCCAGCAACTTATTGCCATAGCGCCAACTGCAATTGTCTCGCTCTTTCCCTCTGCCTCTCGCTCTTTCTGGATTTTCTTTCGCAATTCGATTAGTTTTCGCAATGGTAACGGTAGCTTTTTCCGCTTTATCTAATTTAAGAAAAACAATGGAAATTTTCTAGAACAATTTCCATGAGTTGTCAGCGAGCTCCCAAGCGAAGCCATTTTAAAAGGATTTTCCTAGCGATATTAATTCGATAATCGATAATTTTTTATTTTTTTTTAACGGTATTTTTGTAAAACACTTTGCTAAAGATTTCATCATACTCATATATATGTATATCTATTATATAAAAATGAATCGCAAAATGTGTTGGTAAGCGCATAACTCAACAACGCCTGAACCAATTTGGCCAAATTTTTTTTTAAATTGTTCGTTGAAGTTCAAGGTTTGTGGAAACGGCAAGAAAAATTAGAATTATTGCTGGGAAAACCGTTAAAATGACCATTTTCTTTTTCCCATACAAATTTTCCGGGCCACTTCAAGTAACCTTTCAAGAACACGTCAAAGTAAAACACACTTAAACACATTATTTGTAATACATAAACAGTCTACTTTTGCTCACCTAGCAGCAAGGTAGTTTTATTTATTTTAAAAATTAAAAATAAAAATTTAAAATCCCTCGACCACTAACCTGCGCGTTTCTTTTGCATTAGATTCGATGTTGTTATCTACTTTTTATGACTTCAAGTCATATCAAAATAAAAAAAAAAAAAGGCTTTTGTATTAGTTTCGATGTTGATAATCAAAATTAAAAAAAAAAATGTCTTTTGTATTAGTTTCGATGTTGACATCTATTTTTCATGACTTCAAGTCATATCAAAATTAAAAAAAAAAAAAATTGTTTGCCACCAAAACAACTGAGTTTGCTTTTGTCATGGATGGTTTTTTTATGGTTTTAAATAAGAATTATTGCTGGATAAACCCTAAATAATGGCGATTTTCTTTTTCCCATAAAAATTTTCCCGGCCACTTCAAGGAACCTTCGACGAACACGTCAAAGTAAAACACACCTATACACATTATTTGAAATACATTAATAGTCTACTTTTGTTTGGTGGCTGACTTTTTTTTTTAAATTTAGATATGACTTGAAATCATAAAAAGTAGATAACATCGAAACTAAATAAAAAAAAAAAAAAATTTTAAAATAAATAAAACTACCTAGCTGGTCGGTGAACAAAAGTAGACTATTTATGTATTTCAAATAATGTATATAGATTTGTTTTACTTTGACGTGTTCGTCAATGGCAGACACATATTTGATATACATAAATAGTCTACTTTTGCTCACCTAGCAGCAAGGTACTTTTATTTATTTTAAAATCCCTCGGCCACTAACCAGCGCGTTTCTTTTGTAATAGTTTCGATGTTATCAACTTTTTATGACAAAAGCAAACTCAGTACACATGTCACCTATAAGACGATGTAATTTAGGAAGAAGAACCAGAAATGCTACAAACCAAGCTAATTACAGATTTAATCGAACTTCGCAAGAGCATGACGAGGAAAATGAACGAGAAAGAATTCGGATACACAAACGCGTGAAGCGCGAGCGCGACATTCAGCTAATAATTCGGAGAGGGACTGGAAGAGGGACTGGAAGAGGGATTGGAAGAGGGATTGGAAGAGGGATTGGAAGAGGGACTGGGAGAGGGACTGGGAGAAGGATTGGGAGAGGGACTGGCAAAGCGACTGGCAAAGCGACTGGCAAAGCGACTGGCAAAGCGACTGGCAAAGCGACTGGCAAAGCGACTGGGAGAGGGACTGTGAGAGGGACTGTGAGAGGGACTGTGAGAGGGACTGTGAGAGGGACTGTGAGAGGGACTGGGAGAGGGACTGGGAGAGGGACTGGGAGAGGGACTGGGAGAGGGACTGGGAGAGGGACTGGGAGAGGGACTGGGAGAGGGACTGGGAGAGGGACTGGGAGAGGGACTGGGAGAGGGACTGGGAGAGGGACTGGGAGAGGGACTGTGAGAGGGACTGTGAGAGGGACTGTGAGAGGGACTGTGAGAGGGACTGTGAGAGGGACTGTGAGAGGGACTGTGAGAGGGACTGTGAGAGGGACTGTGAGAGGGACTGTGAGAGGGACTGTGAGAGGGACTGTGAGAGGGACTGTGAGAGGGACTGTGAGAGGGACTGTGAGAGGGACTGTGAGAGGGACTGTGAGAGGGACTGTGAGAGGGACTGGGAGAGGGACTGGGAGAGGGACTGGGAGAGGGACTGGGAGAGGGACTGGGAGAGGGACTGGGAGAGGGACTGGGAGAGGGACTGGGAGAGGGACTGTGAGAGGGACTGTGAGAGGGACTGTGAGAGGGACTGTGAGAGGGACTGTGAGAGGGACTGTGAGAGGGACTGTGAGAGGGACTGTGAGAGGGACTGTGAGAGGGACTGTGAGAAGGACTGTGAGAAGGACTGTGAGAGGGACTGTGAGAGGGACTGTGAGAGGGACTGTGAGAGGGACTGTGAGAGGGACTGTGAGAGGGACTGTGAGAGGGACTGGGAGAGGGACTGGGAGAGGGACTGGGAGAGGGACTGGGAGAGGGACTGGGAGAGGGACTGGGAGAGGGACTGGGAGAGGGACTGGGAGAGGGACTGGGAGAGGGACTGGGAGAGGGACTGGGAGAGGGACTGGGAGAGGGACTGGGAGAGGGACTGGGAGAGGGACTGGGAGAGGGACTGGGAGAGGGACTGGGAGAGGGACTGGGAGAGCAACTGGGAGAGCAACTGGGAGAGGGACTGGGAGAGGGACTGGGAGAGCAACTGGGAAAAGAATTGGGAGAGGGACTGGGAGAGGGACTGGGAGAGGGACTGGGAAAGGGACTGGGAAAGGGACTGGGAAAGGGACTAGAAGAGGGACTGGGAGAACGACTGGAAGAAATATAGCCATCTGGTGGCGAAACGGAGTTCGCCGGGTTTGCTAGTATAATATATATATAAGCGAATGTTTATAATTATACGGGTCGTTCAATAAGTCATTAGAAAATCCGAGTGATGGCGCTCGTAGTGTCGGTAAAGATTTTTTTTGTAAGTGCCACTATCGATTGGAAAGCTGTCCAAATTTCAGCTTGATCGATAACTTAGGTCAATTTTTATCGTCGATCAAAGTTTATAAAATACACGTGTTTGTAATAATGGACAAAAGCGAGTTGAGGGCTGTCATCAAACAGCTCCATTTGAAAGGCTTAAGTCCGAAGGATATCAAAGCCGGATTGGATGCAGTTCATGGCACATCTGCACCTGTGTTTGCGACGGTTTACAACTGGGTGAACGAATTTAAATGTGGCCGTTCATCCACAAAAGATGAACATCGTTCAGGACGTCCAGTTGAGGTGGCTACTCCTGAAATCATCGACAAAATCCACGATCTGATTTTGGGCGATCGGCGAATCAAAGTGCGCGAATTAGTTGAGGCCACAGGCACTGTAGACGAAACCTAGATACATTACAACACTCCAGAAACAAAGAGACAGTCATCACAGTGGATTTTCAAGGGTGAAAGGGCTCCGAAGAAGGTAAAAACTGTGCCATCGGCCGGCAAGGTGATGGGCACGGTCTTTGGGATTCGAAAAAGGGAAAACAATAACAGGAGCGTATTACGCGTTGTTATTGCATCGGTTGAGCGAGGAAATCAAAGAGAAACGATCCCATCTGAACAAGAAAAAAGTCTTCTTGCATCAGGACAATGCGCGTGTGCACACCTGCGCTGTTTCCATGGCCAAAATCAAGAAATTGAAAATGGAATTGTTGCAGCATCCCCCTTTTTCACCAGATTTGGCCCCTAGTGACTATTTTCTTTTCTGAAGAAATGGCTAGGAGGACGACGGTTCGCTTCCAACGAAGACGTCATTCCTCAAACAAATGAGTATTTTGAAGAGCTTCCGAAATCCTATTTTTTGGACGAGCTAAAAGGGGACTATGTTGAAAAATAAAAAAATTTCTGCAAAAAACAGTTTTTTTATATCTTTTTCTAAAGACTTATTGAACGACCCTCGTATTTATAAGCATTCGATTATCGATAAAAATACCATAACCAATGCTGTTGCTCTGTGGAAAATCCACGTATTAATTTTAAAATTTTATTTGTTTATAGTAATTTTATCTTCGATACTCTTTGATAAGGAATTTGCCGCTTTTCGAATTTAAGTTAATAATTTCGATGCTCGAATTACGATTAATGCAGGTTTTCATGCTCTCAGTTTTCTGAGTTTTTAATTTTTCTTTTGTTTTTCTTGTGTATGGAAATGAGTCTCATGTGCAAGATGACTGTAATTTCCATACATGCACACATTTTTCAGAGATTGTTACGATATCTTTACACTGTGCAACACAGCTCATATTAAGCTATTTAAAGAAATCTGTACAAAATCTGAGGAATTACACTCAATTAAACTTAAGCTGAACTTTAAGCTCTTATCCAACGCAGAAATAAGCAATCTTAATCTGCTTTAAATAATAATTGTCTAAGGTCGAACCGGAAATTACAACCCTTTCTTGAGATTTCACGTGGCGAAAAATCGATACTTCGTGCCAGTCAAGGCAGCATTTCCGTATCGATACGCAGACACACACCGATTAGGCACCCCATGGGGCAAGTTCCGCCCTGTTGCCAGTCTTAGCCCCTCAACGCCCGGCTGAGCAATTTGGCCGTAACTGTATCCGAACTCCCTTCCCTACCATACAGTAACTTTTTCCATGACTAACTCCAATTGAGCGCAGAAAACAAAGGTCCAGCAGTTCGATTGTTCGTTTCATTTTTTGTCTGCGGTCCTTCACAATGTTTCGGCTCACAATTTAAATATATATGCATCTTTATATACGTATATCTATATGTATTCCCATTCCTCAATGGACTGCTCATTTTGCTAAACAGCCGCTGGCTGAATCGGAGCTACGAGTCGACACGACTCGACAGGATTCGACTCAAAAGTTGGACATGGACTCGTCATCGTTTTGTGCGGCAAATGACAATTGCAGTGCAAGCGACTCAGCTTTGTCCTCGTCTGCCTCGACTCAGTTCACCCTCCCTTGCCACTCCTTCCAGGCCTTCGATTTGCTTTATTCCGGTAGCAAACTGCAGTTGACGAGTCCTCCAAATATGCTCGAGTTGGGCCTTAGCTGCAAATGAAGAGCAACTGAATCAATGCAGTAGCTCGATAATTTCCATAATCGCACTTTAAAGTTTCTTCTCAGAATTATCAGTAATTATCAGTATTTAATGTGACACTTAAATACGCATTTCGTTTGTTTTGCTTACATTTCTTAGATCTGTGATATTTACTTAGCTCTAGCGATTGCTTAAACATAATTATCGATAGTTGATTGAACGCTTTTACAAATACTGTCGATATTTTTGATCCTTTCTTATATTTGAGGCAAGATCTCAGCTTTAATTTCAGTTATTTAATCGCTGAAGTGCTTGCATTTTATTCCTCAAGTCCAACGAATTTTCGACAACTAGTATCGATATTTTTGACCCTTGCTACTATCTACATTTTATCGATAGTTCTTAGCACTAGAAATGCACTTCAGTTGATTAATCGATCTAGTGCCTGTCCAGAGTTCCTTTACAATTAAAACTTATCGATTATTTCAATCATGATATCGATCATTCTGCTGAATTATCATAATTTGAGCCAGTTCCTCAGTTGTTGATCTCAGCGATTCCATTCTCTTGCTTCCTTAGCTGCTCTTAGGTAGTTCTTGCATATGGCATATTCGATTTCAAGAAGACTAGACTAGAAGACTACAATGGTATTGCGATAACTTGCATAATCCCTTAGAGAGTTTTCTTCTGCCTTCTCCGGCAGCTCTGACTGTCAAGCGCGACTTGGAGCTGCTTGCCTGGCAGAAGCTAAGCTTCGTTTCGAAGGAGTTGTAGGAGGTGCATGTAGAGGACGAGCAGAAAAAGGGTTAAGCGGCTGACTAGAGCAGGGGTAGGGGCAGGGGCAGGGGCAGAGGCAGGGGGCTGCATTTCGTGCGCTGTCGTCCATCAGTGAAATAAAAATGTCACTCCCATTGCAATCCATCACGTGACAAATGTGTCTCTCTGTCTTTGTCTCTGTCTCTGTCTCTGCTTCCATCTCTGTCTCTGTCTGCAATGCGCTTAGCTACGTGTGTGTGTGAGTGTGTGTGCTTGGGCGTAAATGTGCCGAAAAAAAGCACACGCTGCTCGTCCGGCCGAAGCAGGACGCCAGCCGGAGCCAAGCCCAGAACCTGGCCCAAGCCCAAGCTCTGCAGCAGGAGAAGCAGGAGCCAGAGTAGGACGAACTGTAGCCGGAGCCGGAGCCGGAGCCGGAGCAGGCCCAGGGCCGGGGCCGGAGCGATGCCAACGACGAATGACGTGACATGGCAAAACTTTTAGTTTGCCTGACAACACGCAGCGAGCGCTACACATGGACCGGCGGGGGCGTCTGTGGGGGGCGTGGCTCCGGCTCTGGCTCCGGCATCGGCTGCTGTTGCTGATGTCTCACACACGTGCGAGTGTGTACGTGTGTGTGTGTGTGTGTGTGTGTGTGCCTGCGCTGCATTGTTTTTTATTATTTCTCATTTCTTTTTTCGGCTCTCTCCGGCCTCAGCCTGGGCCTGAGCTCGTCGCTCGGTTTAGCGCTTTGTTTTGCTGCCCCTTGCCAGTTGTAGTTGTTGTTGTTGCTGCTGCTGCTGCTTCTTTTTAGATTGCATCCAAAATTTATGTTGTCACTGGCATGCCACTCCCCCTCGCCGCCTGCTCTCAAAATGGCGGCCATTCGCGCGCCCGACGCTCGCTCGAGTCGATTATTTATAAGCTGTGACAGCGTCGCGTCAACTTGATGATAAACTATGTTTGCCGCGGCGCCCTAATTGAAAATAATGCAGCCCCCTGTCCGCTCAGCTCGCCGTGCCCGCCTCTTGAGAGCACTAAGAGCAGCGCAGTCGCAGGGCAGGCAGGCCGCCGGGGTGGTTGGTGGGTGAGCAGCAGTGGCGGCAGCCTCGTAGGCGCATCCCACTGGACGTATACGCAATGTCACGACTGCTTCGAGCTGCAGTCACTGCTTCCACTCCGTCTCCGACTCTTCCTTGCACTCCTCCTCCCACTGCTGCTCCCACTCCTTCTACCCTTCAGCTGCTGCCCCGTCCCTCTCTGCCCCGCTCATAATAAAAGAGAGCAGCCCGAAAAATTGCAATCAAGTGCAAAATTGCCGACGTAAACGATGGCGGCAGCCCGAAAAGTACAGGCGGCTGCCAGGACACGTACGCGCAACGTGGACGCCATCGCCATCGCCATGGCCAATGCTGGAGTCATCATGAGCGTCATCTCCAGGCTTGTTGTTGTTGTTGCTCTCATTGTTGCTGTAGCTGCTCGCAAGTCGTCGTAAAAACAAACTGATAGCAGCCCCAAAACAGCCCACGCGGCCAGAACTGTGGGCAGGAGTGATGGAGGCCAAGTCGCAGTGAATGCCGAAATCGGTGGGGGAATGCGCCGCAGCTGAGGAAGCAAGAAGTTTATGATATAATGAGGGGAAGAACATGAAAGCAGGGTGAAGTGGAAGCAAAAAGAAGAAGAAAAGATAATGGAAAACACACACGATGAAGGTGAGGTGGAGGAAAAGAAAGAAAAGAGAAAGAAAGCCGGGAGAAAGAAAAGAAAATCAGAAGAAATAGCAAAGAAAATGAAAATAGGTAAAAGACGCGGTAAGGAAAGATTTCTACATAAAAAACAGAAGAAGAAAAGGAAAGAGAAATAAGTATAGAAGAAATATGGGAAATTGCAGAAGATGAAGAGTAAGGAAACTGAGAGATGTCCATAGAGAGAAGGAAAGATTGGCAAGAAAAAAGAACACAACACAAAGAAAAAGAAACAAAATAGAAAAGAAAGACTTGACGAAACTGATAAGAAAGAGCACAAATGGAAAAAAATATAGAAGAAAATAAAGTGAATAAGGGAAAAGACAAAATAGGGAAATGCAAAAGAAGGAAATGGAATAAATAAATAAATACAAATAAATAAATAAAGGAAAGAAGAAGACGTAGGAAAAGGAAAATAAGCAGAGGGAAAATATTGCGATCGAGATGGAAATACCGAAACTCAATTGAAAAATCTGAGTGCTTACATAGAACATTGTAATGCCGAACTATCGTGATTATGATCGAAGCGAGCGCTCGGACTTGGATCTACTTGGGGCTCCGCTTTGTCTCAATTTTCCACTTGTCTCCGCGAATCGAGCGCAAAAAGCAGGCAGAAATTCCATTAATTTTTGTCCTTCTCAGCGCACTCCACTGCGATTGGGCGCTGGGCCGCTGCGGGTCTGGGATTGGGCCGGGCAGAATGTGTGAGGAGAGGGCGCGGGGAGGGGGCGACAGAGACTGGCAGCACTGCGTGCCGCTGTGTGGCAGCTTTGGCTTAGCAACGTCACGTGCTGGGCGCAAACTAAACGCATTTCCGTGCAACGACAAGGGGCAGGCAGTTGGGCGCGGAAGGAAGGCGCAAGAGGTTGGAGGTAGACCGAGGGACAGGCGCAGGAAGAGAGCGGAGCTGGCCGACTGCGTGCACAAGGACCTTATTGATGCAGCAGCAACGACGACGACGACGGCGCCGACTTTGGCAAGCCCAGCAGAATTTATTGAGGCGTTAAGTTGCGCGGCCTGCGGGAAGAGTGGGAACAGTAGGAGTGGGTGGTTGGAGGTGCGCAGGAGGAGAAGAGCAGCTGGTGAGGGGGAGACTTGGCTTAGTTTTTTTGCCATTTCTCCGCCATTTTTGTGCTGCTGCTGCTCTTCGCTTTCTGCTCTTCGTTTTTTTTTTTTTTTGAGTGCAGGTGTGCGTGAGTGTGTGTGTGTGTGTGTGTAACTAGTGTGTGCTGTGTGTACGCCTCGAGAGCTTTCCACTATATGTAGATGTTGCTGCCAGTCGCTTGCCATCTGCCACCTGCCACCTGCCACATGCCACATGCCTCTTGCCACCTGCCACTGCCGGGCCGCGTCCAGTTGCGCGCCGAGTGGACACGGAAAGTGCATTACGCCGTTGTCCGCTGTACCGTTATTTTTAAGGCCATTATTTAATTAGTTGCTCTAACTGTAATTGCGCACTGTGTGTCAATTCTGATTAAGCCCAAGTCAAAGGTCAGTGCTCAAATGCTAAGCGAACTGTTGACGTTGCGGAGAGGGGGAGGTAGCGGGAGAGTTAGCGGGAGCGGAAGTGGGAGAAAGCTGATAGCTGACAACTTCCGCTGTGAAACGGAAATCGTCGAGCTGCAAGTGAGACTTAACGGGGTTTCCTCGCCTATTTAGCTCTACCAGGTTAGAGGTTAGGTAAGAGAAAGGCCAATACAGATTGAGGAGACAAGCAGGAGGAAAAGAAAAGAGAGAAGAACGATAAAAAAGAACAATATTTCACAGGCGGACAAAAAAACAAGATGAGAAGAAAAATAACAAAAAAGAATGAAGAAGAAGAAGAAAAGAAAACGAAGAGGCGAAAACACAGATGAAGAGAAGGTGCAAAAAGAGAAAAGAGAAGCATACACAAAATACGAAAAAAAATAGGCAGAAATAATATCTAAGGAACAAAGACAACATTTTGAAGAATAGGCAAAGAATAATAAGAGAACGAGATGAAACGATACGAAGTTCGAAGAGAAACTAATAAAGAGAAGAAGAATGCGAGAATAAGAAGAAAAATAAGAAAAAGTGCCAATGAAGAGATAAAAAATCGAGAGGAAAGTGTGGAAAGAGCTCAAGAATACACAGAATGTAAAAGTAAAAAGAATGGGAAAAATAATATGTAAGGAAAGAAAACAAAAACTTAGGAAAAGGCAAATAATGAGAAAATAAGAAGTGATGATACGTAGGTCGAAAAGAAAGTGAAGAAAGAGGAGAAGAAGAACAAAGAATAGAATGCGTAGAAAAATGTTAAGAAAGGGAAGACAAATTTGAAGAAGGAGGCGAAAATAAGGTGAAAAATGTGGGGAAGCATACACAGAAAAAAAAGATTGAAAACATGATATGTAGGAACAAAGGGAAAATTCTGAAGAAGAGGCAAAAAACAATGAGAAGAAATGAAACGAAGGTCATAAAGAAAGTTCGAAAAGAAAGTAAAGAAAAGGGAGAAGAAGAACTATAAATATAATACGTAGAAAAATGTAAAGAAAGGAAAAACTAATCCGAAGAAGATGGCGAAGAAAAAAGATGAGCAGATAAAAGAAAAGAAGAACAACCACAAGAAGAAGAAAAAGACTTACATGAAGAGAACGAAAATGCATAAGAGAATCAAGAAAAAAGAATAGGAATAAAAACATAATATATATGTAGCTATATCTATTTATATGTAAGTACGAGTTTGTATATAGTTTTAGCCAGTGAAGCCTCTTCTGGGGGCAGGCTCAAAGCTACACGAGCTACACCTCTTCCTTTCCAACCCTCCCCCTTCCCCACACCCTTTGTTAACGTTATTTGGCGCTCGTGCGTGCTGCAATTTTGGGCAATGACACGCCAGAGCAGCTTGCCTCTTGTTGTTGCACCTGTTGTTGTTGTTGTCCGTCTGCTGCTGCTGCTCGTGTCTATTAAGTCAAATTAATTGTGCATTTATTTGTTTGCCATTTTCGCTCGCTGCAGCGCAGCCATCAAAAATAATTCGACAGGCAACATGAACGCTGCACGCTGCACGCTGCACGCGGCACGTTGCACGTAAAACGGTAAACGATAAACAATGAACGCTAAATGTTGAATGTTCTACGAGGGGGAGGCATGGCCTATAGGGAGGTGGGAGTAGCAGGTGGCGGCGGGTGCGGCAGCCACTCGAAAGTAAATACAATTCGTTGGCCCTATTAAAAATGAATTAAGCTGCATTTAAATGACGGCCATTTGTTGCAACTGCTGTTGTTGTTGTTGTTGTTTTTGTTGTTGTTGTTGTTGCACTTGACTGATGTGCGCCATTTTGTTTCGGCTTGACGCTAGTGCTGCATTATCGATGAGCGGAGGAATTGATTCCAAGTGCAGTTACGTGCATGCCACACACTGTGCAGAGGTAGGCAGCAGCGGCAGCAGCAGCAGCAGCAGCAGCAAACTGCATAAACATTATGAATGAGACAAGCAAAGCCTTTCAGCGCCTCCTCCTGCCACTGCCACTGCCACTGCCACTCTCTCTCTCCCTCTCCCTCACTCACTGCAGGCTGCTTGGCAACATTCACTCGCAACATGCACTCGAGTGCAGCTTAAGAGAGCGCCAAAGAGCGCGGCGAACGAAATTGCAAGCAAGAACGTTTTTCACTCAAGCGCTGCGTCGCCGTCGCAGTCGCAGCGCGCTGTGTGCGCCAGAGAGTCTGCCGGCAGCACAAGAGAGCGCCTGCGAGAGCGTCATGGAGAGAGCGCCATAGCGAGAGCGAGTGAGTGGAAGAGAGAGCGCATCGAGCGCGGGCAGTGTATTGGTGCAGCGGCAGCGCAGCAGCAGCGCAGTTGCGCATCGCTGCGCTTCGAGTCGGTTTCGAGTGCAAATTCGGCGTCGCCTTGCGCTGACCAACGCAGCCGGCTGGCCGTCTGCATGAGTGCATGTGTATGTGTGTGTGTGTGTGTGTGTGTGAGTGCAAGAGAGTGGGTGCTGGGTGGCTGGGCTTGCGTTCGGCGTGTCTGCGTGTGTGCGTGTGTGCCTGCGGGGGTTGGGGTTGACCGTCGGCGCACGTGGCGACTTCAACTCCGACTGCGACTGCGACGGCGACGGCGACAGCGACAGCGACGCCGGGGCGCCGCGCTGTAACCCTACGCACACGGACGGCCGCCCGACGCCTGACCACGCCTACACTGCGACACCCACGCAAGGAGGCGCTAGTTAGGATTGGTTCGCCGCCACTGGACACAGCGGCTGCTCTTTGAGTGCTGCCCGATGGCAGGGTGCGGGGTGCGCTCTAAGGTAGAGTAGTACAGGGGGCAGAGCGGGGTTAACTTGTGCTTGTGTCATGCAGTTTTTGTAGTTGGCACTGGCGCTGACGCTGGCGCCGTCGACGGCGACGCCGCCGCTTGGGCAGTTTTCGTGTGTGTCCAGCGCTTGTTTTTAGCCTTTTTGGCGTTCTTTTTTTCTGCTGCGAATTTTTGGGGATTATTGATGGTGGGTGGGGGGCGGTAAGAGTGCTGCAGCTTAGGCAGCGGCAGTGTAGTTGTTGCTCTGCCTGTCTGTGCGTGTGCATGTGCATGTGCGGCAAGCAAATGAAAAATAGTCGAGTTCAGCAAGGATATTGATGAAGCACATTCGAGAGCGCCGGCCCGGAAAAAAGAACCTACCCCATGTGTGTGGCCAACTGCATGTGTGTGTGTGTGTGTGTGTGTGTGTGTGTGTGTGTGTGTGTGTGTGTGTGTGTGTGTGTGCGTAGGGGATTACATGCGCTTGGGGCATGCACTGCGCCTGCTCGTCAGTCTCTGTAAACACACAGACCCTCCCCTCCCCTCCTTTCCCCTCCCCAACCCCCCTCATAACTTCATAAATGAGGCTTTAAACTTGTTAACGTCTCTGCCAGCGTCGACGTCGCAGTCAGTCGTTGAGCAGTTTCTCGTATTAGTTACGAGGCTGACAAAACTAATCGCCGCCCTCGGACCACTTCATACTCGACCATTTGTCGGCCTGCAACGGGGCGTATGCGTAATGAGAAGTCATAGAGTGCGTGGCGGAGAGAGAGAGAGAGAGAGAGAGAGTGGGGAAGGAGGGGTGCACTGCAAGGGGAGGCACGAAACATGCTCGATTTGATTTTGGCAAAACGAAAAATTCATTGGGAAGTTTGTAGCTTGTCTGCATAGCTAGTTGTTACGATATGATCATATCTAATGCTTTTGTTTCTGGAAGATATAACTAAAAAAAATATATATATTTAAAACATAATACTTCTCTAATACAAGAAATTTTTCTGAACACAATTAAATATTTGTTTACCTTTGAATCACATTTTAAGTTACACAAAACAATATTGAAGAAAAAATCTCGATATTTTTCATTTTTTTTTTAAAGACTCAAGAAAGTTTTCCAAAATTGAAAAAACTGCAAAAAAATAAAAACTGCTAAATAAAAAATTATCTAAAAATATATATGTATATATAAACATTATCAATAACATAAATAAATACATGATCAAATATCTGTTGCTGAATTACAATCGTTTAATTGATTGATAATAATATATTTATTATTATTTTCACGACTTAATTTTTAGTTTTTCGTTATTATTTTTTATTTTTTCTAGATATGCATATACTATTTTTAAGATATACAATTTATTCGGCATGTTAGATACACGACACTGTTATATAAATACAAAGTTCGCAATCTTAGAGATACTTTTCTAATTAATTTTGCAACTCATACATAATTAAAATATTAAGACAAATAAAAACAGGTATTTATTCTTCGATTTGGCTTTTTTATTTGTAGATGAATGTATAAAAAATTAATGTATATATTTTATAAAAGGAAGTTCCACGCTTATGTTTTCATTAGCTAACTTGACAGAAGCTTGCAAACTCGTAGATACTTAAATTAAAATTTGTGTGCCTCACAGATATCGATATTTTTAAACAGTCAATATATAGAAGTTACTTTCGCATAGCTTATAAATACTTGCGTATCATTTGTGGAGGTGTTTGTACGTTTTACACATTTGGCTTGCTAGTACTAAAGCTACCTTAGCCTTGAAGTTACTTTATATTTAGCTGTAGGATTTTTACCCGCCTTCAAAAGTATCTTTTGCTCGTTTTGCTATCTCAAGCTAAAGATGGCGCAAGTCCGAATATGCAACTCCATTGTCTCAGCAGTATTTCTATATTAATTCGAGCTGCTGCGATTACAGGGTATGCACAGTGCGTGCTGCTGCGCACTTTGCTTTGAGCTGTGAAAATATTTTCGCTTTGCACTGAAACCACTTGGCAAAGAATTTCTGGGCAGCAATTTATCAGCTGTAGCAGCAGCTCGACACAGCACACCCCTCCCCCGTCTGCCCTCTACCCACTTGTTAGCTACAAAGGGACTAATGCAAATAGAGCACAACTGTACTTTTCATTTGTGACGCGTCCGGACATGGCAATCGTCTAAATAAACACAAAATGCAATAAATTTAGCCATCGATTATGGGCCCCAAAACGAAGCTCCAGACAGATACAGTGTTGGGGCAGGGAGCGGGGGGAGAAGGTCTATAGCTGAAACGAAAACTAGGGACTTCCCGCCGCCCCGCCCCCAACCCACATGCAGCGGGAGTAAACGACATTTGCATGTGGCGTTTAGTTCGATTGCTTCAGATGGGGCAGGGCGAGGTGAGAGAGAGAGATACAGAATGAGAGGAAGAGTTAACAAGAGAGAGATAGAGAGAGAAGTGGGGGTGGGGAGTGAGTACATAACCAATGGATACGCATTGATATAGCACAGATAACCTGGCTATAGAGACGACGACTGACCCCTTGGGAGCGATAGAGACGGCTGAAGCTGAAGCGAGCGAGCGGAAGAGAGAGAGAGTGAGCTGGAGATGGAGATAGTCAGAGAGAAATGAAGGGGCGCACATACGAGCCGAAAATTCAAACCGAATTTCGCAGCCGACCGCCTTGCCACGCCTGCCCCGCTTGCCCCGCCCGCTCCTTGGGGAGCATCTCTGTTCCCTTTTGTTAATTAAGTTTCGTTTGTTTTGCGAGCGCCCTTGTTGCTGTTGCTGTTGTTGTTGCGCTCTGAACTGTGCGCCGGACACAGTGCCAAACGGAGTTGCCCCAGCAACGTGTGGGCAGGTGCGACATTTACTACTCTATATATATACATATATACACGACTATATGTGCTATCTGTGACTGCGGCTGGACATTCGTCAATGGCGAGAACGGAACTAGCCGTCGCGACGAGCCTCCTCCAATCGATGGACCCATCGTGGCTGATCTTGAGTGGGCGCAAAGGGAGCAGAGCTGAGGGGAGAGCGTGCCTGCAGGGGGAGTGGGGCTAGCGGAAGGGGGCGTGCACAGTCGCAGTCCGCTGGCAACTTACTTTTAATTAATAACTTGTCAGTGTGCAAATGACATGGGGAGACGCTACCAAGTTAACGCCTCCAGGCGACCAATTCGAGGCTCACCTCAGACCCAGGCCCTTGGCCGAGTCCAACGAGTTGCCGCGAAGTTTTCCCAAGAGTTTTCGCTGCGAAATCTATGCGCATCGTTGACGTTCAAATCAATTGCTTTTTAAATGCAATACAAATAAAAGGGGGGAGTGGATGGAGATTCCCATTGCAATTCTACAGAAATTTTAAATTTTATATGGTGTAGAAACCAATATATTCAGAGAATTCAGCTCGTAGCTCAGCTGAACTCTGAAAGCGTGAGTTTTTGCAGATTTCTGACTTGATTCGCATCAAATTTTTCAAATTTGTAGCTAAAATAGTATGGAAACCGATAGACTACCCATCTAAGGCATCTTCAGTATACCCACTCAAGGACTGAAGAATGAAAATGTTTCGCAGCTCAGCGAGACGCAGCAAAGACACACAAATGTGACTTATGTACGCGTCCCCCAATGCAATTTGATGACCCTCTGCCATTATGTTGACCTAATTTACAAACCCTCTGTGCGTACCTCCCTCTCTTGCTGTATCTCGCTCTATATTTTCCCCTCTCTGTTTGTTTGTTTGGACTGAAAGTTCTGTGCCATTCGGAGCTGAAGTCGTTTTGGAGCAAGTCGGACTAAGCGGGACGTAAACTTGAGGCCACAACGCTGCTCTGGCCACCCTCCGACCGCGCTGCATCCCCAGCTAGTGCCACGCCTCTCGCACACGCTAAACGCCCTCGCGCGAAAATGTCACACCATGACGCAGCGTTGAAAAAGCGTTAGCAACAAACTCACACACAAAGAACAACATGCTAAAAGCTACGCGAAGCCTGACTGGGAAATACCTTGCAGCCTTGGCGAAAATTTTGTGTATGGTTAGAAAGTTAGCTGCAAATATAAGGATTTTCAATACGACAGAGCGCTCAACAGCCAATTTGTTGGGCAAGTACAATAAATTTGAGATTTGTGAAAAACTTTACGGATTTCGCTAAAATGTTGTATGTCTTCAGACAGTATCAAAAACTGCACATACACTTAATTCCAATAGGGAATCAGCGAATTTGCGCATTTTGTGCGAAAATGAAATAAAATATATTTATAACTTTTTAAGCATTTCTGACCATGTACAGGGTATCACAGAAGCGTAAAAAGTGCAAAATTAAATAAATTGTCAGTGTCTTTCAAGGATACGAAGGGTTGGAGCCGCTGCTGCTCCCACTCTCGCTCCCCCTTCCTCTCTTTTCCGCGCTTCTGCTGCCGGCATGACAAATGCACGAGGGCCAATGTGCAATGTAATAGAAAAAGTTAAATTAGATGACGCACCGACATGGGAACTTGAGGGAACGGGGGGTAGGAAGAGAGGATGGGAGAGAACGGGATCTGTGCAACTGCGCTTGGCCCCTCGCATGCACTTCCTCGCGCTTCTTTCAGGTGTTTGACCATGAAATGTGCCCCATTTAATGGAGCTTACGATTGTAATCGCAGCAGCTGCTGAAAGATTTGAATGTAGGTATTTGCTAGGTATACGAAATACAATCTAATTATGCACAGAATCGGGCATCACCGGCATAAAGCCATATTTCAAATGTCATATTCTGGACTAGCATCGCATGCTCAGCTTCTGCTCTCTTCTTCATATGGGAAGAATCTTTATTTTTTTTTTTTAATATTATAATATTTATATGTAAGAAATTTAGCCATTAGCCATTTTCTCGATTATTTCTCTCTCTCGATCTGGAATATCAGCTTTGAATGGAACTGGAATCAGATTCAGCTCTCTTCTTCATATGGGAAGAATCTCGATCTGTACTGTAATTGATCTTTAAAGTCATACTCATGGAACTGAACTCAGCTTTTGCTCTCTTCTTTATATGGGAAGAATTTTTACTTTTTTTTTTAATTTTATAATACTTAACAAAATACTATAATACTTACAAATAACTTAACACTTTTTCTACAAATAATATTTTGTTCAGAACTACCTTTCAAAACTTACAATAACAAACCTGTATCTACCTTAGTATAAGCCCAAGTTGAAGTATTTTTTATTGGAATTAGAAATTGTTCTTGCTTTATGATTTTACCTAGTATTTCCTACAGCGATCATCTGAGTACCACGTTGCTCCACGAAATTGAGATTGTCTGCAAGACATTCACGCCGCAGTCTTGCAACCTTCAGCGTGCTGCCAACAAGTTGGATCAAACCCGGCTTGCTATACACACATATGATAATTGGTATTATTATTGTTATTACTCGCCAAGTTTTGCAGCTCGCTCTCAATTAAATTGCAATTTTTGCTCTCGAGTTGGCGGCGTTTTGGTTGCGGCTGCGGACTGAGACGCATTAGACTAACATCTTAGCTGGGTGCTGGGTGCTCGGCGCAGCCGAGCGTGGGCGGGAAGGGTGCCGAGGGGGTGTGAAGAGAAGGCAGGGGAAGGAGGGGAAGGGAGGGGGGAAGGTGGCACACACAATTAATAACTCAATCCGAGCGGAAATCTCCAGTCGCTCAGGCAGGCCCGGCGAGTGTGTGTGTGTGTAAATTTGTTTATTTGTTTGTATGTTGATGAAGTGCGTGAGTTGTTGCAAGTCGCAAGTTGCAGGCGCATGCGCTTGTTGCATTGCAAATGCGATTGCAACAGGCGGAAGTTGCAGCTTCAGTTGCAGCTGCAGCTTCTGGCCGCGCTTTGACGCACTGCAACCCGTGATTAAGTTAATGCATAGACAACAAGTTGGGGCACAAACACCAACACACACCAACACACACACACACGCTGGCACAGCTGTAATTAACGCCGAGTGCGTCTAACGGCCGCCGCGTTGTCAGGCCTCAGGGCCGTGGGCGTCTGCGTCGGCCGTGGCGGTGGGCGTGTTTGATTGTTTAATCATAAACGCTGCTGCGGTCTGCTTTAATGACAGTCCCGCGCGCCAGTGTTAGCTTTGGCAATTAGCCGCAGCCGGGCCTGCAGCTGCAACTGCAACAGCAACTGCCACTGCCACTGCGACAACAACTGCAACTGCAGCTCATCTGGGCCAAGTTAGGCGCCAGCGCGCGCGCTCTTAATTGGCGGGGGCCTTCGCCGAGCTAAACGGCCAGCCAATGGGCTTACCCCGGGAAGCTTGCCGGAAATATGACAACAACAATTTTGATAGATAAGGAGAGTGAGTGGGAAAAAGAAAGGGAGAAAAGAAAACGAGACTTAGAGTGAGTGAGAGCAAAAAAGACAGAGAGAGGGAAATAGAAAGACATTGAGATAGAAAGAGAGAAAAAAAGAAAGAGGAAAAGAGAGCTGAAGAAAAATAATATAGAAGAATAATAGGAGAGAAAGAAGAGAGAGAGAGAGAGAAAAGGCAAGAAAAAGAAGAAGAAAGAGGGAAGAAAGAGAAACTGATAAATAAAATGAGTTACCTCTCTCAGCTGGGCTCGATTGAAAGACAAAGAATTAAAAGGAAAGGGAGAGAATGACAGATTCAGAGAAAGGGACACAAGGAAAGAGAAAGACAGAGACTGACACCGTAATTGATCAAGATAAAAAGGAAGAGTAACTCTAACTGAGGAAAAGTGAGAGAACGAAAAAATACGTGAGAATAAAAGAGTGAAATAAAGAGAAAGCGACTAAAAAGAGTTGAGAGAGAAGGAGAATCTGCAGCGTCAGTTAGAAGACTTCCTAGATCCAATAATTTTTCCGTTCTTCCAGTAAACGCAATGCAAGCTCAAATGAATTTTCTAGAAAGAAAGACGTACACATACGATATATCTAATAATACAATATATAAGTACATCATTGCGCTTTTAAATTTTTTTGCAAAAATTCAATAACGAAAAAAGATAAACGCACCAAATTTGGTAAGAGGGTGTCTTGCAACATTATGCAGAAGTTAGATTTTAGACTTTTGAATTGTTTTTATTGAATATAACATATTGAATAGAACATATAACAAAAGTAGAGATATAACAAAACATTTTTTTTGTGGACATATTCGTAGGTTACCATAATACTGATCTACCCTATATGGTTTTACAACCCGATCGGACAATAAACAAAGAAGTTATAGGATTTAGAATTTCCCATACAAAGTTATGGGCGCTAGAGATTTCCAATATAAGGATAAACTGACGCAGGAGAGGTCCGGCGTCAATAAAAGCTTCATTTTCCGATCGAGTATGCATTTTCTATGGGAATTGAAATCACCAAAAATATCAAATATATACTTTATAGTGATATATTATAAGATTATAAGATTTTTTTCGAAAAATAACTTTTTATCAATACGATGTTTAACATATAGCGGCAGTTCTATTGACTTGTCATCAATTTAAAAGGCTTACTTGAATATCCGCCAAATTACTCCTTGGACTGTCCGTCCCTTTGCAATGAAGCAGATGCTTCAGGTGTGTTTGGCTATTGATTGAGTTGCCAGGCCCAAAATTACCTTGCATGCGATGAGCGTGCGTCGTGGCGACTATATAGTATGCATTACATATGCATGCGTACATCGGCAAGTTAATGGCACACGCTGCGACTGCTGACTCGGCTTTAATAACTGGGCCGTCAAATTGTCGGAGATGGCATTTCAATACGTGCGCAGCCCGATGAGCATTTAACGCGCCGCTCGCATGTGAAACGAACGATAGCTGCCTGCACCTGCGTGGAGAGAAAGTTCTGGGTAGACTGGAGAGGGGCGAGGGGAGCGAAGCGGACGCGGGAAGGGGACTCGCATTTAATTGCTGTTAGAACTTGGTCGGAGCAATAACGGATCGGCGCAGCGAGTCGCGTTCGCGATGATGAATTGCTTTTTGCACACTTTAATTGGACGAATGTGTAATTAAGTTGTGGCCGGGGAATGTGCGAATGGAAACGGATCTGCAACTGGAACTGGACTGAGCCTGGAGCCGAAACTGGCAAGGCAAATGGCAGCACGACGCGCAAGATTGACCTTCTGCCAGGCACAGGCGCAGGACATATGGAGAAGTATGCGTTGGTGGAGGAGAGAGGAAGAGAGGAGAAGGTGTAGGAGATCTGGGCGGAGAGGGCGGATATGGAACTGATGCAAAAGAAGACGGAGAAGCAATAGAAGAAAGCTAAGCATGAGACGCAGAAGCCACAGAAGTAGGAAAAAAAGAAGAGGAATGAGAGGAAAAGGTAGTGTGAGGTGTAGAAGAAGCAGAAGGTCAGCGAGGTAAATAAGGAGCAGGAGAAGAAGCAGCAGACATCGTCAATCGAGTTGCAGGAGAAGGAGGCAATCAGGCGAACCAGAAATGAGGAAGGAGGCAAACTTCCCTGAAATCTGCAAATCAAACAAGACGCATGCGTTGCGCATGCGCAGTCAGCGCGTCTGCGCGTCAGCCACGCAACAGTTGGCAGTCGCGCTAGGAACGGAGCGAGGGCAGGCAGTAGGAGGGGAAAGTGTCCTTAGCCTCTGCTGGTCGCGACTGCGCTGTGATTCGGATTCGGATTGGAGTTCATCCACAGCAGCAGAGGTTGCAGCAAAGAGCTCTGGCGAGGCAGAGCCGCAGCAGCAGGAAGAGACTGAAGAGTAGAGAGAGAGAGCAGCAGGCGGCGAGACTGTGAGACTGCGCGACTGCGACAGAGTCGCCAAATCCGATGCCTGGTCGTGTTCATTAACGCTTGCCCATTAAACTTGATGCGGCAACTTGATGGCTCGTCGACTGTTCTACCCTACAGTCTCTGCTGTAACCGCTTCCCTCTCCCCCTGCTGCCTCCGCCATGTTTCTTCTCTTGCCAGCAAGTGCTGCCCCTTGCCTGCATCGTCGTCTGGGTCTTTTAGGAAAGCGTTTAATCGCATTTACATAGATTAGGCAGAATTTGTGTGAAATTGAAACTGCAAAAAAGCGTGCAAAGTGCGAAGATTACAGCAAACACACACACACACAAACACACACGCGCATACACCGAGTGCAACTGCAGTTGTTGCCTCTGCCTCTGCCTCCGCGGCTGCCTCGACTGCCTGCCCCTTGGCTGAGTTATGCTCAAGGTTTATACTGCATTTAGCTTAGTTTCTCTGTACCTCCCTCCACCCTCTAGCTCTCTGGTACACCTGAGTAGGCCCAAGTCTTGGTGCTGTGACCACACAATTTAAGGCTTTTCTTTCGTAAGCCAAGCTAAAGCTGTCTAAACACCGCGGATAAGTACTGCGCGCATTTACCAATACTTGCAACAGTTGCTGATGTTTTTCTTGACTTGAGATTCTTGATAAAAGCGCTCAAGTCATAATTACTCGTATAATGCTATGGAAGTATTACGAATAAGTATGGGAAAGGATTATTAAATACTATTGGGCTGCTTCTTTTATATTATTCAATCTTAGTTTAGATTTGCATATTCAAATAACAATTTTTTAAATAAATTTGAGTTTAGTTTTGAAGTATTTAAAAAAAGTCTATTCTGAGCTTAGCTTTAAGGTATTTAAAATATATATAAATTCTGCTTATAGATTTTACTTCCTTTATTTCGTTTTTTTATTAATTCATGTTTTCAAGTTTTCGTAATTTTCTCGTTTGCTTACAGATATTTTCTTTAATTAAGTTTTAACTCTCCTTTATCAACTTTACGCGCGATCCTCACTTTGCTTATGATTATCCTCAATCACTCTCAGTCGCTGAGTTTTGATTTGCTTATAAAGTATTTTTCTTAATATTTTGATTAACATATCTTACGTTCTTTTTTTTTTTATTTTTTTAATTTTTTAAATTTTTATTTACAATCTATCTACTCTAAAAATAATAAGTAAATGCTACGATTAAGGAAGTGAAAGAAAAAATTTTTTACGTAACAATAAAAATACTTTACGTGTATATTATTAAGTAGAAATCTTTTAAATTTTCATGTTTTCATGTTTGATTATTTCGTACAGTACTGGGTATTTCTAGGTCGCGCACTCCCTGCGAACACAAAAGTCTTTGCAACTGCAGTTGTTACCCATACCCGCCCCCGCCCCCGCTAACAACCTGTCACCCATTCTTATCGCAACCCAAATTTCTTCATCAATTAAGAACATCAACTCGTTGTCGCAGGCGCCAACAAAGAAAAGTGGGAAAAACGCAAGACACGGGAAGAAGGAGACACGCTCTGTGATGTGGACGGGGAGTGCGGAGAAGGGAAAAAATAAACTGAAGCAGGCGCAAAATGAAGGAAAATGTCGGTGCTGCCCGCACCTGGAAGTGGCAACAACCAACCCCGCTGTCTCCGCCATCCTCCTGGTTTCCTATCTGCTTGCCTGCCACGCCCACTTGCCATTTGCTGTGCCTGTCCATACTTGTTATTATCCTTCGTCGAGGACGCTGACACTTTTTCGTCATTACTGTTAAAAGCGTTAAGGAAAGGCTGAAGCATAGAGAGGCAGGACAAGGAAGGCTAAGCGGGGGAGGGAACGGAACGGGGCAGCAAAACGACCACGTCGCGCACAAGGACGACAAGGAAGAACAAAATGAAAAGAGTTTTATCAGGAAAAAAAGGAGGATATATAAAAGTAAGAAGACAAGAATCATGAGGCGTAGTAGCAGGCCGAAAGACATATACCCTATAAGCGATCGGGATTTGGGTGACTTTATCGCAAAGACATACACATTCTTCGAATGGGCTAAGGGTATCTAAACAGATTTTACTGTAAAGTTTGGTGATAAATGAATACTTAAAAAATACAGTAGTATATAGTAGTTGGATCCCAATATAATTAAGAATTTTTAGCGATAAATTCTTAGTTTCTTGGGCTTTTGCAGTATATCAGGCCTTATCGCAGAGACATACACATTCGTGGAATCGGCTAAGGGTGTCTAAAAAGATTTTAGATTTTGGTAATAAATGAGTACTTAAATGTTAAAGTAGTATATAGCAGTTGGAACCCAATATAATAGAGTGTAGATTTTATTTGAATCGATAAATTCTTAGTTCCGTGGGCTTTTGCAGTATGTCAAGCAATTCCAGGGGCTCTACGGCTTAAGCTATAGACTTCAAAAAACAATCCAATTGTTCAGACTCTTATATAGAAAACTGCAGACTCTCAATTTATAAAATTGTGCTCAAACATGTTTGTACAAGACAAGACTGTAGTAGAGCGATTTAGCTTGCGAACAAGAATATATATACGCATAGATTCAAGCTGTCCGCTGCAACTTAAGTACCCACTGCGAGGGCAGGCAAGGAAACTGCAAGACGCTGGCATAAAATCTGAGCAGGACCAGGGCGCCAATGACAGGGGTAAGGACGCGGTGTGAGGGACAGCGAGAGAGAAATGTTGTTGGCCAGGGTGCCAAAAATTGAGGTTATCGCTAGGACGACGACGACGACGTCCCAAGCAAAATAATAAGCAAGCAGGGGGATTCCCCTCGCGGTTGCTGTTGTTGCTCATGCTGCTGCTGCTGCAGGAGCCTTGGAGCCTTCGCGGGGGCGTGGGACGTTCTTAGCCAGGCTCATCAAGCGCCGCGGCTGACTGACTGTTTGGCAAGCGGCGTCGGCGGCGGCGGCAGTTGGCGTCCCGCTGCCCGCTGCGTGCTGCGCTGCACGCGTCGCCGCTCGCAAATGGCGAAATGCGCGCCGATTGCCGTCTTCGTCGTCGTCGTCCTCGACGCCGTTGTGCATTTTCCTATGCGCTTCCTTCCTGCCTGCCTGCACACACACACAAACACACACACACAGTCACATAGACACACACGCACGCAGTTGCAGGCACTTTGTGTTTTTCCATGCCGGCATTTGCAGTCCCCGCCGCCTTCCCCTTGCCCACCCGAAAACGAAGTTTTTCACAAGTTTTTGGCAGAGATTGATGAATTTTGATGATGTTTACGCGCAAAAGGAGCATTTTTTCCTTCTCTCTGCTTCTTCTACTTCCTCATTTTCTTGTTCTGCCTCTACTGCTCCCGCCTGTAGTTGCTGCAGTTGCATCTGCGCTGGGAACTGGCGGCTTCCTTGAAATAACCTTAATCCCATGCACAAGGGGCCAAAATGAATGATGTTTATAAGACGCGAACGCCTGACTGAGCGGGCTGAGGGGACTGAGGGGGCAGAGCGGAATGAGCTGGCAGAGAGAGCAAGAGGAAGTTGATGGCGAAGCTGGCGACGTTGGACAAGCTCTGGCCCGAGCCTGGGCTCGGGCTGCGCATTCCCTGGCATGCCATTTCCACATTTTCCCCTCGCATTTTCCCCCGCGTTTTGCGTTTCAAGGATATTCGCTGCCTTCTCTCTCTGCGTGTGTGTGTGTGTGTGCTTTATGCTTGTTTCTTTTTTTTTTGTTCGTTTTGCCTTCTTTCTTTCGCTTGTCGCGTGTTTTGTTTACCCCACTTTTTCTGCGTTAGATTTTCATTTTCACTGCAATTTCATTTGCTTGCCACACGCGACCCAAAGTGGCCATTCTGACGGTGCCCCTCCCTCTTCCTCTGTCTTTCTCTCTCTCCCATTCACTCCTTCGCCTTGCTGCGTGCGTGTGCGTTGCGCTGCGTCTGTCGGTCGCCATGCAACTGCAACTGCATCTGCAAGGACGCATATTAATGTCCTTACTTAGCACGAGATGGAGGCACGGAGAACACGCCCCTCTGCGCCCTTCTTCAGCTTATTGTTGCTCCCCACTCCAGCGCTACCCGTTGGCCAGCAACTGGCCGGAGCGAAGGCCTTAGCAGGTGATTAGCGCAGCCTGTGCGTCCTTTTCGCGCTTAACGATGCGCAACAATGTGGCAGTCCGAAAGCAGGAAGAAATGCAGTGAGAGTGAGATAAAAGTTGGCAGGGGGAGGGCAACAAGATTTGAATTGTAGAAAGCAGACACACTACAATCTTCTAATATTTAAATCTACAGTAGATGATAAAACAGGAATATTATATATATACGAGGTGTGTTCAAAAAGTAAAGTGACTTTGTATTTTCAAGAAAAACTATTAATTTATTTATCAATATTTATGTTGTCCCCTTCAAAGTAATCCCCCTCAGATACAATACACTTATGCCAACGGTTTTTCCAATCCTCAAAGCACTTCCCATAAGCACTTTTCGGTATAGCCTTGAGTTCTTGCAGCGATGCAGTCTTTATCTCTTCAATCGTTGCAAATCTCCGTCCTTTCATAGGTCTCTTCAGTTTTGGGAACAAGAAAAAGTCACATGGGGCCAAATGACCCTTTTGAGTAAATCTGGGTCGTCGTTGACGTCATTCAACAGCTCTTGAGCGATGCTCATGCGACGGTTCTATTGGTCAAAATTCAGCAATTTCGGAACAAACTTCGCTGACACACGACTCATACCCAAAACGTTTGAAAAAATTTCATGGCACGAGCCAAGCGATATACCGACATCTACCGACATCAAATATTAATTTTTTAATGCAGATTTCTCAGCAAGAAAACTAATCTCTATTCCCTGTAGCTCTTGGCTCCCTTATCACTAAGTTCAGGAATATATATAGTTCAGCCTGGGCATAACTGACTTAGTCTCTATGCTCCTTTATATGCTTACATTTATGATATCAAACTAAAGTTCATGAAATTGACTATATAATTGAGCATAAAGTATAAATAGTCTAGTATGCACCTCAAATTGAGGAATATTGGTATATTGTTCAGCACATGTACATATATCCCTACTAATCATATTCTTTACTTTCTTCAAATTATTATTTTCTAGTTTAAGGAATGATACGCTATAAAGCAAGGTATAGTCTACCTTCCTTCTTAATGAAATACATATAGTATATGATATATACACTCTTACCAGAGAGTTCAAGAAGGTAAATAGTTTATAGAATAATAAACAATGATCGAGCTTTACTCGATGTTATATGTATGTAAAAAAGCATATACTACCAATTATTAATTTTCTCTATAGCGACATATATAATCGAACTTCCTTCTTAATGAAATACGTATAGTATTACACTTTTATCAGAGAGTTCAAGAATGTATATCGCTTATAGAATGATACACTTGCGTTACTCTATGCTCTATGCATATGATAAAGCATATATTATAAATAATTAATATTTTCTTTATCGACAGATATAATCGAACTTTCATCTTGATGAAATACATAGAGTATATAATATATACACAGTTTAAAGAATGATAAACTATGATCGTGCTATACTCGGTGTTATGCTATACTCGTTTAGCATATAAAACATATGGACTATTAATATGAGGTTGTCCAAAAAGTCTTATTTTCTATATCGACAGATATAATCGAACTTCCTTCTTAATAAAATACATATAGAATATGGTATATGCTACATAATTGGGTATATCGAAAGCTGTAGTTGAGACAGTTGACAGTTTGCTCTCTCTTTCTCTCTCGCGGCCTTCTCGTGTCCGGCCCCTGGCTTGAGGCTGCACTGTAATTTGCATGCTCATTTCGCGATTGAGTCCCCATCGAAGTGGTGCGGCTTCAGCTGCTGCAGCTGCTGCTGGTGCTGCCACTTGCCGGGCAATTAGCTAAGTTTGCTGCCCGCCAAGTGGCGCTCGAGCGGCTCCTCGAGCGAACTTTGCGCCTGCAGCTGGCCCGAGCCCGAGTGCCGTGCGCGCCACCAACCTCTGCCTGCGGACACATGTGGGCGCAGTCGCCAATGGCAATCGAGCAGTAGAGGTCGAGCGGGTGGTAGGGGCGCTGGGAAGGCCGCTGTAGCTGCCACTCAAAGAGTGCACAAAGTGCACAAGGGGGCGGCAAATGAATGCCAAGCTCACACACTCGCACACACACTCGCGCACACACTCGCACACCCACACTGGCACACACAACACATTGCAACAACAATACAAAGACGACGTTTATGCAACAATCATTCGCTGAAAAGACAACGGACCGAAAAGGCAGATAAGGGAAAAAATCTGGGGAAAATGAAAAGAAAGCATAGAAACGAAAAGAGCAAAAGCGAAAACGAAAATGGAAAACCTGCCGAGCTGCATGCAACATTCGTTGCGCATCTGTGTGTGTGTGTGTGTGTGTGTGTGTGTGTGTGTGTGTGTGCTGCACTTTGATGCTCTTATTGCGTTTCACACACACACACACACACACACACACACAGATAGCAAACGCAAATCAAATGAAATGCCGCAGACTACAACAAGCGCAAGCGAAGCTGGATGAAGTGTGTGGGGGGAAGGGTGCTGCGAGGAGGAAGAGCACAGAAAAAAAACTAAAAAATTGCCTTAGAGCCGCCCATGCAATTTGCAGTTATTGCGCAGTCAACACACAGGCAGGCTCTGCACAGACCCCCCCCCCCCATCCCCCCTGTTCCCTACACCTACTCTTACCTCTCCTTTCTGTTGCTTTCACCCGCTCACACCCACCCCGCCGCATGAGGCTTTCATTTCATCAGACGAAATGTGAAATTTTTTGGCTTTCTTCTTGGCCTTTTTTTGGCTATTCTTTTGGCTATTTTTTCGGCTGTTTTTTTGTACGCTGCTGCCGTTGTTGTTGTTTTTGTTGTTGCGCCCTTTTTGCATGCTAACGACGTTTGGCCAGGATGAATGCCAGCATGTTTTGGCCAGCAACGGGTCAGACGCATGAACAGAGCGGGGATGGGGTGGGAGAGGGGTGGTAGCTGCTGTGAGCATTGCCAAAAATCCGGCACGGACGCTGTTGGTCAGCTGCCACTCCACATCACTTGTCTGTCTCCGGCTGCCACTCCCCCTCCCCAAACCGGGCTGTCTGTCTGTGTGCGTGTGTATGTGTGCGCGCATCCTGGCGCGCAGAGAAATATGCAACAAACTACACGAGTGCAAAAGAAAATGTAAATGAAAAGAGTTTGCGCTCGCTGCAAAGTGAAAGCGCAAAAGGAAAAACTAATTCGATTAATCATCTGGCGCAGGCAGTACTGCCCGCCTCTCCCCCATACCCTGCTGCCATGCTCCCCTGCTCTGGCTCGAGCTGCTGCTGGTTGGTCAAAGGAACATCACGCACACACACACACACACGTGCAGCGTTGCAGTTGTTGTGCTTCTGCTGGCATTTGATGCCTGGACAGCTCCCAGCTCTGTTGTTGCTGCTGTTGTTGTTGCGGGTCATGATGACTGTCGAAACGCAAAG
This sequence comes from Zaprionus bogoriensis, assembly GCA_035046045.1. Lineage (NCBI taxonomy): Eukaryota > Metazoa > Arthropoda > Insecta > Diptera > Drosophilidae > Zaprionus > Zaprionus bogoriensis. The sequence goes on along the minus strand of JAWNOI010000161.1, from coordinate 1,113,457 downwards.
AAAACACTTGAAACTGCAACTGGCAGCAGCAGCATAGCGACTGCGTAATACCCTGTAATGAACAGTTCAGAAAAAGTGAATTAAAGCTTATATAGTTTAAGTGTGCTTGGATGTGCTAAGAGAATACAATAACGATTCTTTCCATTATTTATAAAATTAGGCTGACCATATTTCACTAAAATTCATGTGAGCGAGAAACCCTAATGTAGTTTCTCGACATTGGGATGACCTGATTTTTAATTTTTAGACTGTTAGAGTATTATATTATTATATGTCTATTGCTCAGAGGCATGCTGCAATTTTTTGGATATATTAAGTTGAATATTAATGCGGATTATGCATTGGGATCACCACATTTTTCAAGCATATGCGTACATTAATTTCGTCAATAAAATGAGATATTTTGAATATAAATTTTTTTTCCATAAACATAAGCAAATCTAATTCAAAATTGATAACTTGGTATATCTATGTAGTGTATAGTAATACATCTAATCAATATAATAACAAATTTTTCACTAGAGTGACCATATTTGTTAGGAATTCTAGCAAATCTAATTCAAAATGGATAACTTGGTCTATCTATGTAGTGTATAGTAATACACCTAATCAATATAATAACAAATTGTTCACTAGAGTGACCATATTTGTTTGGAATTCTAGCAAATCTATCTATCTATGTAGTGTAATGTAATGCATCTAGTTAATGTAAAAACAATATTTTCATTAGAGTGACCATATTATTGCAGCGTGTATGAGCTCTCTTATACAGCTTTTGTTTAGAATACAACTTTGTACTTCAGAAAAGTACAAGCCAGGGTGACCATATTCCTTAAAAGACAATTACATTTTGCCTATATCAAAAAGATATCGATTTCTTTAAAGCACTTAAAGAGCTTGTCCAGTCAGATCTACCCGTGATGCAAATATTCAACTCTAGGTCTGCACGCATTCACCCAGGGGCGTGCAAGCGCGCGTATGGCTTGGGTTGGCGGGCAGCAGGGCGATTCACCGTTGCGATTGACCAATCTGCAGGCATTTGCTGCAATAGGCTCGGCGTGCACAGTGCGTATGCGCAATGTGCAATAGGGGAGAGCAGTGTGGGGAAGGGTTGCTTCACATACGGCCACACACACGGGCAGCAGCAGCGACAAATGCGACGCTGACAGAGTGCGGCAGGAAGGGGGTACTACAGTGGGGGCATGGTCGACGCCTACGCTGCAACTGGGCGACTCATGCAATTAGACTAATTGCCAAGCATGCCTCGGGCCATTTGCATTTGAGGGAGAGGGAGAGAGAGCGACAGAGAGAGAGAGAGAGAGAGAGAGAGAGATAGAGAGAGAGAGAGAGAGAGAGAGTGAAAACGAAAGAGCAAAGCAGAGAGAGTGAGAGAGGCTGGCGGGGACTAGGCGTGCTCATGGCGCTAATCGTTCAAACGAAATCAGAAACAATTCATTTGCACAACAAGCGCCCGAGTCGCAGTTCCAATTTCCAAGTCCAACTTGAGTTCCACCAGCTCCAACTGCATGCCGGACTCCAGCTCCAACTGCAGCTCCAAGTCGAAGTCGAGCTCGAAGTCGACGTTGTCGTCGCGCTGCAGATTATCTTAATTCACGTTGTGGGAGACTAATGAGTGCAAAAGCCGGCCAACGTGCTGCACCAAGAGAAAGGCCACAACAGCAGCAGCAGCAGCAGCATGAGCAGCAGCCTGGTCAAAGCAGTGCAGGCAGCGGGCAGCGGGCAGCGGGCAGAGGAGCGGACTCGAGAGATCGGCAGGCAGACAGCAGCAAGTCAGTCTGCAGCAGCTTCGTCTGCACTCTGCGATCTGGGGGCAGCAGCAACATGCGTGCGGGGACTTTAATTGAATTAGAGAGCGACTCGCAAGTCGCGGATCTCCCCTCGCTTGCGGTACCCCCTACCGCCTACCCCCTGCCACCTCCGCTGCCTGCTGCTCGTGCTGCGTCTGCTCTTCACACAGACTTGTCGATCTGTGCGTTTCAAAAGCGCATTAATTGTCAGTCGAGTGAGCGAATCCTCCGGCCTCCATGCGGACACTTCTCTCAGCTCTTATCGCGTTGTGCGTCTGTCTTGCAGCTCCACCGCTCGCCCCTCCCCTCTCTCCGCTCGCTCCGCTCACTCTTCCTCGCCTCGTGTCGCTTTTAATTAAGCATAAATTTCATCACACAAGATACGAGCGGACGGCAAAGTGAGGCACGCATGTTGCCCGTGGCCTCTTTGCCGCTTATTGATGTTGCATCAACATGCACCAGAGTTGTTCCTCTTTCCAGCAGCACCACTTCCCTCCTCTAATGCTCTTTCTCCCCCTTCCACCTGCCCCTAGCTCATTCGACGTGGCAAGACGCATTATGACAGCTTCTAATTGATTGAGCCATTTCATAGGTTCGCCGCATCCCAAAACTTGAGCTCAAGTAATACCCCCCTCGCTTCTTAACGCCGCGGTTCCTTCGCCTTGCCAGTGTTGTCGCCTGTTTGCCAAGCTGCAAATTGATTGTGCAACTTGCGCTTTTCGCCTGCGCCATCTGACGCCGTCCAAGAAAAATGAACGACCATTAGAAGGAAGTAGCAGCAAAAGAAGGGGCAGGGGAGAGAGTTGGTTGAAGCTACCTAAGGGTTGTACATGTTGGAGAGAAGAGTGCCTTAGACTTGAGGTTCAACCTCAGCTCAGCACAGACTTCAGCTGCCACTGCAACTTCCATTGCAACTTCAACGTCAGTCGCGACTCCAATCTTAACTTCAACTGCAACTACAACTGCAACTTGAGCTTGAGGTTGTCGTCACACGCTGAGCTTGACATCTGCGGTCTTCTCTGGAACACTTTCATAAATCAGACCAGGGAAAGAGTCTTCCAACCTGCCAATGAAGTGTCATTGGGTATGGGTATGTAATAGTTTCTTTAAGGTTGTTAAATAATTAACTCAAATCGGAAGTCAAAAAGCAAATAATAAAGAGGACTTCGTACTGCTGAGCATTACTTCTATATACTTCAATAGTTCTTAGTATAGTACTATATATAGAAATTAGCCTAACCATGAATAATTAACACAAACGTAGCTGCAACTTTGCAGCTTAACCTATAGATTTTTAGATACTTGCATACACATACAAATTATATTATTTTCTACCAAAAAATCGTTACTTTTGATTTCACTTAGATTTCCTAGGAGTATAGCATCCTTTTTATTATAATTATTTCATATCTCTAATGACTGGACTTTTCCATATCTTTTTAAGATCTACCTTTAATTTTAAATTCTCTTATTTTCTGGTATTCTGATGACATCATGCTTACTTCTCTCAGTTCCGCATAATTTGTCATCATATTAACATATAACTTATATCTTATATTTTGTTCATTTTCTAATTTTTCGGATTCCGTTTCCTATTTGAGTTCTCTTTGATTCCTATAAGCTTACAATAAAACTCATTTCAATCTGACTTAATTTTATTGATTTACTGATGTTTCCTACGCATTTATTTTTTATTGTTTTTCGACTTTTCACACTATATTCTTAATATTTTCTTACTCTTTATTCGAACTCTATTCTATTCCAAAAATAAGACTTTTTTTACCATTTAATTTTGTTTGGGCTCATTGCCAAGAAAATATGATAGTAGGAACTACAATTTCAGTAAGTCCTGTCTTTATCTTTATAGACTATATATTTATTTTCAATCTTTTGAGAGTCAATCGTAACTCCTATTTGTATTCTAAAATCAGCTTGATTCGGATCTAATTTAGTAATATTTACTCTAAAGATCCTTATTTAAAATAAATCAGTTTCCAATTTTTTCATATTTTTTCCCTCAATTTTGTTTTTCAAGCTTAAAATGCTTTCCGCCCAGAATTTTCAATGTATATCGATTGGGAGCGAAAACATGACCATGTATCGCAGCGTGCGCTGTGAAAATAATAACTTTTCTTGAAGGAGGGGGAAAGGGGAGCGTCACGAGATTTGGCTAACAAGTATTGGCCGCTCTTTAAGCCCCTCGTGCGTCCAACTGACGCGGTCGACGTCGCGGTCAATGACATTGCTGTCAGTGGTAGACCCCGACTTTGGGCCCGACCCACACCTTCGCCCGACGCGCCCCCACACCACCGCTCCTTGCCTATGCCTTTGTTATTGCTTTTGTTATGACGGGGCCCACACACTCACACACACACGCTGCACGGGGCCAGTTTCGGCGATAAGCGCGACAGACGAAACGCTCCTCCATCGCGCTGACAAACACCTGTCTGGCCCAGGCCCTGGGTCAGACCCGGACCAAGACGGACAGCACGGACAGCGCGGACGGCGCGCCCGCACTGGAGCCCGTCCTTTCGCCAGGGCTTGGGCTCTGCCTGCTCTGATTTTTTGTCATCATCGTTTGAAATTGTATCGCATTTTTTTTAAGGATATTGTTTCAAATAATTCAAACTGTAGCCTGGACCTGCCTCCAGCCTGCAGCCTCCTGCATGCTGCCTTCTGCCTCTTGCTAGTAACTCCCCCCACTCTCACCGCCCGCTTAATGTTTGTGCCAATATTTTGCGGCCAGGTGAGGCTGAGGCGGAGGCTGCCGACGTCGAGTCCAGGCCCAGGCAGAGGCAACGTCGAGCGTCGTCGGTCAGCGGTGTCGCCCGGGGGAGGCGCCTCCATCGGTCGCCGTCGGAGTGTCCACTGAAGCGTGATGTCGTCTGACATTTACGGATATTCATTGGGGAGGGCAGGTGGTCGGTTGGACCAGGGAAGGGGAGAGGCGAAATGATGGAGGCGGACGGGGAACTGTACTCTCGCCCACCTAGTCGATAAGGCAGCGCTTTGCCACATGCCACATGCCACACGCTAACTAATATACATACTCTCTCTCTCCTTCTCTCCCTCTCTCTCTCTCTCTGTCTCTCTCACGCTCTCTTTGTCTCTCTCGCACCTGTGTTGGGACTACAAAAAACGCGAATGCGGATGTGGCTGCCATCGACATCGGCTCCAGCTCGAGCTTGCTTTATCCCTCTCTTTCTCTCTCCCACTATCTCTCTCTGCTCACTCTATGTACACGTATTTGCCTTTGCCTTGCTATTGCTTCTACTACTCCTTTTCCTACTCCTTCTCCCCCGCATAGAGAATTTGGTTAACGTAAAAAAGTCGCTTTGTTGCCTCGCCATATGCCTAACTCGAAGGGGCTGGAGGCAGGGCCGCAGGTGGAGGGGTTCGATAACAATGAATTACCGCATATTTCTGAAATTTGCGAGAAATTTAAAGTAAATGTCAGGTTTGCTAAAAATTTCTTTAAGCCCGATATTGTTTCAATCAAATTTTCTCTTTTTAGATCTTTTTCCGACCGTCAAAAACAACAATTTGGCATTACGTCTGCCAGAGATCTTCGTACATATTTATAATATACCTGTGCATATTTGTAGTTGAGTATTTGCAATTTCTGCCTCTGCCTCTGCCTCTGCTTTTTGAGCACTTTTTCCCTGCTAAACAATTGCTTACTAGTTTTATGTCCAACATGCCAAAGATCATCCCACAAAACTATTTATACAGCCAACAGTTTGCTCTCTCTTCTTTCACTCTCTCCTCTTTCTTTCCTACTACTTTTGTCATTTTTTTGTAGTTTTTTTTCTGCTATAAAACTTCTGCCGTCTCAAATTTAATCAGACTTGCTTTAGCCTCATATAACTGTTGTAAGATAACTAAATAAATAAATATTTTAAATAACTAAAGGTAACTATTTGGGAATAGTTACGTTTTTCTCTCAGTTTTTCAAAAATCCTTTTCTCTCCATTAAAGCTCGCTAGGGGCCTATCACTATTTTACCTTTTTTAAAAGAAATCAGATAAGAGACAAACAGTTTTGCTTCAAGTTCAGAAAAAACTATTCTCATTCAAAATATTTTACTTAGATTTTTTTCCGCTGAACAAGAGACAAAACAGAGGAATTAAAAAAAATTATTATTATATTTGAATTCAGATCGAAATTGAATTTTCTTAAATCTGATTAAACGTTTCTTTCTGCTAAGAGATTTCTTCGTAGCTATATTCGAGTTTTTCCCGCTGGACTTTAAACGGGAGAAAACTCTTGAGCAGTATTTTGTAACTTTTATTTATTTTTATAACTTTTAAGCCGGATCAAAATCCAATTCCCTTTACTGCCATACAATTAAGAAAGTCTCTTTGCTGACTATGCTTTTTAGCCTTTTTCCCGCTAGACCAGAGACGGGGTAGAACTCTTGAACAGTATTTCATATTCGGATTTCGTAGTCGGAGTCCAATTCCCACTCCGAACAAAAGCTCGACTGGGTCGACCTCAACTCGAGCCTATCAGGGAGAGTTTGCTGCGTTGCACTGGGGGATGGCACTCGAGGTGCAATGCAGCAACCCTTGCTGCAGTCGTTGTTCTTGTTGCCGCTGTCGCTGTTGGTGTTGTTGTTGCTGTTGCTGTTGCTGTTGCTGTTGTTATTGCTGTTGCTGTTGCTGTTGCTGTAGATGGATGCGAACGCATGGGAACAAAGCCCATGTGCGGGCTGCTTGATGAATGTGCCCCCTGGTCCGCCGTCATTTGCCGCTGCTCTGGGTGGCCACACACACATGCACACACGCACACTCGCACACACACATGCAACGGCAGCAGCGGAGTCGGCTCATCGATGGCCAAAGCCGCAACCAATCGCAGGGCGAGTGCAGCGTGCAAAAAAACGCAGCATCAGGCGGAAGGACGCTGCGAGGACGCGCTGACCAGCCACAATCGCAGCCAGCGCGGGCAGTGGCAGGAAGGGAAGAGTCGTAGCAAGAGGACGACGACGAGTTGCTGTGTTGTTGTTGTGGTTGTTGTTGTTGTTGTTGTTGCTGTTGCTGTTGCTGCTGCTGCTGCTGCTGTTGGGGCGTTGCGAAGCGTCGCGCTGCGATTTGCATGCGTCGCGTTCGCGTACATATGCGAAACGAGGGCATGGGCGCAGGTGGAGGGAGTGTTGCGACGCCTTTGCTTATGTGCCGCGTGCACGTTAATTACTGCAGCGTATAGCAGTGTGTGTCGCGTATGTGTGTGTGTGCGAGTGTATGTGTAGCAGCAGTATGTGTCGCGTATGTGTGCGTGTGTGTGTGTGTGTGTGTGTGTATGTGCTGTTCATCAATTTGCCATAGATTGCAAACTGAAGTCTCAATCAGCAGCAGCCACAGCCACTGCCGCAGCCCCAGCTCCAGCCCTGTGTGGGTGCAAGCGAGACAGCCGATAGCAGTCCGAGCGCGCTGCAGCTTCGCTTTCTCCGCCTCACCCTGCACCTGCGCCCGGCCCTGCTCATGTGCCAATGTCGCGGGCATTTACTATGTTTTTTCGCTTGCCCATTCAATTTTCCATTTTTTTTTTGCCAATACCCCCCCCCCCCGTCTGCCTCCCGCACATCATGTTTTTTTTTTGTTTTACAGCCAGCGAACTATGCACAGAAGAATTTCCGCTCCCCACACCACCCGCTGGCAGCGTCCATGACTCAACCAAACCGTCTTCATAATAATTGAATTGGAAAAAGCAAAGCAAAATCGTAACACGGCTACGTTTCGCTGGAGGGGGACAGGCCAGCTGGGGGGAGGGGGTGTCGGTGTGTGGTAGGGTTTGCACAGGTTATAGATTGGGGTCGGGGCTGAGATTGGCATGTGTGCCAGGGCATGGGGAGTGGGAACCTAGGGGTCTGCTCGGTTTAACGCTGCGCGACCACAGCAAAATTCTAATTAAACAGGATATGAATGTTGGGTGAGAGACTGCGGCGTCAGGTCCATCGATAGTCAGCTCCAATAAGCACACACACACACAGACACACACACATATACCTGCATCTGCATGGAGCTTGTTGCTTCTAATTGGAGTACATTCATAAGCCATCATCATCATCATCATCATCATCGTCATCGTCATCGTCATCATCTTCGTCGTCAGCTGACAATTAAAAACAAAACTTTTCGTACGTTGCATAAACCATAATCTGTGAACCGTGACCCGTGACCCGTGATCCGTGACCCGTGAGCTGCGCTGAGCTGAATTGAGAATCCCACGCAATATGTCAAATCTTTAATTCTTATTAAATAAATGCACTTTTTTAAAAACTATCGCTTGTCCGATGCAAACTCAAAAGTCAGACTCCAATTATATTGGTTTATTTTATTTTATTTTATACTCTCATACAATAGAGATCGATCACAGAGATCGATATGAGTGAGTCTTCACTATCTGCTTGATTTTTACTGAAATGTATGTGCATATGCATATTTCACAATGGATAAATTGTATAAGAATTCTGTTTTACTACTTGCCCGGTTAAAAGAAGAAAAATAGCTTGGTGTGCTATACTCATGATTAATATGTGCCACAGGGGCTGCTGTGCTTACGACTGAAAGAGAACGAACATCTCTAGTTGCCGTACCCACTATTGAAAGAAATAAGTAAGTAAAGAAAGCTACAGTCGCGAACGCAAGATATCATTCAGCCGATTCAAAATTCTAATGAATTAAAAATAAAAATAAAATGTATATAAAAAATAAAATAAAAGTATGCGCAGGATTTGAATCGTGCATTTGCGACCCTTAATGTATGGTATACACGAACTCTTCTGCTTGGTGTCATTTGATCTTGTAATAGCTTAAATCTGTGTGTTCATACAGACAGACAGATGGACAAACGGACATACAGAAGGACAGAATCAAATCGACTCGGCTATTGATATTCATCAAAAATATATATGGTCTGCCACGCCTACTTTTGCCTACATTTGCACAAAGTAAAGGATATAAAAAAAAATTTTAAAATAAAGCAATACATACATGTAAAATATGTATACTTATTGTATAATTCTCTTATAAATAACAACATTTAATAATTAACAAATGATGAAAACTACAGTCGAGTGCACTCGACAGTAAAATATCATTTACCTTTGACTGTTAAAAATAATTCTTAATATTAATTATTATATTCGCCGAATTAACATCAACGCATCGCATATTATATTTCACTGTAAAATACACATGTATTGACGCCGACTGCTCGCTGACGGCACGACGACTGTGCGTGCGCACTGCGCAGTCGACGCTAGCATTGACGCCGGGACTCTGCTGCGTCTCTGCTGCTGTATGGAAAATTTCTATATTTCTGTATTTCTTATCCGATCGGATTCTTTTATAGGGTTAGTTAATATTATTGAAAGCTACAATAATAAATATTAAGTAATAAAAACACTATAACTTGCCTACTTTTTCAATAATTCGATTAATCGATTTACAAAATCGATTTTTGGGGGCGGTGGGCGTGGTATCCAAGAATCGGTATCCAAGCATTCGGTGTAATGTTACCAGGGGCCTTACTACCAAATTTAGTGTTTCTAGCCTTGCAAGTGTTCTTATAATTAAAAAAATCGTTTTATAGGCGCGGTGGGCGTGCCTGTTACATAAGTTTTAACAAAGTGAATATTCAACCTTTTCCCATTTTTAATTTGTAAATTATATAAAAAAAAAAGCATTTTAAAATAAAAACAAAAAAAAAGTACTTTTCTCATCGCAGCCGGTAGGATTCGAACCTACGCTCCCAGAGGGAATCTGATTTCGAGTCAGACGCCTTAACCACTCGGCCACGACTGCTATGACCACGGCCGACTAATTGTGCGATATCAACATTTCTGACGTCGTTCTATGGTGTGCCAATTCTATTTTTAGAAACTTAAATTTGCAGCACGAAATTGATGGAATAAAAAAGCGATGACTACAGAAATAATTAAAAATAAATAAAGACACTTACGCACTTTAGCCGTCAGAAATAATATTTACAGAATTAAGCATACGATGTGAATAAAGCTTTTGCAAATAAAAACTATATCGCATTAATACAAGTATGTTGAAAAATAAACTAAATATATTAATCATAAGTCAGGGTCTAGACTAGTGCGCTTACTTTTAATTTATTTATTTTAGTATTAATTTTTTAAAATTGTACCATTATTAATATTAATAAAGAAAATAAGGTAAACAGAAATGTTTCGAGTCAGATCCAATCTAATCAAATCTGTCTGCATGAAAATATCAAAATAAAAGAGAACTAACTCATTTTCGATCGATGCCTAATTTCAACCGATCAGAATGTCAACTTATAAAGCTATGCTACTTTTTGTTCTGCTGCTGAGAGTTTTTCCAAACGACGCAGCAGATTCTATAGCGAAGCCCGGCAATGGGCCGTGACACTAGGGAATCGCAGCGATAAGAAACTTTCTGTACGTCGGCGTCAATCGACACCGGCAAGAACAACGGCAACAATCTCTATGGCACCCACGAACTACTCACAGTTCACAGGTCGCTGTTGCCCGCGCTCCACGCGCCGCTCTGTGGCAGCAACAGACGTGCAACTGTTCGGCAAGTCGATGAAAAAGTTTCGACAGGTTTCTCATTTTAGGCCCGCGCCAGCCAACAAAAACATTGCGAACAACAACGAAATTACAAGAGAGCAAAAAATGAGGAACAAAAAACGAAAAATCGAAAAAAAGAAAGACCGAAACAAAACTGTCGCCGTTCGCAAAAGTTGGCGAAGGGCTTTGCGCCGCGTGAAAGCGGTAGAAGGAGGCGTCGCACAATGGGCGGCACATGCAATTGAACTAATTAAAATAATTTGCGAAAAATTAGGATCCTGAATATATACAGTCGAGGCGAGTTGAATGCAACGGGACGCGCAAATAAGTCCTTCAGGATATGCGCAGAATAGCATGGTGTAATTGCAGGGTATTTCCCAGAAAGTTTTCTTTCTTTTCAAGCATCTTGAAAGGGGGAAATACGCATATAAATAGGATTACAAGCAGATGGTTATGTCTTTAAAAAGTGCATTGCTTAGTGTGAGTTTCTGGAAATTAAACTTTCTTCATTTTTGTTTCAGATACTTTTTCTTCGTTCTTTGAAATATCGCTTATTATTTTCAATCAATGAATCCATTGATTGTAAAAAAAAAAATTGAGCATCAAAGCAAGGGAAGGAGCTCTCTTTAGAGGTTTATTCACGCTTCAATCCAGAAAATATGCGATATACAAATGAATAATATGTGATTTTCAAAAATAAATAAATAATAAAAAAAAGTATGGCTTAATTCACTTTTCTCGCATACTCCGAAATAATTTGAAATTAGTGCAAAGCCTTTTTCCGTTCCACTGTGCCCCGCCTGCTGCGACTTCCCTGTCTCCTGTCAGCTATGCCCAGCTAAGCTCTACCCTGCACGCGGCGGGCCCAAGTCAAGATGTCGATGTCGACTCCGACATCTTTCGGGGCTCATCCCACTCAGCCGCGGGCGTCTCATTCCGCCTGCCAGACGCCGTTATGTCTCGCAAACTTTCAACAGCAACAGCCACAACAAAGAAAATAAAGAACAAGCGGGAGAAGCAGCTACAACTGCAACTGCAGCAGCAGCGGCAACAGCAACTACAACTGCAAACTGGTTCTCTGCCACATTGTGTCATATTTTCGTTAGGGTTTCTTGCAGCTCGCCTGGCACTGCACAATATTTCATATAATTTATTGTAAAATTATTTCCGTTTGCTGTCGCCGTCGCTGCTGCAGTCGCTGCCACTGCTTCTCCTTGACCTGCTCTGCTCTCGGAGAGAACATGACCATCAAGCACTTAATTGGCGTCTATTTATGTCCAGATAGCACATCGCCTTCCACAGATCGTGCGCCGACAGAGTGACGACCAGCCCAATACTCAGTGCAATCTGCAGCCCAATCCACGGCCCTATCCCAACCCAATCCCAGACGAACTGGGAAACAATGAAAATTGATATTGAAAACTTTCGCATGGAGCTGGCAAGGAAATCTTAAAGCCGGCATCTGCCACAGGCTCATCTCCGTCTTCGTCTCCGATCGCGCATTCGATTTCTGTGCTGTTATCTATTTCGATTCCGTTTGAGATTTCCTTCCCTACCGACTACATTGAAGTCGACTCTCTCATTACGCATATGAGAAGCGCCTGTGATTTGCATGCCTGCCCCTGCCCCCGCACCTTCCTCTTGTACTCCTCCACTCTCTGCTCTGCTCTCTCCCGCTCCTCCCTTTCTCGCAGCGTCTCCTGCTATCGCGATTCGCGGTCACATCACAAACGCATGCCCAGCGGCAACGTTGTCACGCTTTCTTGTTGTTGCAGCACATTGCATGCTGCACGATGCACGTTGAACGTCGCACGCTGCACTGTGCGCCTGCGTCTGCGCCACTGTCTCAGTCTCAGTCTTAGTCTCTGGCTGCACCAGCGCCTGCGCAATCGCAGTCCCCAGTCTGTCCATCATTATGTCAACGCGCTGAATGCGCATGTCAATCAAGATGAAGTGCCGCTGATATGTGGGCTGTGGCCGTCGCCGTCGCCGTGGCTGTGGCTGTGGCTGCCTCCTCGACTGCTTCCCCTACTGTTCCTGCCCCAGCGAGTCGATCTCATTGTTGTCGTTGTCTCTGCCTGTTGGTTGCATGCAACCCCAACGTGCCACTCGCATGGTACGACCCCTTCTGTAGGCGTCCTTTTGAAACCGTTCCGGAACAGCGCCAAGCACAAGTTCCATCCGTTTCGCAGTTTATCTCAATGGTTCGATAGATTTTTATATCCCTCTCATCTCCAGAAGATACATATATGTATACATATGATATAAGCTGACTTTTTACTATAATGTCCTTCACAGACAAGAAGTCTCTCTTTTTGCGCTCTCGCTGCTCCGCCTTACACTGTGATAACAGTGTAGATCTCAGCTTAAAGAAAATTATGGCAAATTATATATGTATGTAGCTATAAAAATATATTTAGATATATGCTCTATAAGGTAAAGTTTATGTTTAAATTGACGTAGTAAGTTAACAAGTTCCCTTTATGACACTTTGGAAAAATATTCTATTACTTTTCAATCGAGCCTGTGAAGTAGCCGATTATGATTATGAATATATAGTTTTAAATAGTATAGTATAGTTTTAATTATGTTATATGCCTGCGAAAAAGCACCAGATTTGCTTAGCTTATTGATAAGTCTTTTTTATATCAGATTATGATTGTATATACATATATCTATTGATATATTATAAATGTATGTATGATTCAAATACAAATAGATATATAATTTATATTTGAATTAAATAATAAAGTAAGTATTAAACATTTGCCATGCCGTGGCACTCTCATCGTAGCTGATAAACAAGTTATAGCTATAGCATGGGCGATTTATGGCAGAACCAAAAAGCAGGCCACTGGGGAAACAGCGGCAATAGATCGCCATATGGCGCCCGATACTCTCCTCTCGCATTCGCTGCAAGAGATAAGCCCGACCGCTTTACTCTTCGATCCCATTCCAAGTCGCGTACTTTTTTTTGCCATAATTTTTTATAGTTCGCCCGCTTGGCACACTCCCATTGTTGTGTATGTGTGTGTGTGTGTGTGTGGGAGTTTACGAGTGTATTTCTTGTGCTGTGTTTTGTTATACTCGTCGCTATTATATTTCGATGTTTTCGCAAAGCACCCCCTTCCCCGCCTTCCTCTCTGCACGACCGTCTATGTGCCTGCCCAAGAACTCTAGTAGTATTACAACGCGATATTTATTCCTGTGTGTCAGCTATAAACGTGAAATTTACTGCAGAATGTCGTTTAAAGTGCAAACATTTTCGGCAATACCGAACGCGAGTGTTGCCCGTATTCGAGCGCCACGGTCGGCAAATAAATCACAGCTCAATATACCCTGTAATCGTCTAATTTGTGTGCTTAGTGGGAGAGTATGCACATATTCGCATATACATATGTATATATATATATATCGTATATATATATATATATGTACATGAGCATTTCATGCAGTACTACATGAGGATCTTTTTGGACCATAGCAAGTGTCTCATCCCCTCTCAATGGACTATCGATATGAACTAGGCAAGTTATCAGCATCGATGTAGACCATAAATACGGATAAATACGGATAGTATTTATTTGTTATACTTCGATAGCCAGACTTCTGTTGATAAGGACTATGCATACTATTGATAGCGAAATATATAGAATTATAGAAATATCATGGAAAATATCAATATCGATAGTTGCACTGCGAACGAGCTACTGTCGAAAGCGCATTTCATCTCCTTCGATGCTTACTCGATTATGTGCTGGCACGAAGTTTGCCGCTATAACAACTAGAGAAAAACTATAGGATGTTCGCTATTTGGATAGCTGATAATTCAATTGTGCATGATTTCGAGTCTGAGTATTTAGATATCAATACCATACATCGATATCATCTAACCACTAGTGAACAACTATCGAATGTTAGATATTTCGATAGCTGATAATTCTAAGTTTATTGACATCGATAATTGATAATTCCTGGCAACTGCTATATCTATATCAATTTATATATCTCTCATATCCATGCGAACAGACGCCCCGCCGGCTTGCGACCCTTGCGCGGTATCCGCGATTTGGGCCCGCATTCGGGCGCACCAAACGGTTTCCATGCACGCCAAATGAAGCCGTCGATGCCGCCGCCGGGCACACACACACCCACACCCACACGCAGAGATACAGAGTTCACAGTCAGAGCGGCAACAGTCACAGTTTTTGCCGTATTTTATAATCCTTTTCCTTTTTGGCAAAAGCAAAATAAAACAAATCCCATGGACGAGCACAAAGGCACAGAGAAGCAGCGCCAGGAGCAGTGCGACATTTGTGTGTCTGTCTGTCTGTCTGTCTGCTTGTCTGTCTGTCTGTCTCTTCTGTGGGCCCGTCTGTCTGCGAAGACTCCCAACTCTCTAGGCTTGCCTCGCTTGGCGTGACGGTGGCCGTCTCGGGCTTTTTCGCCTGTTTGTCATTATGTCCATGCTTCCGGATTATATTTTCCTCGGAATTCTGTTTATTTGCGCGTCTTGGCAGCTGTCACCGTGGCGGCTTTACCCCAGGGCACAGGGAAGGGGCATGCTGGTGTTGTTGTCAGAAGCGCCCCTGCGACTCCTAGTCTCTGCTGCTGCCCGGCAATACCCTTAATTTCGTCAAGTGGCCTAATACCGCTCCACTAAGTGGGGCTAATCAGCCAGCCACAGGACTCAAATCTCAAACGGATGTCGCCGGTCGTGTTTACAAGACTGCCGAACCGCCAGCCACAGCCACGCCCCCTTCTCGACCATTCCCCGATGTGGAAATTAATTATTAAGGCATTCAGAGCGAGGCGCGAGGCAGCAAATAAATTCGGCTTGATATGAAATAAACTGTCTGGCCATGGAATTCAAGTGCTGCCACGGCGCCCCTTGCAACCCGATGTCATTCCTTTTGCCTGCCGGCGTCGGTGCGACATTTCACACCTTTGGGCCAAGTCCTTATCTCCTCGTTTTCCGCTTTATTTAGCAGACGCCCAGAACTAAATTCCTTAATAATTACGGGGCAAAAAAAAAAAAAAAAATATGGCGTTGATTCGCATTTATCGATAGTGCGAATATCGCGTACACTTTTATTAGGCAATAATTAGCACTTCTTGTTGCAGGTCTAAATGTAGCACATTTTGACAGCTCGCGGAGCAGCGTTCAATGGCCAGTGTTGCCAGCAAAACATTTCATTTATTTCTGGTTTCCCAATTTTTTTTTAAATAAAGTCGATTTGGCAACACTGTGCCTGGAAGAGCAATCCATCTATGTCGTTTTTAGCATTAGAATAAAATCGACTTGGCAACACTGGCAATACTGAGCCATCTAGTATTTAGCACTAAAATAGGAGGAAATTAAAGAAATACCATAATTGCAATTATGCATGCATGCGTATGCATAACAAACACATATATAAGTGTGTTTGCGTGTGTGTGTGTGAGTGAGCTTACCTGATTGCGTGCCTCTAATGACAGCGCTCTAATTAAAACGGCGCCGATTGTCAAAACAGAGGCCAATGAAATGAGATCCAAGGTAGAGGTGCAGCAACAACAGCACACACACACACACATACAGAGACACAAACACAGAGACACAGTTGAAAGCTTCAATTTACCACCCATTGTGCCTTATGGCAACGGACAACAGGCAGAGACTGCAGCGGCGACGGTGACGGCGACAGCGGCAACAAGGCATGCGGCTAGGGTTGCCAAACTTACTTTTAAAAACAGTATTATACTGATTGTAAATTAAATTAAATTTAATTAATAAAATGTGCGAAAAGCTCTAAAAAATATTAAAATATTAATATTATTAAAAATTATATTAACGCATAAATGAAATACTGTTTATTTTCCTAAAATACTGTTTAAAATTCTTATCAGATCGAAATATATATTTTTTTTTTTATAAAAAAAAATTGACAACCCTGAAGCTGAAGCCGACGCCGACGCTGACAGCAACAGCGACTGCGAAGGCAATTTTTAATATGCAAAAAACTCACGCGGCGATCGCGCGCCACCTGTTGCCGAGGGGAGACAACCATGAAGCGCAGCCAGCGCGCTGCAGAGGCGTTGGGGAAAGAGAGACAGAGAGAGAGGGGGAAAAAGTGAGATGGGCAGCGCGTGGGATAAGCAAGCAAATTTCTTGATTTACGCTTTGTTGTCGAGCCAGCGGACAGACACAGAAGGGGAAAGGGGGGACGCAGTCGATTTGCGAATTTACCGTTAAGCAAATCGTTGGAATTAATTGCGAGCATGGCGCTGATAAGCAGCTGCCCGCCGTCCTATCCATTCCGGTTCTGCCCTGTCCAAGTGCAGCTTTCAATTAAGTCGTCGCTCGGCTTCGCGCCTGCGGCCAAAGCGCGCACCCTTCTCAGCAGAGGAGCACTGACGGACAGACAGAGCTGTGCGTGCCGCGCTCCCCAAAAGCAAAAGGTGCGAACTTCCCGACGATCGGCAGCCGAAAATGCCAGAAATGCCAAATCCTTCGGGCAGGGGACCACCCGGCACCCGGCACTGCAGCGCCCTCTATACGAGTTTTACTGCAAGCGCATGTTGAGCCCTTAATTTGGCATTCATTTGCAGTATTTTAAGGCATATTTGCTGCGGTATTTTCTTAAGTATATCCCAAGTTACATATGTATGTGTGAAATTTCATGTGGTACTTTTTCGCACCAATGCTAAGCGATAACTAATATTATTAATAAAGCATGGATTACAAATAAATGAATAACCTAGCGTAAATATACTAGCTCTGGCTGCTTTGTCCTTAGGCAAGGAACAAGTGCTGGCAAAATATCGGAGCACTATTGATACTATCGATTGTATGAACGTAATACCTATACAAATAGATACGATTTTCTAAATTTAAAATAAAACTAAATATTATGATAATGAAACAAAACAATAAAATTAGAATTTTTAATGAAAAAACGATGGTATAGATGTTTTTCCGTAAAAACGTCGAAAAATCGATAGTGCGATCTCTACTAGGAACAGGTACTATCGCAAATAAGAAAAATTACATTGGAATTATGTACTTTTTCGCATCTATTTAATTTTTTTTTGTGACTTTTCCAATCGATATTATCGCTATTAAATTGAGGGAAATAAAGAAAATTCAGTTGGCAAGCTCGGTAATAGAAAATGGCAGGAAGGTAGGGTTGTTGATAAGATATAAAAATATCAATATAGCGATATTTGTTGTAGAAAAATGATATATTTATATGGGAATATTTTTTTTTGATAAATATCGAAATTACAATTTTTCATCTGATATTTATTGAAATACTTTGTAGATAATTATGGTAAAATTAAAGAAAATGATCATTAATTCTAATTACAGTGAGTCAATTTAAATTCCCACTCGTATTTACCATGGAAACTAACATCTCTAGGGAGTTTACTTGTTCTTATAGAAAGCTTTCAGCAGGGTTTGATTTAAGTTGCAGCTGTAAAGTAGCATAATTTACTTTTCTTATGGAAATTTAAATTATGGGATTAATCGATATTTTAAAACGATATCTAAGTATTATTAAAATATAATCGATACGATATTTTAAAAATATTGGACAGCACTACAGAAAGAATTAGCTACAAAAATATCGTTGATGTTTCGATGTTTTTCGCTGAAATTGCTGGAATATGCCTTGGCAGAATATTTGAGATGCATTTTTTTTTGCGCAATGTATGTGCATTAGGGCCAGCAAAACATCGATGTTTGCCACTATCGATTTTTCGATGTTTTTGCAGAAAATATTGATACTCCCTATTTTTCATTAAAAAATCATATTTTATTGTTTTGTTCCATTATTTCAATATTTAATATTGTTTTAAATGTAGAAAATCGTATTTAATTGTAATGGTATTAGCCCAATACTAGTACTAGGTACATTGAAAAAATCGATAGTGGCAAAGATCGATGTTTTGCCAGCTCTAATGTGCATATTCCCGAAGGGAATGCAAAATATCGAATGTCGAAAACATCGATAGTTGGAAATACATTTACCGCATCGATATATCGCATGCTGCACAGCCAAGAAACAACTTTCGAGTTGTGGCAAAGCGGCAGCGCGATTAGGCGAACTCATCTGGCAAGATCGGCTCTAGCCAAGCGGTACATGCGCATGCAACTCGCGGCGAGCGTTGCGTAAGGCGCAAATCGTATGGAAATGGAGTGGATTAACCGACCGACTGCAAGATCGACCGACTGAGCAGGCGCTTGATGGAGTGGGGGACCTGCCGACTGCCCGCTGCTCTCGGCCGGGCCTCAAACTAATGACAACATAATTACTTTGCAAATCGGTGCATGAAATGCGGCCCGGCATCGTTTTAATTGCGGCCAAAGTCAGTCGCTATGCAGTCCACACGCAGTCCACATGCAGTCCACATGCAGTCCACACAGTGCACACAGTCAGTGCGCGGCATTCAACATGTTGCCAACTGTGAATGTTGCCGCCCACGCGCAACGTGCGTACAGCAACAACGGCAGAAACGACTGCAGCAACAGCAACAACAACGGGAACAAGTGGATACAACAAGAGCACGGCCCAGTTAACAGTAATTGCCCGCGCGTCGTGTTTTCGGACCACCAATGGATTGATTAACTACGTGTTCGATATAGCTGCGCCGTGGCCCCGCTGCCCCCGCTACCCCACGCTCCTGGTGGCCAGCTCCATCTGTGTGTGTGTGTGTGTGTGTGTGTGTGTGTGTCACTCGGTATTGATGATGTGGCTGGAGCAGCTCTCGAGGCTCGCGTCCAAATCAAATTTACTATAATGACCACTCAAATGGACAGCATAATGGGCCACGCGGGGGGCGGGGAGGCTTGGCAGGCAGAGGAAGAGGGAGGAGCGCGGCAGGCAGCGAGAGAGCTGGGAATTGGCGAAAGAGAAAGGCGGCAACGTAGTCGCCAAGTGGGCGATGCACAGCAAGAGAGCAGCAGCAAGAGCAGATTGTGTGCGAGGCAGAGAGAGAGAGAGATGGAGAGGGAGAAGGAGGCAGGTAGGAAGGTAGGCGAACTAATGGGCTAGTCCTGTTCCTGCAGCGCGAGCGCGGCCTGTGGGCAGGCGCAACATCTGCGTCGGCTAATGCTGTCGGGGAAATGTCATGGCCGCTGGGCGATATGCGATAGACGACAGACGACGATAGGCGATAGGCGATAGACGCTAGGGGTCAGACAGCTCATGAGGAACTGACAGCGAAACGGACGATTGGAGTGTGTGTATGTGTTTGTGTGTGTCAATCAGGCGCAGTGGAGCGCTGTGCAGGTGCGTTGCGCTTCGTGCCTGGAACAGATTCATTAGGCTACTTTGGAGTGGGACTTTACCGAGGCGATTAATCGATTAGTGATAGTTGAGTAGGAGTAGATGTCGGTGCTCGTCATGTGTCCTTCAAGTAAGTAAATATCCAGATTTATCTAAATTGTTCGTACCTTTAGAATAATTTTAGAACACAACGAAGAAGCTTGCAATTGCTCTGATAGCAGCAAAATAATCGATTAACGGTTTAATTAGCCAATTTATCAATGGTAAGTGATGGTCAATGAGTTTATAAGCTCTGATATATAAAAATTGAATATATAACTCCACATATAGTATATATATCTGCCAGCGACGAGAATGTCGAAAAATGTTTTGTAACTTTTCTACTTTTCCTATAATTCGATTTATTGATTCTTAAAATCCACTTCTGGAGGGCGGTGTGCGTGGCATCCAAAAGATGAAAATCCACATTCTGCATAATGTTAAAAGCGATCTTACTACCAAATTTGGTGTTTCCAGCTTTCCCACTTTTCTTATAATACAAAAAATTCGTTTTAAACGCATTGAATTTGTGATCGATAATTCAATTAGTGATAGTTCAAAAGTTCGATTACATAAATAATCGATTTATCGAGTTTAGTCTACGATCATTTAAAGGTAGCTAGTCAATATATGAAGTTGTATGTACATATTCTTTGCCTAGAAATTTATTCAGTGAGAGCAAATGTATCACCTTTTCTGTGCCCACTGCAGCACATCGATTAATTAAAGCCTATGGACTAGCTGTAGTTGTTTCCATTATATTTATCGACCATATCGCATTTTCTAATCTAAATAGTGCTTTAGCTGAACAAGCACAGATCAATTGAGAGTTTGAGCCTCATCGAAAAGCTTTTAATTCGATGACGATCTAAAATCGATTGCCAATATCGACATTTTCCCCGCAAATAGTTAACATCAGAAAGTTGCCTCTATCTAATTAACGAGGCAGTGGACAGAGGCACAGGGGCAGATTTATAGCGATTAGATTAGTTATGCTTACCTAACCAGAAACCCACGACGGCGACGACGACGGCGGCAGCTTGAAAAGGAAAGTGGGCGGCGATGGGAAGAGCAGGCGGACAGGCGCTGGGGCGAGCGGTGGATGGATGCAAGCTGCGAGGGATTGCAGCAAGTGCATAGCATAATTACGCCTGGATGCGGCTAGAGGGCGGGACTGTAGAGGGGGCGGACCAGCGGCTGTTACTTTGCATACGTGTTGCGGCCGCACCAGGCCGAGCTGTTTGTGCGCGTTTCGCATAATTACGCGCAGTCTCAATTCCTAAACTTAATTAAGATTATTACAGTATTGCCGTGAGGGAGTCAGCCGAGAGAGTGACGTGGGGCGGGGCGCGCGGAGATGCGCAAAAATGCGTTCAGGCGGCCGTAACTAATAATCGCGACCATGCAAAGCAGCCTGCAGAGTCACAAGAACGCAGAAGAAGCTGAAGCCGAAAAGCTGAAAAAAAAAAACTGGGAAAAGGCGTTAGCTCTGACAAGCCGAACGCAGCATACCCTGCCAGGTAAGTTACTTACTTCCGGTTGATTCTGTTTTAACTTTATATTGTGTTTGTCTACAGTTATCTAGGTGAAATATAGCAAATGACTAGGTAGATTTTACTACTCTATTATATAACGATTTTGTAGATTTGGTTTATTCCAATCATTCCAAATTATATATACAAAAACCGATTTTATTAGAATTTACATACGATCAAGAAATTTTTGTCAAAGCAAACTGTGCCGAGTTTTTTCACAATATCCCGGGAAATTATGGAATAACTGTACGCTTAATATTTTAGTTGTCCAATTTTAATAGTTTTTAAAAGAATTTAATAAAAAAAACAAGTGAAGAAAGCTACAGTCGAGTGCACTCGACAGTAAGATACCATTTACCTATGGCTGTTAAAAAATAATTCTTAATATTAATTACTTATATTCGGCGCACTATTAACAACGCATCGCATTTTTTCGAAGTCAAATACACATGCATTGACGCTAATGGCACATGCCGACTGCACGCTGACTACACGACAACTGTGCGTTCTCAGTCGGCGTTGGCGTCGACGTCGGTGTCGGACCTCTGCTGCTGTCAGGGAAACTTTTCGTGCCCATAACTTCTGTGTTTATTGTCCGATCGGATTTAAGAAAAGGAAAATAAAAGTTCGGAATCGTTTCTACTTTTCCTATAATTTGATTTACCGTTTTACAAAATCGATTTTTTGGGGCGGTGGGCGTGGCATCCAAAATTTGAAAATCCGCGTTCTGAGTTATGTTACCAGGCACCTTACTACCAAATTTGATGCTTCTAGCTTTACTAGTGTTCTTTTAAACTATAAAAATGTGTTTTCTGGAGGCGGTGGGCGTGGCATCCAAAAGTCTAAAATCCAACTTCTGCATAATGTTGCAAGACAACTCCCTACAAAATTTGGTGCGTTTATCTATTTTCGTTATTGAATTATTTGCAAAAAATCGAAAAACGAATTTATAATAGCTGAGATCTGTGCGTTCATACAGACAGACGGACATGGCCAAATCGACTCGGCTATTGATGCTGATCAAGAATATATATACTTTGTATGGTCTGCCACGCCTCCTTCTGCATGTTACATACATTTTCACAAAGGTTATATACCATTTTTACCCATTTTCAATGGTCAAATGGTATAATAAAATTTAATTTAAGATTTAAATTTAGATTTTTTTAAATAAGATCTGGTTGCAATACACTGAAAACTTGCAGGTTTCTATCGATTGTTTCTATGGCAGCAATACGATATATCGATATATTACAGCGTGCAACAGTAAGAAGTAAAAATGTATCTGTGGCAAGTTTCATCAGCGGATACATATGATAGCTCAAAACTGAGAGGCAAACAGATGCACTTGCTCAGCTCGACTGGTCTGCTGATCAAGATTATATAGATACTAGTTTTATGGGGTCGTCACTTATGGGTGCTGCTCTAGCTACTATACCAAACTGCTATACCCTACGCAAGGGTATGGCCGGACTGAGGAATCGCGAAGCGATTGCCCCGAAGCGCAAGCTCAACCGGCTGCCTCTGGCTGTCGGTCAGGCAAGGGGCGGGCAACAGGTAGGCACTAAGGAGAGGGGCCTGTGGTTAGGGGAAGGGGGTACTGCTACATAAATTTAACCTGACAATCAGCACGCAATTGCGAAATGTTTTGCCTAATAGAATTTCTCGTGCGCGTTTCGCATGCAAATTCAATTTGAGAAATTGCGCCTGCTAAATTACCAAAGAAATTCATATTTGCGCCAGTGTGTGTACCTTGTGTTTGTGTTCGTGTGTGTGTGTGTGTGTGTGTGCTAGTGTGCAGTCAGGCTGACAGCGACGGCAGTTGCAGTTGCACTCCTTAATAGAAATAATTACAGCTGCCATCGCTTGTTGCATGAAATGTTGCACGGCAACAAGTGCGCAACATGCTGATTATCACACGCATTGAAATCGCGCCCCTCCTCGCCTCCTCCTCTGCACACCTTCCCCTTGCCACATTTGCGTTTACGATCGCAACATGTTCGCACATCGTAATTTAGCTCGGGCCGCAGCAAACATGTCCCATAAATTTGATGGCCAATTATCGAAATTGCGTTAGATGTGCGTAATTGCAGGGTACACTGGAAAAAACAGAAACAATTCTTATCTGATGAGGCAGTTATGTATATGTATATATATCTATATCTATATCTATATCTATATCTATATCTATATCTATATCTATATCTATATCTATATCTATATCTATATCTATATCTATATCTATACCTATACATATACATATACCTATACCTGTATATATATATAAATATTGATATAGATATTATCTATATCTACATTTATGTATAAGATATATAACTATATACTTTCAGATTTATATTCTAAATTCTGTCCAGGAAGAGGGCATTTTATGAATAGTGTATCCAACCCAGATCGAAGACGTCACCTATAGAAATTCCATTTTACAAGTGTAGCCGGGCACATCCAATTTGCAGCGTCCACTCTGCCGGCCTGCAGCTTGTGCAACATGTTGCTGCCACACACGTACGGAGTCCATGTTCAATTAACACTTATGTAGGCCCCGAGTTGCCCGTTCAACCCGAGAGAGTTCTCTTGTAGCTATTTCTGATTTCAAATTTACAGCCTGCTAATTGTACGCTCCGACTGGGAGGCCCGAGTCCGGAACGACGTTCAGAGTCCTTAATCGCCCCACTCACTCGTCCGATTGCCAACAGCCAGCAGGTTGATCTAGTTTTCGGTCCAGTTTTTGGGGAGGAGAACGCCAACAGAGTCGGGAAGAGTACTCTTAAGAATCCGATTCAAAATCCCGAGAGAGGCAGAGCGCAGATTCTAAATAAAAGCGAAGCTACTCCACTTCTTGGCAGTTCCTTACGATTTGGCATTAGTCTAACTTCCGATCTCTAATAAAGAAATGCTTAAAGTGAATAGCCGACTACCAGATACCCATTATACTCAGAATTTGTAATTGAAATTCTAGTATTGTAGTCGTTGGCAATTGAAACCTAAATTGTGACGTTAAGGCGCCCAACTTGTACTTCAACTTTAGGTAATTGCCTTAAAATTAACTTGTTTTACTTAGTTGCACATATGTAAAGTGAGGTTAATTATACCCGAAGTCAAGATTTTGAGAAATACTCAGGTATATAGAGTTCGGTACACCCAAATTGAACTGCAACTGAAAATTGTATAATGCAATCTACAAAATGTCGATTCAAAGCTGTTTCCATCAGCCTGCTCTACTGTACGTCTATAGGGTATTCGTTGGTCGTTCAGCGCCTACTGCATGAGCGCGCCAAAGCGCAGAGGCCAACATCGCTTTGCTAGTTTATTCATTAGTTTCTGTGGAAAAACGTGTTTAATTTGTGACAAAACGAAACGAAATCTTTGCAAGATGCCAGTCCCCCTCCTGCTGCTCCTCTTGATCTTTCCGTACCTCTTGCTCTTCCTCCTCCTCCTGCTGCTCTTGCTTCTTTCCCTTCTGCTGCTTGCTTGTCTGTCTGTCGCACAGCTCATATCAGTGGCATCTCGCGCTCCTTGTCCCTCTCTCTCTCTCTTTCTCTGTGAGACTCGAATTGGAAACTGGGAGTCAGTCTTTGAGCCGGTGCGTAATTTTGCGTCTCTCAAATTAATGCGAACAGCACTGAAAGCAGGGGTCCGGGCTGGGCCGGGCCGGCCGGGGCACTGCTGCCTGCTCTGCTCGACTATAACCCCAGCCTAAAACCTAAAACCAAAACTAACCCCGACTCCGGCCCCGACTCCGACTCCAACTCCAACTGCGACCTGTTGCAGATGTCACGACGCGCATTGTCAAACAAGCTGCAAGAGCGGCGACGGCGACTGCAGCAACATTTTTGCCTGGCAGCAGCCAAATTGTAACATAAATAGACCTCGAGTTAGTTAGCCGCAGCAGCAGCACCAGCAGCAGGCTCCAAATGCGCATGCGCAGCGCCAACAACAGCAACAGCAAAAACAACAGCAGCAGCAACAACAACAAAGATGTTGCTGTTGTCGTCGTCGTCGTCGTCTCGTGGCGACCATGAAAAACGTGACATTTTTATGTTGCAAACTTTAAATCTTTCATATCAGAAAATGAAATGTTGCAATGCAATTGACTGCAACAACAGCGACAACAACAATAGCGACGACAACAACAGCAACGACAACAACAAAAACAACAACGAGAACAACAGCAGCAACAGCGTTGACTCTTTGTTGCGCGTGCGCAGCGCTGTTGTTGTTGACATTTCGCTGCAGTTGCTGCTAAAACAACAATAACAACAACAACAATCTGTGCACATGTGCGTTCTTGTTGTGCTTGTAGTTGTAGTTGTTGCTATGCAATGGAGCATGGATGTAGCTATGGGAATGGCAAATGACCCGAGACTTGCTAGAAGACCGACTATACATATATAGTATTACATTCATCTGATATCTTATATATCAGATAGATCAAGATACAAAAATATATATAGATATAAAAATAGATTTAGAAAAGATATAGGTATAGATATCGATATCGATTTGCGGAGGCGGTGGGCGTGGCACATCAAGTTTGAAATAAACTCGATCTGCGTATTCAATACACGCACACTCCCACCAAGTCTGGTCTTTTTAATAGCTGAGATCTGTGCGTTCATACAGACGGACAGACAGACGGACATGACCAAATCGACTCGGCTATTGATGCTGATCAAGAATATATATACTTTGTATGGTCTGCCACGCCTCCTTCTGCCTGTTACATACATTTTCACAAAGTTAATATACCATTTTTTACCCATTTTCAATGGTCAAATGGTATAATAAGATTTAATATAAGATTTAAATTTAGATTTTTTTAAATAAGATCTGGTTGCAATACACTGAAAACTTGCAAGTTTCTATCGATTGTTTCTATGGCAGCAATACGATATATCAATATATTACAGCGTGCAACAGTAAGAAGTAAAAATGTATCTGTGGCAAGTTTCATCAGCGGATACATATGATAGCTCTAAAACTGAGAGGCAGACAGATGCACTTGCTCAGCACGACTGGTCTGCTGATCAAGATTATATAGATACTAGTTTTATGGGGTCGTCACTCATGGGTGCTGCTCTAGCTACTATACCAAACTGCTATATTGATATAGATATTATCTATATCTATATCAATATTTAGATATAGATATAAGTATAGATATAGATATAGGTATATGTATAGGTATAGGTATAGGTATAGGTATAGGTATAGGTATAGGTATAGGTATAGGTATAGGTATAGGTATAGGTATAGGTATAGGTATAGGTATAGGTATAGGTATAGGTATAGGTATAGGTATAGGTATAGGTATAGGTATAGGTATAGGTATAGGTATAGGTATAGGTATAGGTATAGGTATAAGTATAGGTATAGGTATAGGTATAGGTATAGGTATAGGTATAGGTATAGGTATAGGTATAGGTATAGGTATAGGTATAGGTATAGGTATAGGTATAGGTATAGGTATAGGTATAGGTATAGGTATAGGTATAGGTATAGGTATAGGTATAGGTATAGGTATAGGTATAGGTATAGGTATAGGTATAGGTATAGGTATAGGAATAGGTATAGGTATAGGTATAGGTATAGGTATAGGTATAGGTATAGGTATAGGTATGGATATAGATATAGATATAGATATAGATATAGATATAGATATAGATATAGATATAGATATAGATATAGATATAGATATAGATATAGATATAGATATAGATATAGATATAGATATAGATATAGATATAGATATAGATATAGATATAGATATAGATATAGATATAGATGTAGATATAGATATAGATATAGATATAGATATAGATATAGATATAGATATAGATATAGATATAGATATGGATATGGATATGGGTACATATATACATATATATATATAGATGTAGATATAGAAATATATATATATATATATATATAGATGTAGATCTAGATATAGAAATATATATATATATATATAGATTTAGATGTAGATATAGAAATATATATATATAGATATAGATACGGACTTACATAGTCGCCGTTAGTTGCTCTTAAAGTTTCTCTCCAATAAGCAATGAATTGGCACCTTTCTGTGCAACATCTGCATTCGCCTCACTTTTCTCTCTTTCCCAATTCCCTCAAAACTCCTTCCTTGCCTCCCCCCCCCTTGCCATAGCATTGATTAGCAATTCAAAGTGCGGCAAATTCAACCATTTTTTTTCGCAAATTTCGTTTTCTGCGCTGCGTTGCAAGAATTTTCGATGTTGTTGTTTTAGTTGTTGCTTTAGTTGTTGTTGCTGTTGCTGTCGCGGGTGTGGCTTCTAATTTATGCGCGCGTTTTTGTTTATTGCGGTGCACAGCGCAGCGCAGCGCACCTCTGCCAGCAGCAACAAAACCCCTTCGTCCTTCTGCTGCCATTTTGAAGTACATGCTTTAACCGCCCCTCTGGCACCCCGCACGCTGCTGCACGTGGCAAGCAGCGAGCGGTCAGCAAGTGCGACGCTGTTCGATTTTGGTTGGCTGCTGCTGCCCATCGATGCAACCCATACACACACCAGCACACACACTGCCACACGCACACACACACACACACACACTTACACAGGGCTATGTACACACGCATGCATGCGCGCATATGTATGCTATGCATTCCTCCTTTCATTTCTGATTTCCCACTCCCACACACACACACACAGACACATATGCACACATTCGTACTCTCACTCACACATGCACATGCATGCTGGCCGGCAGAGGGAAATTCTTTTTAATTACTCTCGTCCATTTTGCAGTTTCTGTTCTGTTCTGCTCTGCTCTGTTTCGTTTTTCCGCTGGGAGAAATTCGATTTTTGTGTAGGCAGCAGAAACACTGCGCTCCAGCGCGCAGGACGAGCGCCCGGACCAACGGCAGTGCCCGGCGCTGCTTGCTCCTGCAGCGCGTCCCTCGACCACTACAACCCCCCCCCCCCCCCCTCCTACCAGGCCAGTGGTGCTGCTCCTCTGCAGTGGCAATAATTCGATTAGTGTCCGTGTCTATTTTCAGGCTCGCCGTGTAGGCGTTGTCGTTGTGCTGCCCACCAACACAGGAGCGGACCAGCAGGGGGGCAGGGGAAAGGTGGAGAGCGTTTCCCCATGCGCCTTCGCATTGGGCACGCCCCGTTTGCACTTTAGTGGGGCGCCCTAGAGTCTTGTGTGCTTTACAGTTTACAGTTTTGCCTCTTGTTTCGCTCTCCCCGTTGCTGCTGCTGCTGCTGCTGCTTCTGCATGCTGCGCTGTGGCACAGGACATCAGCCGCCGCGCCTGGACATTGGTCATCATTCATCAAAGTGAAATGTTGATTTAGTGCGCTGCGCGACAGTGGAGGGGGCGCAGTAGGAGTAATGGCTGCGAGCAGGCGAGGCGTGGGGGCAGGTGCTGCGGCTGCTGGAGCTGGAGCTGGGGCTGTTCGCCTGGCCTGCATTTTCGGCTCTGCTCTGGCGCCATTTGCTGCTGTTGCTGCTACTGCTCCATGCCCCCATCATGCCCCTATGCCCCCCACAGCACTTTCAGCAGCCAACGCTCTGCTTATCTTCTTCTTCTTTGTTGGTCCATTTTTTGCGCTCGTGTGTGATGAATTGATGCTGTTTATTCGACTGCAAACATAACCGGCATTCGCTGCAGCACTCCGTCACCACCCACCAACCCACCTCCCCCTCTCTGCATCACCACTACCCTAGGCTTACCCCCTCATGCGCTCGAACACTCCTGTTCGCTTTGCTTCTCTGCTTTGCCAGCATCTGCATCTTTTCTTTTTCTTTTCCGCTCTTCCCACTCTACTCACCCTCCTTCTGGCTCACTCTCCTCTCCCGCTCTCTGTCGCCTTCCCGCTGTCGTTCTCTTTCCTGTTGCTGTTGTGCTTTTTGATTAGCAAAAGGAAGTAGAAAAAATGGGGAAAATTAAAAAATTTCTACTTCAAATATGTGTGTGCGAGGAGGTACATGCAAATACAATGCCCACAGTGCTGATGGACTGCTGGAATACCCTGGCATCCTAAAAAGTTGCAATTGCAGTGCGTATGTATGAATAAATGTAGATCAGGTTCCGATTTTTCAGCGTTTTACTAATAGAAAATGCTGCAATATACATGTATGTATGTTTTCTTAAAGTGTTAGTGTTTTCCCCGTAAAATTACTAGAAAAGTCCAACAACAAGCCAAACAGAAACTTATTGGAACTTTTCCATGTCATTATCGGTTAACTGACAAGAATATATATATATACATATATGTACATGCGAAACCGCAAGCTCTGTAAACCGACGCTATCTGTACGCACACCCTGATGCATGGTACTTCCATGATACCATACAGCTTATAAGCTCAACTCTCTACTAACTTGCGACTGTATATACCCCATGACGCAGTACGATTTCCAATTACAGGGTATCAGAACTGCATCTTTTTTTGCAATGCGAAAATTTGCTATTGCTGCTTGATTTTTCGCTCTGCATGCGCCCGAGTGTTGGCCAATCAAATAGCCGAGGCCTGCGCAATCGGGGCGTGGCAAGGGCGTCAATGGCTCTTGAGCTTGGGCTTGGGCGAACGCATGTACACATATAGCGCATATGCATCTGCATATACATACGTGCGTGCGTCTGTGTGTGCGCGTAACTAGGGCAGCCTTTGACAGGACTCTAATGATGGAGTGCTCGCTGCAACGTTCCATTCCCCGATTTTAATTACGCGTCACGTATTCCTTCAGAACTGGGATTATCACTCGCCTTTGACTCTGAGCTAGCTCTCGCCCATACACCTGCCCACTCACTCTCTATCTGTTTGCACCTGCTTTAACTTTCATTGTCATGCTTGTTAATTAAGCATCGATTTTAAATGTCGAATTCGTGTAAATTTTCCCATTGAAAGAAGCCTTGGTCGACTCAATAAATTAGTTTATTTTTTTCTTACATTTTGCGAAAATTTCATTTAAACTAATTGAGGTTAGGTTTGCACTAGCTATAAGTTTGTCTGCGATTTACCTTTTCTGTATATGCTACGATTTTAATCGAGCTTTCTAAGCTGAAAGTAAATACACTAAGCAGCAAATATACAAAATTTGATGTATCTAGCTCTTAGAACAGCAGAGTTATAAGTGTACCATATATCTTTAAGCTTTATAATAAGCTTTGCATATACGCATATACTATGTTGGTGTCGAGGGCACGTGACGTAGCAGTAAAACCTTCTCTTCACTGGAATATAACACAAGCCAAAATTGATTAAAATATCAGAATATTTCACAGGCCAAAATGTACGAGTCTAGCTCCTAAAATATCAGAGATCCTACGGCTTTATAGGGAGTGAAAGCGCAATTATCGTAGGCTGCTATTGGTATATATTATATATTGTATCAAAGGAATTTCACTGGTCATCCTGCGTTTAAGCCTCGACTGGTTTATCATGGTCATTTGGCCCGATCCGGATACTTTATAGGGGGGAGCACAATTCAATTTCGTTGCGGGCGCCATAAACTTGAGTTGACCGAAAAGCAAGCAATGCGAATGACATTCGTTGCACTATTTTCCATCTCACTCAGTTGTTGCAGCGCTTGTTGTTGTTGCTCCCGCTGTTGTTGCAGCTCTGCTTGTTGCTGTTGTTGCTGTTGTTGTTATGCATTCCGATGCAATGGCAATGGCAATGGCCAAAACAGATTTTCTGCAGATTCTTTGGCCGAGACAAACAGCGCAGGCGGGTGGGCGCCGTTGGCCCCAGCGCGAAGAACGTAAAGCATAATAAAAAGTCGTGCCTTACGTGCAGCAGCAGTCCCCTTGCCTCCTGCCCCACCACCCCCCACTCGCCCTCCTACTCTCCCACTCTCTTTCCTGCGGCAAGCCACCCGTTTAACCTACCCATTCTTAGCCAATCTCTCTGCACTCAGTTGTTGTTATACCCAGCATTACACCTTGGGCATGCCAGTTTTGTAGCCAGATCGAGCACCTTTCGAGTGACTTCACATAGTCACTTGTCAGCTTGAGTTTCGTTTCAGCGCCTTAGCATACTTATAAGTGATATAACTCAGTTGCTATATAAGATATATCGTTCAAGTTCCACACACATATGCATACACACCTTTGCTCGTAATGCACAAAGTTTTAGTGGAACCGAAAGAGAACTACTCGAGTTATACGAGAAATATGGAAGCACATTGGGCTACAGGGTATGCGACAGCTTCATCCGCTTATTGTTGCCTCCTTTTCGTTTTCTGTTTTGTTTTCCTCCGCCTTGTTGTTGCAGTTTCTTTTTTGGACTCCTCCGATAGAGTGGAAAGCATTTTTGTGGCCGCGGCCAGCGCCGTTTGGCTATTTTATGAGCGTCTTAAGGGCACGCACGATTTTTGCGTTGCGCGTTTTAGTTTGCGGCCTGTGTGCGTTATGTGGCACTGATTACCGTTGCAGTTGTTGTTGCTGTTGCAGTTGCTGTTGCTGTTGCTGTTGCAGTTGCTTTTGTTGTTGTTGGCAACTGACAGAGGTCAACTTCGGGTATGAACATCGGCAGTTGGCGGACCTCAGTGCGCTCAAAATTGAATTTAATTTATTTAAGCGTTGCGCGCTTGCAACGTTGCAACGTTTTGCGGCAACTTCATGATGACGCGCAACGTGGTCATCATCAGACGGCGCTGCGTACCGTAATTAGGCACTTGGCGAGTCTACGGACTGCGCCCTCAGTTCGCCTCAGAGGCTGTCCCTGCATTGTGTCTCTGCCCCTCCGACCCCGCAACCCTTATCGTGTCCCACGCGCGCTGCTACAGGATAATCCAAGTAGTGCTTGTCGTACACATATGTGTGTGTGTGTGCCAGCTGTCACTAGCTCGTCATACTTACATGAATAGCTAGCTGTCAAAATAAAGTACCGTCAGCTAGGGATATGTCCACTAACGACATATCTGTATGTCAAGTGCGCACTCCTCCCACGTGTCATATATATGCACATTCATGTCGCCGGTATACATTTATTGTTCAATCTGCCAGTTCCAGTCGTATATGTCAGATTTATATGTCACTGACAATATACTTGTTATAGCTTTGTCTTGAATATGCGAGAAAGTCCCGATAAAGTTGCCATATACATACATTATGAACAAGATATTGTTGTCATATATACATCATAAATATGACACGATATAGTTGTCATATGTATACATCATATATTTGACCCGACATTTTGTTATATATAGGACACGATATTTTTGTCATATATATATCATAAATATGACTCGATATTGTTGTCAGATAAATACATCATATATATGTATCTCATATTTATGATATACACTACAATTGTCATATATCATATATGAGACACGATATTGTTGTCATATATATTATATATATGACACTATATAGTTGTCATATATATGTCGAGCTTTCAGTAGTTTCCGCGTAGTTTTTGTTCAACTTTTATACTTTTATATGACATTGAACTGGCACGTTTAGTACATATAGTTATTGTACAGTCTCGTATAACAATGTACGGTTAGTTCTGCTGTAAGAAACTTAAATGAATCTACTGTATAGGAAATCTATACGACGATAATACATAAATCATCATATGGCATAAACACATATATGATACTTATATATATTGTTGCCAAATCCCGCTAAACTGTAATCTTGCAAAACTGTGTTAATACGCATTCCAGACCCAAATCGATGTAGCGATGACTCCCCTGGAACTCTGCATGGGGCATCCTGCGGCTTGATGCGGGCGGGGCAGGGCACTGCAGTACGACGACAAGGTGTTGGGTCTGTGGAGCGAGCAGAACAAATGTGAATTTAGTTGCCTCCGAAAACTGCATGCAGCACACGAATGCGACGGGGCGCTTGAAGCGGTATGGAGGCGGTGAAGTTGCAGAAGCTGCAGCCGCCTGATGGCGCCGAGGCGTGTGGCGAGGTGCGGTGAAGTGTGTGGCAAGAAGCGTGGGGCGAGGGGCCAGTCATTTTGTTGCCGCTGGCTGCAGCCTGGCATTGTTGGTCCTTCGAGCATTCTTGTAATCCTGTCAGAGTGTGTACACAGATGTCTCTGCCCCGCCTCGCCCGCTCTCTGCCACCCGCGCTGGAGCCAGTCCTTGCATTTTATTTTCGTTTATCATTTATTTACTACTCAATTTTTCTACTACTTTAGTCGCGCGGCTCCCTCGTTGGGGCCAGTTGATTTCGTATGCCAAGTAACGGCAGCTCAGCGCAGCTCCAGCTACTGCTGCTGCTGCTGTTGTTGATGTTGCTGCTGCTGCTGGAGTTGCTGTTGTTGCTGCTGTTGCAACTGCTGCTGCTGCTCCTTCTCCTCTCACGCGACTTTATCCTTCAAATGTCCTTGCGTGCGTTACAACGCCTCCGCCGCCGCCGCTACCGGCTCCCGCACACAGCCAGGCCATTTTACGTGCCCCGTGCACGCCCCTCTGCCAGCTGTGGATTTTAATGGCTGCAGCGTCGCACGTCGAGAGTCCCAGCAGCGTTGCAGCCACACAGCCTGCCCCCATCTTGCTGCATGCATTCGTGATGGCATTGCGTCCTGCTGCCTGCGCTGCCGCCGCCTTCCTGCCTCGTCGCCATTTTAATTTCGCCTGCTGCACAACGTCGAATTTTCTAATCTTGTGCGGACTACGGCTCCCCAGTTGCCGACTTGCCTGCCATTCCAGCAGCATGCTGCAGCTACTACTGCCCTTGCCCCTTGCCCCTTGCTCCTCGCCAATCCCTCTTCCTCTTCCCATGCTGCCTGAGTCGCAGCTTTTCGGCGCCAGGCAACAGCGTCCAGAGGTCGTTTAAAGGACTTTTGCCGCAGGCCTCTGTGCGTTTCGGTCACCAGCTCCAGTTGCAACTCCCCCACCGACCCCGCACCACCGCACTCACCCGCTGTGCCTGATGCAGGCTGCAACCGCCAAGATGGATGACGTGTCAGCCGGAATTGATGATGCCGAGCAAATGGCGGCCAACAAAATGGCGACTGCCTGTGCAACGGCGCGCCAGCCCACACGACGTATGAGTGACGCGAACGTGTACACCGCACAACGTGCCTGCCACAAGCAACGGCGTCCTAGCCACACTCTCCCCATCCCCCCGCCGCATGGCCCGCTCAGGATCCCCGCGAAATTGATGACGCCCAAAGCAGGCAGCGCCACATCAAGCCGAAAACGCGCGCGTCCCAGAAGAAAGAAAGCAAAGCAAAAGAAAGGAAAGAAGACGCACCCGAGGGTAAACTCGGTGCGATTGATCCAATCAATATTAATCCGAGAATAAGCACCAGACGAGCCGAATTATTATTGCGTATTGCGCCTATCAGAAAGATACTGCAAGCAGTTAAAGCTGGAAGTACCTAAGGTGCTACTAGAATATTAAAAAAAGCATTAATAAAATAAATACTGATACTACGAGTTAAAATATATCTATTTTTATATACGAGTATATACCTATTTACAGCTAGAAATACTAAGCATTTACCAACACAACTATAAGTATAGCAGACAATAAAAATACCAAATTTCCACCATAATACAATAATTCCTAAAAACACCTAAGGTGTTGCGAAAACAACAGGTACAGAAACATGAGAAGCGATAGGCGTGGCACTTTAGTTTTGAAATGACTGCGTATGTATCAGTATGCCGAATTTGGTGTCTCTAGCTCATACAATAGCTGTGATCTGCGCATAAACTCAATACCAATTAAGCCTGGAATCCGGCTCTGTTATGTCTACGGTAGTCCCCGCTAGAACTATCGATAGCAGTAAATATCGATAAAGTACCAAATGTGCATATTCTTGTTGCAATTCCAATTAGGAATCTAGCTCTGTTATGTCTACTGTAGTCGCGGTCAGAACTACCGATAACATTATTTATCGATAATGTACGAAATATGCAATTTCAAGTAGATGTGGAATCCAGCTCTTATGTATGTTGGACCTACTGTAGTCGCCGCCAGATCCGTTGGACACACTGTAAGCCCCGCATGAACTATCGATAACATTTTATATAGATATTGTGCCGTATATGCATATTCATGTTGATATTCCAATTAGGAAGCCAGCTCTGTCATGTCTTCTGTAGTCCCCGCCATGACTATCGATAACATTAATTATCGATAATGTACGAAATATGCACATTCCTCTTGCAATTCCAATTAGACCTGGAAGACAGCGCTGTTATGTCTGTTGTACTCACTGTAGTCCCCGCCAGAACTATCGATAACCACGCCAGGCAATAAGGAGAGACAGAGAAACGTTCGTAAATAAGAATATTATCTCGTCGCGGCTTGCGGAATATTCGTAGAGCTGGGAGAGTCGCAACTGATTGACAAAGTTATTACGCCCTTCACCCAGATGCCACAGCCGAACGAGACAGCGAGGGGCGGGGCAGAGGCGGCGAAGGGGAAGTGGGGGGGGGGGGTGCTGTTGTGTTGGGACGGTTGTGGGGCAGAAGAAGCTGAGTAACTGCGCTTGCATTTACCGGCAGAATGCAATCACAAATTGCCAACGTCGTTCAAGTCGGCGCGCCTCTCGCTGCTGTTGTCGTGGTCATGGCAGCGATAACATGCCGTAAGATTTGTTGTGCTTTGACCACCATTCGCAGCGTCTTGAACTGGAGCTGAGCTGAAGCCTGAGCTGAACTCGACGCGACGCGACTGGACTGGACGGCAGAGTTGCTCGCGATGTTGTGCCCCTTTCGCTTGTTGCAGCTATTGTTGCTGTTCTCTTGTTGTTGTTGTTGTTGTTGCTGTTGTTGTTGTTGTTGTTGTCGTTCCCGTTGTCGGGCGCGCTGTGTACACTTCGCTCAACATGGTGCCATTCTGCTCAAGGCTCCGCTCCAGACTTCAACTCTAGCTGCAACCACAGCCACAGCTCCAACTCCAGCTCCAGCTCCAGCTCCGACTGCGACAGCAACTGCGAGTGGAGCTCATGTTGTGCGCGCGTTTCACTCAGCTGGCGAGATTTGTGCCAGCAGACAAGTGCGACATGATGTTATGTGTCAACAGCTTAATTCGCAGCGCGAGTCGCTAGTTGCGATGCGCAGAGCGAGAGAGAGAGAGAGGGACAGAGACAACTGCGAACTGGAACGTTGCTGGAGATGTGCTGCAAGCGTTGCATGCACCATGGGCACATGTGGCATGTGGCCGCTGCGCTGTTGCTGTTGCTGTCGCAGCGCCGTTTGTCTGATTTCAATCTAAGCCAACTCTAACAACAGCAACAGCAACACAAGCACAAACAACAACAGCAACGCACAACACTTTGACCATTAAATTATTTATTATTTTGACTACGCTGCAACCAACTGTGCCGCATCTCACCTATGCAGCTCCACCACCCTCCTACCCCCCCCCCCCCTCCCGCACACACACACGCCAAGCGACCTCCACTATCATCACTCACACACTCGCAGCTTGACCGCTCGTTAAAGCTGCTGGCAACGGCTTTGGCTTTGGCTGTGGCTTTGGCTTTGGGGCGACATGCGAGCTTGACCAGCCCAATGAGTACCGACTGCAATTGCAATTAATGTCAACTGAATAAATCGACAGCATAACGGTACATCAGCTTGGCCAATTAGCATACGCAGCGCAGGGTTGTTTCGCATCAAAGCGAATACTCGAAAATGCAGGCATTTATTAGGTAATTATGGCAAGGCGCAGGGCTTTTTTAGCAGCAAATCGATTTAATCTGAATAAAAATGAAGAGATTTAACGAGCTACCGAATATGCATGAGAAATGTACTAAAAATGCATATGATAAATTGAGTATATTAATTGCTTTTATATTATATTTATATTTGCCTGAAAGCCTTCAAAATGTAAACAAAGCAAAACAAATATCGCTTTAGCAGCCCTCGATCTCAATGCAGGGCTGCGCACTAGACATAGCTATGATTTCGTAAGTGCGACGCATGCAAAAATAAAGCTGGAGTACATTCCTTTAGTAACCCTGCTTTGCAGCCAGGGCTGGGCATTTGACCTATTTATGAGCAGTGCGAGCAAAACGTACACTGTAAACGGTGCACCCCTTGCGCTTAAGACAGGGCTGCACAATTGATCGCTCTATGAATTTATATGCGCAAGCTCAGCAAGAAGTAAACAAAGCCGAGCAATATCGGCTGTGCAGCCCTCGTGCAAAGGTGTACACTGTACACACACTAGAAATCAATCAATAAATAAGCCTGTATACTGCAGCCCTGAACTTTCAAACAGACAGGCTTCAGCTAATAAGAAAAAATAGCGCTACGCCATTTAAAAGCAGGGCTGCACACTAGTTCCACAAATTAAATAGTTTACGCAATTGGAATATCAATTTAATTCACTTGTGATGGAAATCAATAAATTCCTCTACACATACACGTCGAACTAAACTCAAACTAAGCTAATCAATAGTCCGAAGCTGTAGCCTAATTAGTTGAGTGTATTTTTCCCACGCCCACGCAAGTCGCAGCCACAGTCGTCGCACTTGTCGAGCACCCTCGCCCCTCCCCCCTCCCTTCTTGCGACCACGCGCTCTGGGGCCGCCTGCTGCAGGGCCATGCGACTCGCAGGGACGGCACTGATCGCAATGATCTATGGGCCCAGGCGGCGAGCACCATGCAGCGTTGCGCCACCAAATTTGGCAGTACCATAGTCGACGTCGCCGTCGCCGTCGCCGTTGCCGTTGCAGCCGACGTCGCAGTCAGCATCGTCATCGCATCCACAAGGGGAGCAGAAATCAATGCACGCTACTTGGGAGCCGGCGCAGCGCAGTGCAGCCAGAGCCAAGCAGAGTGCAGTGCGCAGAGTGTGCTGCAGTCGGCGGAGCTGCCGGAGCGGGCGGGCAGCGGAGACGAGAGCCACAATAAAACTCATAAATCAAATGAGACAAAAGACTCGAGGCGAACGCAGGGCCCAAGCCCAGGCCCAGGCCCAGGACCAGGACATGGCTGGTGGACCACGAAAACGAAAGCCATGGCCATGGCGTGCGTTCATGCGGGGAGCCAAAGCAGTCGCCCCAGCTGCTGGACGCGGAGGAACGTGGGACAGACGGTCGCTCGCTCGGTCGGTCGGTCGGTCAGACCGTCCGGATGGACGGACGTTGGCAACGCAATATTGAGCACGACCGCGAACAATGGGAGCAAATAACTTGGAGGCATTCGGCATGAGCCGAAGATGGCAACAGTTTCGGGCGACGAAGACGGCGAACGCGGACGTGAATGTAGACTCTGGAAGTCAGGACAGCGCAGCGGAGCAGCCTCCGACCACCGTAGCAGCCGCAGGAGCAGCAGTCGACGATTTTCAAGGTAAGACAACCAGCACCACGCGCAGAGAACAAGTAGGAAATGCATCTAATGTACGGCGACATGACGAACTCCCGATGCACTCGACATCGCATGGAATACCCGAGGAGGCAGCAGAGGTCTTACACAGGTACTACAAGAGCAGCGGGAGCAGGCAACATAAGGCTAAAGCTCTGACTGCGGGTACTAATCGCTTTCTCTACTCGACTGCAAGTATCCTAAGGTGCTATAGGTGCCTTAGGTAGGCATTACTAGGCACTACTTGGATACTTAGGACGATAGGTGTTGGAATACATAAAGATATGCTAAGCTAGCGGGCGAGCCCAATAGGGCAATAAGATATAAAGGCCATAAATAGGTAACTAAGTAAAAAAAAAAAAAAAAAAATGTTTGCTTGCATTGCAAACTCACTGAGAATTGCCAGTATTTTGTTGGTTATACCAAACTAGTCTAGCAGATTGCCCTACCAAGGCTTTCGTAAGCCTAGCCCAAGGCTCTGCCTGTGGAGGTACATTGAGTTGCCTTAATAATTTCGCTCTATCTCTGCGCTTTCAGATGCTGCTGCTCCACAGTTATGCCTAACATCGGTACTACTAGCGCCTTCACAGTGGGTTAAGCGAGCTTTTGATCCCATCGAATCCCATGCTAATCACACTCTCTTTCTCTTCTCCATCGCAGCTGCATGCGCTCGCGTTGCAAACGCGCTCACAATTTCGTGTTGTCCTGCCGCCGACTGCAGTTGCACTGCCAGATTGAATCGCCGCTGCAGTCACCCAAAATGATGCGCAAGTGTCGCCAGTTGCCAGTTGCTCAGCTGAGCTGCACTCCTGCACCGCTGCACCGCTGCGCTTCTCTGGCGTCAAGTGGAGCGCGAGCTGGCAAGAGACAAGATGAATTTCCAGCGTATTGCGTTGTTATTTTGGTCATGAGATCGTCCTCCTCATAGCCAGCGACGTTGTCGTTGCCGTCGCTGTTCCTGTTGTTGTTGCTGTTGTTGTTGCTGTTGCTGTTGCTGTTGCTGTTGTCATCAGCGTCAGGCGAGTGGTCGCGCCGGAGTCGAAGTCGAAGTCGGAGTCAAAGCCTGAGCCTGAGCCTATGCAACCAACTAGATATTTTTGGGCGCTTCGTTACACAAAATCACGAAGCAAATCGTGCACGACTATTTTGCGTGAGTTGAGCGCATGATCAGCTGCAGCGGCTTGGACGCGGCTCCAGGTCCGCCCTGGGCTCGCTGTGGAGCTGCTTGCAACGACTGCAGTTGCTGTTGTTGCTGTTGCTATTGCCGTTGCTGTAGCTGTTGCTGTGCAGGCTGCAGCTGCGCCAGGTACCTGTGGCCATGTCTAGCTGCGGCTCCAGCTGCGGCTGCGGCTGCTCCCGCTCAATTCGATCGTCGTTCTATTAGCCCAAAAGCCATTTGACAGTTTCAATTTCACTGACCACCAGATAATTCACTTGCTGCGTTTTGATTGCCACATGTCAGCTGCGGCGGCAAGTGCAACAACAACAACAGCAACAACAACTGCAACAACAACAACAACAACAACTGCAACAACAACAACAACAACAACCACTTGAACTAACGCCAGTTCAGAGTCAAAGTCACACACTCTGACAAATTCCATTGCATTGCTGTTGTTGCAGTGACGTGTTGCTCTCGTTGCAGTTGCTGTTGCCGTTGCTGTTGCTGTTGCTGTTGCCGTTGCTGTTGCTGTTAGAAGGTGGCAACTGCTGCCAGCAAAGCGAGCACTGCACGAAAAACTAATTTAAATTTAAATGTTAAATTCACGTTGCAAAATGCGAATTCAAACTGCGCGGGCGGACGGGGGCAGCATGTCAAAGTTTACAACGTGTGTGTGTGCGTGTGTGTGTGTGTGTGATGTTCGACTGCATGTGTGTGTGAGTGTTGTTTCCTATTTGCTCGTTGTTTGTTGTGTGTCGCGTCTGACACTCGAACGCTGTAAAGGTTATCGCCGGCAATTAGCATGCCAACTGCAGCAGCAGCAGCAACAGCAACAGCAACAGCAGCAGCAGCAGTGGGCGTGGCCAACTGCCCCCCCAGTAGAAACAATTGTGCGAGAGCATTGCCTGCCATTTTAATTGAAATATTTATGTTCGCAGCAAATTAAGTTGATTTATGCACTTGATGCCGCTGACGGTGCGCATGTGTGTGTGTTTGCCCCACTGTGCGCTGGCATAACTCTGCAGGAAATCTCACTAAATTCAGTTACTAAAATTCGGCTGCTTTCAGGGCACGCAGGGGCAGCAGGGATGTGGCAGGAATGGATGCAGCTCTGCAGTCGGGAGCGGCGTGCGAACGAGTTGGCGCGCACAAGTGAAGCGCAGTGTCAGGCTAATAAAAATAGTATCATGTTGCATGCAACAAACAGCGGAACAGCTAAGAATGCCTGCTGCAACAACATGGCAACATTCAGCGTTCAACTGACACACAGACAGACAAACGGGCAGAGCGGCGCAGCGAGTGTGTGCTGTCAACGTTGACGCTGACGCGGACGTCGCAGCGGCAGCAGCAGCAACAAGAACAACAGCAGCAACAGCAACAGCAACAACAACAGCAGCAACAGCATCGGTTAATGAACATAGGAAATTCGTTTACATTTGCCATTTGTGCGAATTAGACAAGGCTCTTTGTGCAGTTGCAGCCGAGTTGCTGCTGCTGCTGTTGTTGTTGTTAGCTGCAGTAATAAAACAGCAGCAGCAGCAGGAGCAACACTAACACTGACAACAACAAAAACAACAACAACAACAGAAGCAGCACATTGAGAAATTCGCTTGTCGACAGAAATGAAATTTTCTACTACATTTCAACGGCTTTTGTTTCATAGTGTTTGTTTTTGGTTTCCCTCGCCTTTTTTTTTGCCAGAGTTGCTCATTATTTAGGCACAGCCATGGGGTTGCTCAGCTGAACGGGTACAGTGGCTGCATAAAGCTAAAGATATCTGAACTGGGATAAGGCTCAGTGCTTGGGTAGCATAGCATAAGTACATTGTAATAGAACTATACGAAATACTAAACCTTATACAAGTGCATAGCATTAGTAGCTAAAAGCATGCATAAGTATCATATTTAATACAATTATATTTACCATAGCTGCATGCATGTAGTAGTATTTTTAGGCTTAAGTATATAAGAATTAATGAAAAGTGTTTATAATGTAGTGGTATTTTTATGCTTAAGTTTATAGAATTAATTAGTGATTAGCGTAAGCCACAGCCAAGTTAAAGCTATGACTAAGTCTCAACTCTCTGCTTTATGCTTAAGCATATTAGAATTAATTAAAGCTATATATAATGTAGTAGTATTTTTTGGTTAAGTATATTGGAAAAAATTAAAGCTATATGTTATTTAGTAGTAATTTTTTACTTACGCTTATTAGAATTAATTAGTGATTAGCGTTAGCTACAGCCAAGCTAAAGCTATGACTAAGTCTCAACTCTCTGCTGCGGCTTAAAGCTTTCTCGGTCTTTCTTTTTTGGCGTCTCATATTGATTTTCTTACACGTATTCCTTTTCTCTTCTTTTTCTATGTGCGGCAAGTGCATTCACGCTTCGGTGTGGCATACACAATAAAAAGACAGCTCTGCTGACTGAGCAGAAGAACAAAGCGAATTGCCAGCATGCAACAGCAGCAGCAGCGGCAGCAGCAGCAGCGGCAGCAGCAGCAGCAGCAGTTGGAGGCGCAAGGAGGAACCTCGGCTTGGGTGCAGTATGGCTAAAGGTCTGCAGTGCCAAGGTGCGGGCAGTAGAGGCCATCAGCGGGGCCGGACGGACGGTTGAGCGGCCTTCTATGCCTCCATGTGGAGCTGTGCTGCGCTGTGCAAGTGCTTTCCACTTGATGTAACATTACTTTGAAATCTCTTGCCTCACAGCAACAACAGC
This sequence comes from Zaprionus bogoriensis, assembly GCA_035046045.1. NCBI lineage: Eukaryota > Metazoa > Arthropoda > Insecta > Diptera > Drosophilidae > Zaprionus > Zaprionus bogoriensis. Next base: position 1,071,062 of record JAWNOI010000161.1, on the reverse strand, counting down.
AGCACTGCCACTGGCACCGGCAGCATCCAAATGAAAAGCAAAGAGAAGATGCTCGCCTAAAAGAAGACGACGCTGACAGAGAACGGCAGATGGCAATGGCGATGGAACTGAGCTGCACTGAGGTCTCGCTCTCTCTCTCGCTCTCGCTCTCGCTCTCTTTCTCTGTCTCTCTCTTCACCTAGAGCTACTCGGCTTAATTTTCGAGCCGCCTCGCATCAATAGCGGGCGGGCGAGGACGCGGGGGTGGCCCCAGGGAGCTCTGTTAGATGGGGGTCGCGGTCAACTGACCAAATGCTTTGTTCGTCCGGCATGTGTGGAGATGCACGCCGAACGCTTCGCTGGACAATGAACAAGCGAAATTAGAGAATGTAAACAGCGCATTTTATCCTGCTCGTTGCCTGCAACAACAACAGCTACAACAACATCGTTGACATGCACAAAAACGCCGTGGAAACGTGGACCATTTTTCTTGGGCAAACGAGACGACAACGACGAAGACGAAGACGAAGACGACGCCGGCGCCAGCTCCTGCTCCCGCTGCAGCTCGTATGCCTATTGAGTTTGACAAACATTTAAGCAGGCGCTGCGACAACAATTACAACTTGCAACTGCAACTTGCCACGGGCAACCTTTTGACACGCCTGCGCCGTTGCAGTGACAGTGGCTGTTGCAACGCCTGCTTCTGCTACTTAAAGGTGTTTTCTGCTGACGTCATAACAGTAAATTAGCGCCGCCACAAGAACAAGACACAGCGAGTAGCCACAGCAGCAGCAGAAGCAGCAGCGGCAGCAGCAACAACTACAACAGCAACATTGACTACAACAACAGCAGCAGCAGCAGCAGCAAAAGGGCCAGACAAGTAAATTGAATTTTTAAATGGAACTCGACCCTCACCCCGAGCTTCATGCCCGAAATTACAAAAAACCTTTTCAGTGCGAATGCGAATCGCATTGAAATGAGTCTGTGTCCTCTCCCCCTTCCCAAGCAGGCTCGCTCACCCCCTCGCTGCCTTGCCGTGTGCTCGCATGCGAGAGTAGCTTAAGCAATTGTATGAAATTGTATTGAATTGGTAGGCAGCTGCTCGGAGCCATTAGACAATAACAACAGCGCTACGAAGGGTAAAATAATGTTGGCCCAGTTACCATATGTATGTTACTATATAATACTAATTATAATTGTACTAAATTTAGTGAAGGAAAAAGTGCCATAAGCTGCTTGTAGATTATGTTATGTAATTTATTAAGCTTAGTTATTGTATCTATTACATTTGTTATTATTGCCATAGTTATTTTAAGTTGTAGGTTTCTTAAGCTTTAGTTATTTTAGGATGCAGGAAAGAGTCTAATAGAATCTTCCTTTTTCTTATATAAGTTAACATAGCTGTAGATTGTGCATCAAGTTCGGTTGTAGGCTTCAATACTGCCATCATGATTTTGGAGACGGAAGCTAATAAGCAGTTGGAATACCTCTGAAAGCTTGGCAGCTCTCGCAGCTGATCGTTCGATAACATGCGAAATTGATGAAAGCAGACTTCGATATGACCAGCGCACAACTTACCTATGGAGCCGTCCTCGCTTTGATGTGGTCCTGTCTAGCTTCACTGGGCACTCGAGTTGTCTGCATACATATTTATATAAAGCGTTTGCTAGACATAAATCCAACAAAACATTATATACAAACAAAGCACACACTCACACACACACGGACATACACTCATGTCCAAAAACCCATTTGCCTAGGCAGACGAAGCAGCAGCCGAAGCTGGCCCAAGCCCGTCCCGGGGCCGGGGCGGCAAAGGCGGAGGCGGACCATTGTTGGGCCTTCTGCCCAAACTCTGCAGTAATATGTCTAACGGTTTGTCGGTCTGCTGGCGCTTCATCAATTCAGCTGTAGCTGGAGTTGTATGTTGGCTAGAGCGCTGCTCCGGCTATAGACAGCCGCAGTCATGTCCAAAAACAAAACAGCAACTACAACGGCAACGACGGCGACGACGTCGGCGACAACCAGCCAGATAGAAGGGAAAGCGGCGACGGTTCACATTTCCATTTGAATAATTTAGACATTTTCGTTGATGAATAACCGAAAACACATTGATAGATATTCGCCGGATAGAAATGCTCGAGCGACGCGTCGTATACGCAATATGCTCTCCTGCCAATCCTTCGGCCTGTGTCGCTACCGCTGTACACCTCTGGACAACCAAACAGCGACACTATTCCATTATCCAAAGCGTAGAGGCCTTGTCCTTACACATCTGGTTGCGTCTGTCGCAGTGTGTGTGTGTGTCAGCATCGTACGTAAATATGTACACATGTATGTACACAAAGCACACACAATTACTATACATATCCATACGCAGATATGTGCGCTATGTACTGCGACTGCGAAAGGAAGAGTATGGCCGTAAAGCGCTATACTTGATTTCCATTCTGTCGAAGCACGCATCGCTAAATGCCGCTTGAAGTGTACCGGGAATTTAATTTCGATTGATTGTAGTCTGAATTCATAAATCGAACGGAGAATCGAAACCTCCATATTCTGTGGAATTCTGTGGAACACCCGGCGAACTAGAATGCCTACTTGCAAAACATCGATGTCTTTCCACCTCTATCGGAGTCAAGTGGTACATATAACTATGACAAATATTGTGGGACTCACTCAGAAATTACCTCCCCTCTGATTGTGCGTAGCAGTGAGCTTTGGACCTGTAATGTTCAAGTCCGCAATATCGATTGCTTCGTTAGTTAATAGTCCAATCAATGACTATGAGATATTTTCGTTGAAGTTGCGATCGGTGTGGTCTATCTGAGTGTGTGTGTTTAACTATTTCATTGCGAGCGAGTAGATGGCGTAGTGGCGTAATCAGTCGCCTGTTAAGTGGAGGCCCAACTGGGCGTATCTGAACCTATCTGAGCCTATCAGTGTTGTCTTAAACGCAACGACTCGGTTACAGTCTGTCTCATTAGTTAAGCGACACGCAGCCGCTCGACTATAGAGTATAGAGAATCAGACTGCAACTGGCCGCCGATTGCAGCCGCGCTGGTCACATACGCTTCCGTCTCCGGACGCGGACGCACTTTGGCTGTGGTCGTGGCTGTGGCAATAACTTAAGACACGCCAAACTCATATTAATTTTAATGATATAATATGAAGAGACACGCTAAATTGTTTACAAGCCACGGGCTGAGTCGCAAAACTGCGTTTCTTCTCCCTCTCTCTCTCTCTCTCAATCTCGCTCCCTCCTGCTCTCTGAGTTTGGAGTCGGTTCTGGCTCTCATTATCATTTTTAATTTTATTTTATTTAATTATACAGATGTTTATAACTTCCGCCGATGCGTTGCATCTTCCACAGCGCTAAACTGCGAACTAACACACACACACGTGTACAGTCGAGCTGCCAGGCCGTTTTTATAAATTATAAGTTAAGAGCTGATTACACGCACTATAAACGCGTTTTTTTCGCGCCACAGCCGCATCGACCCGGACCTCTTCTTCTACCCCTTCCCTGCTCTTCCTTATCTCCTGCTACTCAGCTGTCGAGGCCTGGAGCGAACTGTTTAATTGATTGGCCGCTAGGTGGCTCGCCTGTGCATGCCTACTTGATATTATTTACGAGCCCTTTGTGTGTTTACTGCTACTTATCAGTCCCCGTTCCCGTCCTCGTGCTCACCGTCGTCTGCCCCTCTGTCCGTCCGTCCGCAATGCGTCTGTCAGTTGTAGTCGGCTCAGCGTCAACAGCACATTATACAAATTAATTATCGCTGCGCTCTGCCCAGACGAATGCGAATGCGAGTGTGAATGAGTGCGTCGGCTACGAGTAGCTCGTGCTTGCCTAGGGATCTTCCACAGCACGCACACGCATACCTATGTACATACATCAGTGCGTGTGCACTTATGTACATACTACATAATTCACAATTATCTTGGCAGCATTTTGCTGCTGCTAAGGAATCACCCGGCGAGTCTTAAGCACTCAATTCTGCTACCAAATGGCTTTAATCTAAGTCATTAACTTTAGAGCTGACAGTTGCGCATACATTGGTCGCTGGAGACAAAGCAGTTCTATCAAGATGCTAGCAGTTACTTTCAAAATAGAGCTGTCGAATATTCTGAAAATATCCTATCGATGATATTTGGTTGTTTGGTTTTGACATATCGGGTTTTTTTTTTATAGATTTTTGAGGATTGGTATGGTATGGAGATTCTTTGCGATGCTTCTAATAGTCACTTTATGATCTCTATGCACTATTTCCATGATCTTACCCATATCAACGGTCACTGGTCGTCTGGCGGGCTTGGGTGTCGCGGTGACAAAATTACCCCGTGGTTCGGAATCGCCTGAACTACTGTTTGAATCGATAGTTTGCTGTCTCCCAAGACAGAAGTAATCTATCTGCGAGATTTTGTAGCAGTTTTTCCTTTATGTGAAATTTAATTTCAAAATGGCTCGAATTATTGATGTGAACAAATCATACGTCTTTAAAAGATGTAGCCAAGACCTACCAAACTATATACAGGCCTGGAGTGTTGCCAGAGTCGAATCATTTGACTTGGTATGCCATTACAAAACAACCTAATATTTTATAGTTTGAAAAAATATGCAAATCATATTTAAATTCATATTTAAACTAATCGAAATTCAAAAATTATATTCCAATGCGAATATACCATTTTTGTACAAAAATTTCGATATATTGACATTCTGATATATTATCAACAGCTCTTTTGCAGCGCCTACAAACTATCGGAGCCCACGGAGCAAAGCTCGCTGATGCGAAAGCTGCAGGCGCAGCACTGCCATTGGTTGGAATTAATTAATTAAACTGTTGCAACTCGAGCAGACCCAGAGCTGTCAATCCATATTGCCGTTGATTAAGTGAACAACTTTGCCTCGACTTGGCTGCGCTGATAATGATTGTGTTAACATTGAAGCCTAGGGGAAATGCGCTCTGCGCTGGCCGAGGCTGAGGAGCTCGAGTCCGCCAACAGCACCTTGCCCGCTGCCATAAGTTGCATGCAAATGGGAGTCAAGTTCAAGTTGCAAGTTGCACGTTGCAGGCTCTGCTGCTCCTGCTGTTGCTGCGTCTGCGGTTCGTTCACGTTGCTGGTCCTGCTGCTGTTGCTGCTGGGGGCATTGTTGCCGCTGCCTAACACGGCACTGACAAATGTTAATCCATTAAGGCGCTGTCAATGGCCAAATACGTCACAACAGCGTCGGGCCGGGCCGGCAGCGGAGCACGTGGGACAGGGAAGCAGGGGCTGGTTTGCTGCGACTCCGGCTACCGTTTTGCCTGCGCGCTGCGCTGCGTATTAGCCGCGACCTGCAACTTAATTGGCCAGCGGCGGCTTAGCCAGCGGCAGCTGGTCAAGTGCAATGACTTGGATTTGCTGGCGAGACAAATGGCAGTCCGCACTGCAAATTGCCAATCAGCTGCGTGCAGCGTGCAACGTGCAACATGCAGCGAGCGCCAAGTGGCCAAGTGGCAGGCACTGGGGCAGGTGTTGGACAACTGGCAACAACTTAATAAAACGCGCTCGCTGCACTTGCAGCCCAAAATCGCATCGCTCCGCTCCCCTCTTCCTCTCTCGCTCACGGCAGCTCTGCACCAGCGCTGCGAAGTTTAGTGGGAAAAAAGCTAAGGAATTTTCGTAAGTTTTAAAGTTTGACTAATTTCGAATTTTTAAATTTCTTGAATCTACAAAATATCCAAGTGGCACAAATTGCTTGCAAAAATCTGCGAAATTCTTACTTTCAATGAAATATTGAAATATTTTCTAAAGTTATACAAATTAGCGTGAAGTACGTAATTAATATATATATTTTTAAGATATCGAAATAAAAACTAATAGTTTTCTCCAAAAGTTAGAAAACGTAAACAGGGACTCAAGATTTTTTCTGATCAAATACAAAAACGTAAAAAAAGCTCGAAACCATTTTCGCAAAATACAAAAATTTGAAATCAAGCCAAATTTTGCGGAAAACATCGATATCGGCAAGTCTGCTCTGTCTGCACCTTGTGTGAAATACGTAATTAATATATATTTATTCTTAAGATATATAGGTTAGAAAACGTAAACATAAAATACAAAAACGTAAAAAAAACTCGGAACTATTAAAAAAAAAAACTTGAAATCAAGCCAATTTTGGTGGGAAAAATCGAAACCGGTGAGCCTGCTCTGTCTGCACCTTGCGTGAAGTACGTAATTAATATATATATTCTTATGATACCGAAATAAAAACCAATGGTTTTCTCCAAAAGTTAAATACAAAAATTAAAAAAAAAAACTTGAAACCATTTTTTTTATATATAGCAATTTGAAATCAAGCCAAAATTGGCGGGAAATATCGATATCGGCAAGTCCGCTCTGTTTGCGCCTTGCGTGAAGCGCGTGCCATTCAGCTTTTAAGTGCCTGCTCATTAATCGTAATCGGCAGGCAGCTCAGCTCTGCGCTGATCGGTTCGACTGCGACTGCGATTACGATAACTGCAGCCCGCGGCAGCACTCGCTGGCAGTTGACAAAAAGCCATCGACTGCAGTGCGAGAGAGAGCGAGAGAGAGAGAGAGAGAGGACGATCGATAGCAGGCTTGAAGAGAGCGAGGATCGTTTGTCTAATTGGGAACTGGAACTGGAACTAGTGCAGAACTGGCAAGTGGCTACGCCTCTTTGTCATTTGTCAGCGTTCGCTTTTAGGTGTAAATATGTTAATGAGTGCGAATGATTTCCCGGAATTTCTAGAATTTCTTGCGCCGGCACAGTCAGAGTCGCAGGCACTCCAAGTGCAAGTCGCACTTAATTGCAATTGCCAGAGCAAACACACGCACAGACACACAAGTGTGTGCACACTCAGCTGGTGCATGACATATGCCGGCGATTAATTTCGCTGCTGTGCGTAATCAAGTCGAAAATTTATTGAAGTCGCAATAATTGCGCCCATGGCGTCGCGTCGCTGCCTGGGCAAATGCCTAAACGCGCTCATTAGAAAGGCTTTCGCATGCCTGCGTACTTGCGTGCCTATGACCTCCCCCGCCCTCCTCATGCCCCCAATGCCACTCGCCGAGCACCTGATCTGCGGGAACAGACGAAGTCGCAGTATGCAAAGCCTAAATAAACAAACGAAGACGTCTTAGTCACTCGGTTTACCACTCGGTGCACTGCGAAAAATCGATATTCGATGCGATCACATAGAGAAAAGTATTATACTATTTTGAGGACTGAAATGTAACTGAAAACTACAATTAACTTGGCGTCATCGATCAAAAGCTGCCAAAGGGAACTGCATACACTACCTATTTTTTTGTCTTTAATAAACAATTTATCTGTCTGATAATAAGTATATTTTATAAATATATATATATAAATATATATAAATAGTGTATTTATGTAGAGCTCAGAACTATTGAAAAACGCTTGCTCTCCCCCGTTTCTTGCAGTGCAGCACAGTTTAGACCGGCAGCCCCCCATCTGCCTCTGTGGCACGCCTGCGACTGGCTGCCGGAGTGTATCAGCAGCAGCGCGTCATGTTTCATGCATGAATCGCAGTCGCAGCATAACGCTGCGTTGTTCCCGTGCAATTGAGTCAAGTGGCGCACAGCCGCATTGAAATGTGCCGCGATTTGTGTTTAAGGCCTTCAATCAAGCCAAGACATTGAGCCGGCGTCAAATGCACAGGCCCAGACCCAGACCCAGACCCAGGCCCAGGCTCCGCCCCAGCACCCGCACCAGGGATTTGAAGCCGCAGAAGGCTGCAAGAAGACTGCTGCTGCTGCGACGTCGTTGTTGTTGTTGGTCTAATTCTTTAACGACTTTAAAATTATTTGTCGTCGACGAGCAGGGAAACCAGTCTAAAATAAAGCTAATGGGGATAAGCGATTCGCTTATGTCTGTCTTTCAGCAAAGTCAATAGAATAAGTTCAGCTAAAAACTCACACCAAGATATTAACAATAAAGTTTGCATTCCACTTGCTACCAATTTTAGCCTTAGTGTTTTTAATCATTTTTTTTTTTTTCTAATTTTGAAATACGAAATGAATGCTGTTAATTTTGTTTCTCTAATATAAGAAAGTGGAGTAAACAAAAAGGTGCAATTGAAAATAAATAAAAAATTACTTCAGAGTTAAAAAAAAAAATTAAAAAAATAAATAATTTTCATTTAATTATAGTTAATAATTATAAATAATAGCAAAAATCTATATTTTTCCATTGCTAATTTTAGTCCATTTCTTTATTATTTTGTTGATTAAGTCAGCATGACAGCTGCACCCAATTATAAATTAACCATACTTTTTGGAATATATTATGAAGGGAGACCTTTAAACTTTCTGCTTATTGCAAGCAACCAAGAAGTTTACTAGAATTTGATGCAAAATGAAAGCAGTAATCGGTTTTATATGTTTGATATACCTTGAAGGGGGTATACTACGGAAATATTAATAATTCAAACGTCAAGAATCGCCTCGGGCAGTTAGCAGAAACAGAAGCATTTTATTTGGAACTTTCTGCACAAAATTTGGGCAAACAAATTTGCTGCGAATGCGATTATAATGCTGCGATAAAAATTTAACGGACATTGAACAAACGGGAGAGAGAGAGAGGGAGGTGTATGGGTAGGGGCAAAGGGTGTTCCGGCATCCCCTCGTTCATTTGGTCGGTGTTCGTTCTTTGGTGTCTTTCGATCTTTCTGTCGGTCGGTCTCTGGCTCGGACAGACAGTTAGTCAGGCAGGCAGTACACTCAGTGCCTCGGGGCGTGCTCAGTCTGGAGCCGTGTGTGCCCGAGTGCTTGTGCGAGCGTGTGTGTGTGAGCTGCGACCTGGCGTTAAATTTATTACAACAAAGTGGCCGAAAAAACAACCGAGAAAACGCTGGCAAATTAAAACAATTGCATAGTTTGCATAATTTTTGTAAACAAAACGAAAAAGGAAAGGGCAAGAGTGAAGAGCGAAATATAGTAGACAGGGGGAGAGATCATAGGAAAGAGAGCGAGAGAGAGAGAGAGAGAGAGAGAGAGTGGGAGTTGGGAAAAGCTGGCAAGAAACGCGCCAAAGTGCGGATTAAGCCAAAGGCCTTGAGGCCTCTGGTTGGCTTTAAGCTTGGCTGATTCGATTAGGCTGGCATGGACGGAGCTATCCACAGTGGGGGCAGCAGCAGCAGCGGCTTAGGCGGAAGTGCAGCAGTAGCAGCAGCCGGAGTCAGAGTTGGCGTCGAAAAAGCAACAGCAACAGCAACGCAAATGCAACAGCAACAACTGCAGCGACGTCAACATCTCAAATCGATTGCCAAATCGCACAAATTCGCATGTGCGTGTGAGTGACGCTTGTGTGTGTGTTTGTGTGTGTGTGTGCGGCGCTGCTGCTGTTATTCAATTTCAGCCATTTTATCGTCGAAACACGGAAAACCTTTTAGACAACACAACAAACGGTGGGTGGCTGCTGGGCGGCTTATCGCCTGTTATCGATAGGCCGCCTCGCCTGCCAACGCAACGAGAGCAAAAGAGACAGATGTGTGAGTGTGTGTGTGCTTGGCATATACTATACGATACTATACTATACACTATACACTATTGTGGCTGCGGCATATCGAAGAGCATGGCCTGACAACAGTTCCCACATTGGCAGCGACCTCGACTCTGCTTTTGGCACTTAAAGCACTTTGCTGCAGCTAAGTTACTCTCATAATAATAATAAAAAATAATAATAATAATACTAATTATAAAAAACTGTTTTTTAGCTAAATAAAATTAAATTGATTAGTTGAAATTTTTGGTTTAAAATTGGAAGCTTAAAAAACCAGGCCAAGTATTTCGGTAGTTGCAACTAACTTGGCCATCACTGCATGAACTTTATTCCTATTTCCGATTCACGAAATTGTTTCAAGTGCCCAATTGTCTGCCCCTTGTAGCTTTCACGCACTGACGCCTCGCCATGTGCTCAATCGATGGCAACAACAGCATTGCCCCGCTCCTGCCCCTGCTCTCCCGAGCCCATGTCCAATCCCTTTCGCAGATAACCGTTTCAATTAAATGTTAATTATGCAAAATTGACACTGGTCATTATGACAAGTTGGCTACAACTACAACTACAACTGCTGCTGGTCCTCTGCCTTCCCCCTCCCCCCTCTCCACGCTCGGCCCTGCCCCTTTGCTGCTGTTCATCGTCTGTTGCCTGCCCCACGAACACTTGCAACTGCAAATTTAATTTAATTGCATTTCATACGCCCATTTGGCCGCAACGCCACCGTCGCCGTCGTCGTCGTAACACTTGACTTATTTAGGCAAAAAAGGGACAGCGCTGTAGGGGGACAAAGAGGGACAGCAGGAGGAGGAGCGATGGAGGGGCTCTGCTAAGCAGCGCGCTGCCTTCCTTCAGATGGCGCAAAATTTTAATTGCCTTGGCCACTGGACGCTGCTTCTGACCAGCAGCAGCAGCGAAAGCGGCAGCCTCAGCGACGTCGACGGCGGCTGCGTGTCGGGCGAGAGGATGATGACTGCGACGGCGGCCCGTCTGCTTGGTGGAGGCCAGGCCAATACTTTGGTTGCCTCCGCGCTTCGCTGACTTCCGAGTCGTGTAGTGGTGGAGGAGCAGAGCGAGCAGGGGAATGGGAGAGGAAGATGTGCAACACAGTTGCCTACAACCTTATTTTGGGCAAGTGGCGAGCAAAGTGGGTTGGCGGCAATTATAAAACTATTGCGATGAGACTGCTCCATGTGTGTGTGCGTGTGTGTGTGTGTGAGAGAGAGAGAGAGAGAGAGAGAGAGAGAGAGAGAGAGAGAGATAGAGATAGAGAGAAAGAGAAGACACGACTATGAAGCTGGAGTAGAGAATAGTTTGTTCTCTGCTGGACTGCTACTCTGTAGGATAAATATAAGAAGAGAGAAATATATAGGATTCCGTGTGTGTTTGAGAAAAAAGTAGCGGAAGAAAGAATGAAGAAAGAGAGCTTTTGGCAAAAAGAAAGCTGTATAGCTTTGCGCGAGAGCGATGTTTTTACGGAAAAACATCTATACTATTGATTTTTCATAAAAAAATTATTTTATTGTTTATATCATAATCTTAATATTTAATATTGTTTAAATGTAGAAAATCGTATCTTTTGGGATAGGTATTGGGTTCCCACAATCGATAATATCGATAATGCCCCGATGTTTTGCCAGCACTACTACAGAGCTGTTAACTATCGATAACAGTCCACTACATTACATTAATTTTACTCGCTTTGAAGACTGTAAAGGGACTGGCAAAAGACTGTGTAAAAGAGAGATAGAGAGAGGAGAAATCGAGCAGCTTCCTCCACTGTTGAGCTGCAGTTCCTGATAAAAAATAACGATTTAATAAAGATAAAAGAAATTATTGTTCTCAACAAAAGCTATAGATAATAATCGCTAGAAAAAGAGCAGTACGGAGCAGCAGAGTACAAATTAAAAATAAAACTAAAAATATGCAAATTTTATTAAATTCATAGATTTAAAATGGTCTGGAAAGTTCCCAGCGATGCAGAGAGAGCAACCGTACTTATTAACAGCGATCTATCGATAGAGCGACTATCGTTAGCTTTATCGATAGCGAGAAATCTGCAATACCTTGGTCCGCCAGCATGAAGCATTTGCATTTATAGCCGAAAGTTCCGTTTTAATTGCCCATTTGACCTGCGAACGTTGCCGCATCGACGAGCCTCGTGTTGCAAGCCGCAAACTGCAGCCCGCCACCGCCAGAGGACGCGGGCCGACGGCGATGGGGGCACGCATCAAGCGCGCAAATAAATTAGCAAGCGCAAAGTGTTGACATTTATTGTCAAGCCGAGGCGAGGCGAGATGTCGCGATCCCGAGAGGTGCCCAACAAGTTGCACGCCGCATGTGGCAGGCAGGTGGAACGGGAGCGGCAGCGGGAGCAGAAACAGCAGCCAGGCAGGCAGACAGGCCCAGTGGCTGCGCACGCTTTTGGTCAATTTCAATTTATTGCAACAAGTGACAATGGACGCTCGCAGAATCGCCTGAATGGGATTCGGATTGCGAATGCGAATGGGAATGTGAATGGCAAAGGGAATGGGATTGGGACTGGCACTGGCAATAGTCTCCACTGTCCCCAAATTGGGCCAGGCGCAGTCAAAAGATCGCGACAGTGCACCAATCCCATTACACTTGCCAGAGAGAGAAAGAGAGAGAGGCGAGTGTCAACGTGTGGCGTCGGCATCGATCGACTCTTTAATTGGTTGCCCGTTGTCCTCGGCTCTCAGTCTCAGCAGCTTCCCCACACACCTCCCTGGACAGCGTGGAGTGACGTCGACAAGGCGCATATGCGACAGCGACGACGTCTAAATTGTCGCACCTTTTAAAGCCGCCCGATTCGCTCGCAGCCGGCCGCACCTACTTCAAGGTCTGCTACAGCTACCGGACGGTCATCATGTTGCCTGCGCGGGCCCGATGAGTTGACAATCCCTTTGCCACTTACTGCAGTGTATGGGTGCTCGCGCCCCTAAGCTGTATTTACTTAGTATCACAACCTTATATGAATTCTGTTGGCTTTTGAGAGCAAACGCAACGTAAAAAAATCTTTAAATGTATATTTATCCTTAAGGTATCTCGGCGATGTGACTGCAGCGAGTGAGCATCACAGCAATGTAGAGTTCTATTCTGTTAAATCGCTGTTATTGCCAGTGCATACTCTGTTAGAGCCTGCATACTTCACTTTACTGTTATTAACAGTTATTCCCGATAACTGCGCTGTTATTATCAGCGAGCTCATAAGGCTCTGCTAATAACATTTCGCACGCTGTTCTGCGTACGTTGTTGCCAATTGGAAACCAATGACAGCTAAAAATTTAAATGCTCTTTAACTGGATACCAGTGTAGTCTACTGCGCTTAAATTTAATTAAATCAATATTGCTTTTACATTGTATTCACAAAATATTTGTTAAAAATACGTAAATTAATCGTGTCCCAATTTAAATAACAGTGTATAATTAGTTTGAATTAAATAACTATTGCGTTTAAATTAATTAATATTTGTTAAAATTAAATATTAATATTGCTTCAATTCGATCATTGATCTTGACTGTTTGCCTGCGTCTCTCTCTGTCTACTTCTACTTAATTTTGTTTATAGCTCTGTTAATTAGGCGTGTCCAAAACAACAGAAAGAGAGCAGGAGAAAGAGAGAGAGCACGCGAGACAGACAGAGACAGGGAGAGGGAGTGTGTGCCGGCACCACCCAGTGTGGCGAGAGAGCAGAGAGGAGGGGCAGACTAACCCAGAGCCAGAGCTGCAGACACACACGAGGGTCAGTTAAACGACGTCGACACACATTAAACCGAACTGAACCCGAGTTGGCCCTGGCACTGGGCTCAAACAAGTTGAGGTAGGTTAATTTTATTGGCCAAATAAGTGGGTATCAAATTTAATGGCCAGCACACAACACACAGCACATGGCAGAGGGCAAGCCACAATACCCGAAGAACAAGCTGATGAAGGCGAAGACGCGGGCGAAGACGCAGATAAAGACGATGGTGGAAGACAGCCAGAAAAACAAAAAAAAAAAAAAAAAAAACAAAACAGCAGAAACAGGGAGGCAGCAAATTGCAGCGCAGTGCGCAGTGCATAAAGCGTAAAAATGAGCCAAAATAAATAAAAGTTGCAGCAAGAACAACAACACGAGGAACCGCTAACCACAACAAAGACGTCGACGTCCGTTTGATTGATTGGCGACAGCAGCGGAAGCGTCAGCGACGCCGACAGCGGCAGCAGCAGCAGAGGCGGTACAAAATGGCCTTTGCGTAAGGTCAGGCATTTTACCAGCCAAAAAAGTATTCTCAATCTGCTAACTCTGTTTTACATCACGAACTTCAAATTAAAATAGTTAGCGGAATTGAGAATCAAAAATTTGAAATAGAAATTTGTATATTTGGGAAATATTTCGGATATTTCAGATGTATATAATGCGTGCTATATTATTTTAAGCCCAAATCGGTAGAGTTAGAATGCATTCTTTAAGCTTAGGAAGCTGCATGCAGATGAATTCCGACAATAAAATATTTCTATCTGTAGGCCTTATAAACCTTTTTTTTTTAGCATTATATGAGATTGATATTTGTAAATATTACAATTCAAATGGTTATTATGTATTGCTATGTCAATATTTCCATTCAATATTTATGGAATCAAAATATTAAAATTTTCTAAGATAAAGTAGTTGTTAGTGTTGAATTGATAAGCCGTAGACTGCAATAATTCGGACATGGCCAAGCCCCTAGATTATCTAACGAGAACGTACTTTATAATTTTTTTTCGCAAGTAAAGAAAACTCTGTATTGAACGAACGAGTTTAATACAAATTTCGAGAAGAGTAGCTTAAGAGAACCTGCAGAACATGATAACTAGTTCGCCGCTGATTATTAAAAACAGCTATATGTAGCTTTAAATTGCTGATGTGTCAGCACTGACACAGATCTCTTTTGTTTACATTACATATTTACGCCTTCTGTTATTCTCGCAGGTGTGAACCTCTGTTAAGCCACTGTGAGCTATCGATAACAACTCGGAATGAGTAATAAATGCACGAGAATGTGCGATAAATCTGGAGAGCGCTTTTTTATTTGCAATTAAAGCAGGTACACTAGCATTGCCTCAATCAAATAAGCTGCTCGTCGTCTTTGATTTCGCAGAGAATGCCAACAACTCAACTTACAGCGCGTCTGTCTGGCCCGTCTGCATGCGCTAACAAGCTGCCGCCGCACGAAATTCATCCACAATTCTCGCATAACTGAGATGACTTCAAGTCGAATTGGAAATTGTTACGCTCCTTCGCAGTGTGTTCTGGTTTTGTTTTGCGCTTATTTTACTATTTCTATACCATGCCCCCATTGAGAATTAATAAAAATGGTATATTTACTTTGTGCAAACAGGCTGAAAGCATGGACAGCTTGTAGTATAAATAAATGCATGATCAATATTAAAAATCTAAGGGAATTGGCGTTGATCTCAGCAACCAAAACAGCTAGAGACACCAAAATTGACATGCATCATATCAAGTCTATTACTAATATTACAAAATGTTTATAACTGTATAAAAGTTACAACATTGGGCATGCGATTAGCTAACTCCAAAGTTGACCAACACTGCGAATCGAACCCAATAGGTCTATAAAAGTTTGGATATGTAACGCGCAAAGTGGGTGCATGGTATATAGCAGTCGAGCGTGTTTAACTCCAGCTTTCTTACTAGTCTCTACTCATTTTGCGTATCAAGATCGTGTGATCTGTGCTGTGCGGCCTGCAGCTCCTCGTGGCGGAGCATCAACCCCTTTGCCGAATGTCGAACGCCAAACGCATGATCACGTTTAGGCCTACGCATCATTTAATGGGCTCGTAAAGCCATTGGGCCGGGAGAGGGCTGGGGTCGGGACGGGGCTGGGCTCAGCTGTTGATGAAAAATGCAGACCGCTTCCTGCTTGCACCCACTATAGCACAGGCCAGCTGAAGTGAGGGATCGGACGCAGGCGGGCAGGCGTCCAGGCAGGCAGGCAGGCAGGCACCCACCGACTGGGCATACAACTTTATCACTTGCCCACAAAATATCTGCAATTGGTTCCATTAAACTTAAGCTCAGGACCGTGCACGTCGGACATGACCAAGCTGCAGTCGTCGTCGCCGTTGCCGTTGTGGTCGCAGTCGCAGTCGCTTCGTGCGTTGCCATCATCATCGTCATCATTGGGCCGCGCGTCGTGCCCAAAATTAACCTGCCCGCGCGACTGGAGGGGGCAGGGAGCAGGGAGGAGGTGGCGCGGCTGCGGGTGCGGGTGGTGGCATGATCATGACGACGCAGGCTACGCGCAGCCGCTATAAATTCTATTGGCGTATCTATCTACACTATTTCTAATTTAGCCTTTGCCTCAGCGCAGCGCAGCGCGGCTCGGGCAGAGATCTCGGAGCTGAAGCTGCAACTGAAGCTGTAGCTGGAGCTGTAGCTGTAGCTGTTGCTGGGGCTCAGTTTACTATGTTACCTTAGTCGTCGTCGCTGGCCAATTTAAGTTTAAGTGCTTTGGTAACAGTTTCGCGCTTTCGAAACTTGAGTCGTGATTTATTTTTTTCCTTTTTTCGCCGTATCTCTTTCTCTCTCTCTCTCTCTCTCTCTATCTGCCTCTCTTTGCTCTTGTCCAGGTCTTAAGTCTCTGCCACAACTGTTGCGCCTCCCCTCTGGCGGCGAGTGAGCGAGCTGTAGGAATTCTCAAGTGCCGTTTTTCACGCCACGACACGCAATCGCTGCGCTCAAGTAAATTAGGAAAATTGATCTAAATTTTCTTGGGAACCTTTCCATTTTTGTGCCTGCTTCTCTTGTTGTTGCTCGCGCTTTTTTGTCAAGATCGTTTGCAGTTTGCTGAAGGAGAAAAATCCAGAGAGGGAGAGAGGGGGATGGTGAGAGAGGCAGATCAGTCGGCGCGAAGACGAGTCGCGGCAGGCCGTCAAAATCAAACACATGTTGCGTTTGCTCTCGCAACTCGCAACTGGTAACTGGAGCTGCGGGTAATTGATTCTCACAGCGTCTTCCAATGCAGTGCGAATGCAAAATAGGCGCAGAAGAATGCGCGTTATCACAGCAAACCGTTAACATTTGCAGCTGTTGCAGTGCAAGCGTTGCCAGCTAATCGACTGATTTACGGAGTTGCCAGAGTGTTGATAAAAATATTATACCATTCACACACGTCTCAGAAATGCTAAGCTCCGACGTATATATATTCTTGTTCAGCATCAATATTAGACACGGGTTAATCATGTCTGTATGTCTGTCCGTCTGTTTAAATACACGGAACTTAGTTAATAGAATAGCTGGAGACACCAAATTTGTCATGAAAGTTCCTGTAATGCATACGCAGATTAAGTTTATGTCAAACTTCGAGTGGCGCTATCACAGCCTCCCAAAATCGATATTATTGCTTCAAGCAACGTTCGCAAGTATTCTTGATTGGCAAATGTATAGCTGACCAAGAAGCATCTAAAAGTAGAAACGCTACAGTACCTTAAAATATGCATACAGTATACACATTTTTTTTTGGCAAAATTATGTTAGGAGGAACATTGCGAGAACGCATTGACGCTCTATTTGGGCTGCAGTCTCAATCACAAGATCAATTAAGGCGAAATCAGTTGAGACGCGAATAAAAATCTAAGCTTCAAATGATTTTCTTGCAATAAGAGCGGAAAACCGCTTAACACGCCCAGGGCAGGGGTAATCGCAATCGGTCTCGGTCTCGAGATATTCGTTATTCAGAGCGTAAACGCAATCGTCGGACCAATCATGGGGCATTCGTTTCTGCTACACAACGTGGTGCTAATGCGACAAGTTCAGTTGCAGGCTCTGGCGGCTTCCTGGAAAGTGGTCGCCGTCAGATCGCACCGAATCGCTGCCTGCCCGATACCCGATACCCGATACTCGATATCCCAATCCCAATCCCAGTGCAAACCGATGCGATGCTCGGCCTGCGATATGGGGCAGCGAGGCAGCGCGTCGAATGAGCCCGACAATCGGGATTGCCCATCGACTCAGACTGACTGAGTGAGTGACTGACCAGGCGCTGCTGCTCCTGCTCCGACTCCAACTCCGAGTCGGCCGGCAATTATAATATATGTATACAAAATGCAAGCAGGTTCAAAGGGCAAGCCTGGAGGGAGCGAGGCAGGCAGGCAGAGTAGGAGGGGCAGCAGGAGTTAGCTGCCAGCGGCAGGTTTCGGTTCATTGGCAGCTTTGCACGTCGTCGTCGTCGTCGCCGTCGTCGTCGATCAATGTGCAGCAGCCTGTAGCGCCGCATTCGATATCAAGATGTTGGGCTTATTGCGCCCCGAACCGGGCAATCGTGATCAACTGGCAACTGGCAACTGTGCAACACTGCAACATTGCAACAGTTCAACAGAATTCGGCAGCAATTTCGCGGGCAGCAGGCGGCAGGCAGCACTGCGAGTGGCGATGCGATGCGGCGACAGATTCGTTTTGGCTGCTACGCAGGCCATGCCTTGGTCCAGGCAGCGGTTACCCCTGCTCCCATTCCCCCTACCTGTTGCTCCTGCTGCAGGCTACAGGCTGATGCAGCTTTAGCTACAGCTGCAGCTCTCGAGCTCCACGTTTAATAAGCAATTTTGATTTGGAGCAGATTATGTGACGGGCAAACGAGGCCCGGCACCAGGCAGGAGGCAGCAGGCAGTGGGCAGCAGGCACCCGGCACCCGGTTGCATGCAACATGAGCTCGACTCGTGAGCTCCTCGAGTGCCAGCTGAGCCAGAGCTGGGCAGATCTCGAGCTTGCGCTGCACTTGACTCTGCCGCTGACCCGCCACAAGATTTTTAACTTGCTCTCACTCTCTCTCTCTTTCTGACTGCCGCTCTCCGTTGCTCTCTCGGATCTGGGCGCGATACTGTTTTACATGGAACTCGTACTGATTGCTTCTAGTCATGCCCCGATTCGCAGATTTCCCATTTCGCGATAGCTCGAGAGCGAGTGCATCATTTTCGCTGGAATTGCATGTATTTTTATTGAATTTTAATTGGCAGCCCAACAAAAGCAACAAAATCTCTCCTATATCATAAAAATTGGTCACGGGCGCGCCACTCGTAGCGTATATAGTACACATATATAGGACATAGTGTTCTGTCTCTCTATTCTCTGTTCTCTGCTCTCCGTTCTCTGTTTTCAGTTCCCTGTTCTTGCGTGCACCTCGTTCCCACTCACTTCTCGTCATTTCTCTGCCACATTGTCTACTTGTAGGTCTCCAGTTCTTTCTCACAAGTCTTGTATGCTACCCCGATACCGAAGCCGGAGCCCAGCAGTATCGGCCACATGCGGCGGCGCAAGAACAGGAGCGATATGACGGCTCCCACGACGAACCCGCCGCCACCCTTGACGATCCCATTGGCCAGACAGCGGTCGAACTTACGCCCCGGCTGGTCTTCAAAATACGTATTCTCATCCACTGGCATTTCCGAGCAACAAAAACACAATTATTTGTAAATACAATATATATAGATATCTATATATATATGTATCAAATCTCGAACTGGCGGACGAATGTGTAAATACGCATAAGTCTGTTTTTCCTTTAATATTTTCACAAAAACTTTGGCATAAAAACGAAAAAAATTTTCCTATTTACTGCTTATGAATTTTACAGTTTTCTATTTTAAAACCGGGGTCACAACACTCTCAAACAGTTCGGATCAACTGAAAGTCCCGTTAACTCATTGCGCCAGGCCAACTTTGATAGTCCACAAGCAAAAGCAAGTAAAGAAAGCTAATATCAACTATTGGATACCATTCACCGACTTCCCTTCAAAACATTAAATTTAACTGCTTTGCCAGTTGTCGCGCATATAGTAAAACGCGTTTAGAAACTTTCTAGCCAAATTCGAGGTGTCTCTTTGATCAGTTGAGTTCGGAAAGATAGTCAAAGGGACAAACGGACAAACGGACAGAAGGGCAAACGAGTCGTAGTTATAAATATATCTACTTGGAATGGTCGGCCACGCCTTCTTTTGAGCATTTGCACAGAGCTAAAATGTTTTTCGCTCAGTGGGTGAAGGGTATACACTTAGATTTACTCATGTTAATTTGGAGCAGTCATCACCGATAACAACGGTATCGATAGTTCAGTACACTGTTAATTGCTAGAGTTGCCAGCTGAGTTGAAAATGCGGACTAGAACTAAGCGGAAGCAAGCACGAAATGTTATCGGATCGCAATAGATATAGACTACATGCCCGCACACACTCAAACACACACACACAGAACATGTGTACTTGCCTCAAATTTCGCCACTTGCCGCGCCCAAAAAAATTGTTGTGGCAAATTCGTGTGGAGACTGTTGCCTGCCCTGAGCTGTTGTTGTTGTTGTTGCTGTTCTTGTTGCCACATTAACAACTCTGCGGATGTGAATGAATGTGGACGACTACAAGGTAGGGGCGGGAGCGGGGCCGGTGGCAGCGGCGGAGGCGGTTTTGGGGGCGGCTCTGCATGCTGGTCTCGTTCACAGCACGCATGCTGCGGGCAACTTGCAACTTGCAACTTGCAACTCGCAACTGGACAAGATTTTTGAGGCATTTCTGCCACTTAACCTCTTGCATTGCGGCGTGCAGCGTGCAGCGCGCAGCGCGCTTCCTCCTGCTGCAGCAGCCGCATAGGCTGCAACAGCCCTAAATCGATCACGATCGATTTCTGCCAAAATAGATAATAATCGATAGATGGGCAGCAGGCCGTGCGGCCAGGCGAACGGGCACAATCATGTCCAATCTAATCTGGCCGCATCTAAGCATCTGCACGTATGTGCCTGTTTACGTACGGGTGTGCACACACACACACACACACACACACACACCCACTCACACACACCCACTCACACAGACACACATACGCGACGGGTAATCATGTCAGTAAAAGGAAAATACCGCAACATTGTTTTCATTTCGATTCGCGATTCCCCCGGCGTCCGACGACCGATTCCCAAATTCCGCATCCCGATTCTCGTTTTGGCTCCATGGGAACCGAGCACAAGACGCTGACGAGCTGTGTGTTGACGTGTTAAGTGCCAAAGAGACGCCGCCGCCGTTGCCGACGCCGACGGAGCCCCCAAAAAAGTTTGAACTCAAGCGTACACTGTGCGAGAAAGGAAGTTGAAACGAGGATATCGATATTTTATGCATATCGAAAAATGAGATATGTATTACTATCGTTGTCTAAGCTATCATCATTGTTTTCCAGCGATAGTCATCACAGTTATCGATGGTTTTTCAGAATGAGAGATGATCTGATTAAATATGTATTTAGTTTTGTATTGTCCTACTTCCGCTACTATTATAACGCTAGTTTATCAATATATCATTGTTTGCGCCCTGGCATGCAAAACAATTTGCACTTCCACTGTCCTACGACCTTAATCGCAACTATCGATAGTTTTGCAAGAATCAGAATTAACAAATATCGAATATTTCCCTATGGCACTTTGCAAACGCGTAACAAGAGCTTCCTTCCAGGCTGTTATTGATTGAAATGTTATTGTTTTTGACCAGACTTTTCGCTCAGTGTACACTGCGCTGTGGCAGTCTGTTTAGCCAGGTCTATAATTTGCTCGCCCACCATTTCTGGGCCCGGCCCGGCCAAAGCGAAGCCTAACTCGAAAATTGCAAATTCGGGTGTTCAATGGACTCGGATCCTTTTCTATTACTTCTGCCGGTTGCGAGTTGCAAGTTGCACGTTGCACGTTGCACGTTGCGCGTTGCCAGTTGCTGGATGAGTGAGCTCTGTGTTTAACCAAATTGTTGCCTGCTGCAATGCTCGCTGCAATTTCCCCTCGCTGAAGGTGTCTGAAATTGGGTGTTTTGTGGGTGTTGCGCGCTTTGCACTTTGGCACAGTTATCGCCGGTCGACTTGGCGTTACGATCGCTGCAATCGTGCAAATTGAGCGAATTCATCATAGCAAGCCCCTAACCCACATGCAGCCTCCACCTACTCCTCTGCCGCATCCTTGGAATGGGGGTCAAGCAAGCGATAATGAATGAAGTTGCGCTGCAGCCCTTGCCGTCAGCTCAAGTCACTGCATGCCTTGTCAGTTATAGCTCTGGCTTCTAGACATTCTCTATAATGATTTGCCGCACTCAGAGTCTGAGTCTCAAAGTCTTCAAAGCATCGCACAGTTCCGAAGTTTTCAATCTTTTCAGTTCCAGTTTAATCCTTCCTCTACAGGAACGTGGCTTCGCTATAATTCCACTACTTATACCAGTTATACGAGCATTCTTCGGATTCTTCTATATGCTTACCATTTTTATAATCAACTCCAAAAGAAAATTCAAATCCTTCGTTGTAAGTTTCGTTGGGTTTGCTGTCGACTTGACGAAATACTAACGACCCAAAGTAATCGTCATTTGTCACTCTGAAATGCCCAAAAGCTGCAAGAGCATGAGCACAACCAGAGCGAGAAAGGGAGAGAGAGGTAGAGAGAGAGAGAGAGAGCGAAGGAGACAGGTAGAGGAAGAGCGGCAGCTGGCAGTTTCAATCAGGGGATTTCGTAGTAACTCGAGCAAATTGGCACTTGGCTCATAATAAAGACATTTATGGACCTGGGCGATTCAATTGTGCGGCACTCGACGATTTCGAGGAGGATGAGAAAGAGAAGGAGAAGGAGGAGGAGGAGGAGGAGGCAGGGGTTAACGAGGAGGAAGCGCAGAAGGAAGAAGGCCACAGCTCGCAGTGAAATACTGCGACTTCGACTGGCAGTTGAACAGCGTTTTCCTTGGGGCAACGCACAACGCAGCGTTTGTGTGTGTGTGTAAGTGTGCGTGTGTACGGATGAGAGTGTGCATTGGGTGGGTGTCCCTCGTCGGGCATCGTGCAACGACAACAACAACAACAACAACTCAATGAGCACATGCAAGTCGCAGTGTTACAACAACAACAACAACAACAACAACAGCAACGAGAGCTTGAGCTGGAGCTGCAGAAAAAGAGGTTTCGGCTCGGATGCTGGCACTGGGATGCCGGCTCTCAGCCATGAGGCCATGAGGCTCGGACTAGTCGGGCTCATTATAGATGCAGCGCCGATTTGTTTTGTTGTCCCCCCATTTGACTTTGAATTGATAGCATCAGGCAACAGGCGGCCGGCAACAGGCGGCAGGCAGCAGGCGGTGGGCAGCAGGCGGTGGGCAGTCGACGAAACGGTTTCAGCTCCCCCCCGCCTGTCCCTGCGGCTCCTGCAACTGCAACCGCAAATGCAGCCAGCGGGTGCAGCAAGCCACATGCCGCATGCAGCAGCGCCCAGTTTTGTCTGCATTTAAGATATAAATGTATCTGAACAATTGAGCTGCAGTTCATGCGCATGTGCTGCGCGCATATTTCAGATTCGCATAAACTTTGCATAGTTTTAGATGTGCCGCACAGTGGTCGCCGGCCAGTGGGAAATGCCACGAAATTGTTAATCGAAGGGAAGCGTAAAAAGAAAGTGGCTATAGTTGCCAACTTTTTTTTACAAGAAAAAAAGTATATTTCGATCTGATATTTTAAACAGTATTTAAGGAATTTAAACAGTAATTCATTTCCTCGTTAATTTTAATTAATTTTCTACCATACACTTAAAATTAAAATTAAAATATTTAACGAACTAATTTTTAAATAAATTTATAGTCGCCTGATTTCTTTCTTCTCGCCAGTCTTCTTGCAGTCATCACTGAAACAACTCGTTCAATAAATGCAGAAGTGGCGGGAACAGAAAGTAGAAAAGCTAAAATATGTCAAAATTAATAGATTTGAAAAATCAGCAAACCTAATTTATCTTACAACACTGTCATTAATGAACTTCCTTAAGTAAAAATATATACATACTTATGGTTTTTAGAATTCTTACGCTAAAAACAGTATTTTGTATAATTTTTTTTAATTTTTGTATAATGCAGTCAAAAACAGTATAATACTGTTTTTAACATTATGGATGGCAACCCTAAGTGTGGCTGAAGGTAAAAATAGAGTAAAGAGATAAGGATAGACTAAATGACTTTTCCCTATTACCTGAGCTGAGGCTGACCGGCTGAGTGAAAAGTAGAAAGAGCGTGTTTACAGAGAAAAAGGAAGTAGAACTGATGGTGCACAGTGGATGAATTAGGACATCTAAAAGGGTGCACAATGAGATGGAAATAAGTCTTTTCTCTGTCATGAATATCAGCTATTGAAATCAGTGAGAGTTTTTTAACGGACAACATGTTTAATAGACGGACAACTGTAATAGATGCAAACATTATCTTTTCGGACAATTCAATGAACACTTTCTTTTTCATGCAATCTGTTCTTCATTTGAATTTCCTCCCCGTTGTACATTGCATATCAAAATCAATGATACTGTTTTAATGGACACCGTTTTTAATAGAGGGACAACTCAAATGTATGGACACCCTGTCTTATGCGGACAATTCGTTTTAAATGGATATTTTCATTAGCGAATAAGACATCTGACACTCTGTTCACCTGTTGCACCAATTGGTATGCGCTCGACCCACTGTGCGCACTATTGCTCTCTCGTGCACTCTATTCCTCCGGCAGCGCCATCTACCGACTGTTTGGCCCGTTCGCTGCGTGTTGTCCACGCATTCGTCGTCCGTCCGTCGGACCGTCCGTCCGGCGGGCCCGTCGGCTGTTTAGCTGCGCATTTTATTTAACATA
This sequence comes from Zaprionus bogoriensis, assembly GCA_035046045.1. Taxonomy (NCBI): domain Eukaryota; kingdom Metazoa; phylum Arthropoda; class Insecta; order Diptera; family Drosophilidae; genus Zaprionus; species Zaprionus bogoriensis. Next base: position 1,046,886 of record JAWNOI010000161.1, on the reverse strand, counting down.
TCATTTAAAATTCATGTAAAACACATGTAGCTGCAGAGCGGCCGCCCTGCTTTGCATACCGTGGGCATAAAGAACATGCAGCATGAGCCGCAACAACAGCAACAATAACAACAACAACCACAACCACAGCAGCAGCAGCAGTAGAAGCAACAACATTCGCATAGGCATCACACCCAAGCGCCAGGAGCGAAGCAGCTCCGGCTTCGCGGCTGTCCGTCGGGGCAGCGCGCGCATTCATAAGTAGGCGCGGGCTTGGACTTGGACTTGGACTCGGACTGGGACTCGAACTGGGACTGGGGCTGGGGCCAAAACTGCAGCTTAGGCCTCCCTCTCCCTCTATAACTTTTGCCCTCTCGCTCCGCTCCTCCCTCTCTCGTGCTGTATCTGCGCGCATATCTCCGCCAGCTCCGGATGAAGATGTCGATGCCGATGTCGCTGACGCTGTCGCTGCACTCGCAGTTGTTGTTGCTGCTGCTGCATGTTGCTGCTGCTGTTTGTTGCATGCTGCATTTAATTTGTAAACAAAGTCTTTAGTTTATGACGCGCGTTATTTTAGCATATGCGGCGAGTCGAGCGTTTTGTTCGAAATTTGTAAACAATTCCGTGGAGCGGGCCACGCATTCGCCCACGATTTACATATGCATCTGCAGCTGTATGTGCATCTATATCTGTATGTGGGCAATGGCCAGCGGCCAGTGGCATTTCATCAATGTGCCCGCCAGCCAGCCGGCAGATCCATCTCCAGCTGCCTCGAGCCTCCTGACCTTTGTCGCCCGTCCCATGTCGCTCGCAGAGCCGTAACAAATCACCAATGACTTGGCCCGACACTAAATGCAATTTATAACACTTCTTCCTCGGGCCTGCCTCCCCCGCTCCCGCCCTACCATGCCCCTTACTCATCCTTTGCCCTCGCTTTGTCTCGGCAGATTGTCAAACAACTTGACTTCGAGTCAAGTTAACGAGCTCGCGCTCGCCCTGCCTCAGTTCTGCATCGGCATCGGCATCATCCGCTCCAGCCGCATCATCGTCGTCATTATGATCCTCCTCTCGCACGCTGCACTGAACGACAACTTCATCACGGCTTCAACCGCGCTGTCATCAGTGCAGCGCCGCCGCAGCATCCACACACACACACGTCCTTACGTCCGAAAAAGCCATCAAAAACGTAGCAAGAACGTAAAATGCAATTTCAAATGAGAAGCGTAAGGCGTCAGCTCGACGTAGAAATGCCCTAATGCCAAATGCTGCTTATGCTACATGGCATTGTTGAGCAAATATAATAATTTATAGTGTTCATATTGTATTCTATATGCTGAATACTCGATCTATTCTGAGGCTGATGGAGCTCACGAACTCTAGGTACTTTTAATTTAAGAGTACATTTTGCAATGTGCATTATTGTTTATGTGGCATTAATATAGTAATCTATATGCTTCTTATTATATAAATCATTCAGAAAGTATGTTAAGAAGCTTTTATGCTTGAAGAGACTTAAGTGCGAATATGAAGAGCTTTAAGCTCATTAAATTTAAATATTATATTCGTATTTAAACTATAGAATATATGATATTCTAGCTGTTGGTTGCTTTTTTAATTATTTTTAAAAGGCTTTAGAATTAAAAAACTTACAACTTAATGAGTATCTTTAGTACAGCATATTTGTCAAACAGAATGTCTGTTTAAAGCTTTAAAATTAAATTAAATTACTAAATTACTTTTAGTTATCATACAATAAACTATTAGTATACAAAAATAAGCTAAATAAAAAGTATTTAAAATTTGATATTCATCTTTAGCAGTTTTTTAATTTACAAAATTTATCGCGTGGCCTAAGATCAACGAAATGTTGGAATATGATATAATTATTTGTTGTTAGTATTTCAAATGTATAAAATAATATATAAATAATAAATAATATGCATTCTATATTGTATATTGCTATGTTCTCTATATTAGTATCTGTAACTATTCTGGCTTTAAGCTTCATTGAAACCGAAGCACATATCATAACTCCTATGCACTTTAACAGCTCTCACTAGAGGCTCAGGCTACTCTCAGCACAGAAAGGGTATAAGCTGTCGCAGTCCCCGCCCTCCGCCCACTCTTGCAATGCACTTGTCAGTTGGATTTTTACGAACGCGCGGGCCTTAAAATAAAACTACACCAAACGTAGGGCGTAGGTGGTATGCGGGTGGGGGTTGGGGGCGTGGGTGTTGGTGTTGGGAGGCACATGAATAATGCAAATGACGAGCAGAAGACGCAGCCAGTCGCCACCCTAGCAAAAAGAGCCTCACCCCACTGCTGCAGCTGTGCTTAATGCGCCATAACTCAAACACACCCACACGCACACAGATGTAGCCGTATACGTATATATATTTATATATATATATTTATATACGTGCATCGGATCTAATATGACCAAACGTCACTCATTAAGCCGCCTCGTCGTCCGTTTTTATTGTGACAAATTTGAACAAACACACACAGGCGCATTTATGTGTGTGTATATCGTGTATCTATATATATTGTTGTATAGCCGGCGGTTATCGGAGCGCCGGAAATTGCGATTTTTCATTTCAGTTTTCGGGGCGCATATCAAATTTTGTCAAATTTCTGCTGTTGTTGATATTTTAGCAAAATAATTAACACGAGCCCGAGAGGGGCGTGGCAGGGAACACAGAGCACTGCAGAGGAGAGCAGACATCCATCCGTAGCAGGCCCATCCGCCAGCCGTCATTCTTCTCCGTTCGCCGTCTGCTGGATGCCATGGGCGTGTTCCCCTCCCCCTCAGCCATCTCTATCTCTCACTGTGTCTATCCCTGTCTCGCCCATCTAAGCAGCTGCATTATGGGCAACATTTTGTCGCCTTGTTATTATTTTCGGGACATTATTTTATGCCGAGACCGAGCGACTGCTGAAAAATGCAGCTCGTTTCGCCTGATTGCTCGACTCGAGGCTGCTCGACGTTTCCATCATTGTCATCATCGTCAGACTTATCGGGGTCTTGGCATATGTGCACGTAATATTTTAGTGCCTTTTACTTACCTCCAGCCATCGCTGGCATCTTTGCCGGCTTCCTTGTCTTCTTATCTTTGCCATCTTTCCTCGTCCTGTCCTCGTCCAGCCCGTCCGGTAGTTATTTCTTTGATATGCATTTAATTTTTAATGGCCGCCTGAAAGTAGGCAACGTTTTTGCCCGTTGCCTTTACGACTGCCTGCCCTGGCACTTGTGTTAATTAAAGTGACAAGAGGAGACAGCAGCAGCAAGGCAAGGCCAGGAGAGGAGGTGCAGGCCGTGTCGAGTCGAAGTCGAGTCGTTTCATGCCGGTGCTGAGTGCAGGCCAAGCATTGCGAGCATTGACAAATTCGAAGATAGAAGCAGGCAGCAGATCGTTGCAGGCAGCAGCTAATTAGGCTGATTATTTCGGCAGCAGAAATAGCAGAATTATGACATCACAGAGTTTGCAACTCAAACTGGCAAACGACAGACTTGCCTACATATTTACTCAATTGCATTGCGAACGTCTTGTTTAATAACTCCTGCGGAAACAGGTTCAAAAGCCAGTGCATACTTTCAGGCTTGGTGGTAGATCGTCAGCAGCCAGTGTTTGTCTCACCTGACAGGCTGCTAGCCAAAACTTCTTGGCAGCACGAAAGCGAGTGCTGCTTAGACTCAGTTTGATGTATAATTATTAATTAATTGATTGCATAAATATCGGCTCAGAGATGTGTAATAATAATGCTTTGAATTGAAAACAGAATCGATTAAGCAAGTTTTTTTGGCTAATAAGGTCCATTGGGTATCTTCTAAGTAACCTTAATGGTGGGCGAGGAGCTGTTAGCCGGTTGGCCAAGCGGTTGCAGTGTCGCAGCAGTCGTTCATTATAGCGACTTGAGTGAACATTGATTTCGTCGAAGACGGTGCTCAAATGTAGATCTCTGTGGAGGGTGCTATTTCTTTCTTGAGTCTTGCAACCCTATTTTGGGCGACTTGTATTCTTTTCATCTGGGAGTCGCACGCCAGTCCCAAGATTTGGCAGTCATACTTAAAATTCGGCGCAATAATCTGTCTATAAATAGTCAGCTTTTTTGAAACCGATAGCTTACTGCACATACCAAAATTTTTCTCGGTAAGCAGGTGCGGCCAATTGTGCTGAATGTTATGAAACGAAGGTCGTAACGGGTCTTTAGGTACAATAAAAAATAGTTATAAAAAATTTCTAGCTTGATGTTAATATCTACTCTGTCTTAAATATGTATAAAGTATATACTACTGTGGGCAAAAAGTAAATATTTTTGTAAAGTCAAAATTCTTTATTTATTCTCCTGAATCAATTTCATCCCCTTCAAAGTAATCTCTTCCCGATAATATACATTTATGCCAACGTTTTTTCAAATCCACGAAACAGGTCAATAGTCACTTTCTAGTATAGCCATGAGCGCCCTCGTCGATTTTTCTTTTATCTCTTCAATCGACTCGAAACGCGTTCCCCGGAGTGGTCTCTTGAGTTTTGGGAATAGCCAGAAGTCACACGGAGCCAAATCAGAAGAGTACGGTGGTTGCGGAACGATATGCGTCGAATTCTTAACGAAATGGTCACGAAGAACGAGTGCAGTGTTCGACGTTTTCGGTACCAAACGAGATTTGACTTTTCGTAGTCCAAAAACGGTCTTTCAAAATGGTTTTCACAGATCCGTCTGAAATTCCGATCATATCAGTAAGGTCTCTAATAGTCAACCGACGATTTTTGAGCACTAATTCTTTCACTTCATTGACGTGTTGGTCATCTGTTGACGTCGATGGTCGTCCGGAGAGCTCCAAGTCATCAACACGTTCCCGACCCTCTTTGAAGTCTTTGTAACACTTATAAACATTTTTCTGGGACATAGTAGAATCACCAAAGGCCATCCCCAAACTTCCTCAACGTTTCCGCTCAATTAAATCAGACATTGTAAAAATCGCCAAATGCACTCTTGATCGTTTGGTAAACAAAAGCGTAAATATAGTACTCATACTAACACTGACATGAAATTCACGCCAAATGTCATCAACAGTCTTGCCAACTCGAGAAAAAAACTAGTTCGTCATCTTAAGCCCGCGAATTTTAAATTGAAAATTCACCTTACTTTTTGCTCACAGTAGTATTAAGTTTCCTGGGTACCTACCTCTTAATATACAAATGTATTAAGTTGCAATTAAGATTTAATTTATTTTGAAAGTTCACTCGGAATTCATTTATTCTTCAGACTCATTCTGCCATATTTTTCATCAGCTAATTTCAATGCAATTTGTATTTATATACTATAGCATATAACACGACTAAACGTGTCTCAATTAACTGTTAACAGTTAGCCAACAATGAAATCATGAATTGCCGATTCCAATACTCAGGAGAAACCGAAAAACAATACCTTGATTACTTAATAGAAGCTGGCAGAATTTCTACCACTAACGAGCTTAGAGTTAAAAATAAATAATAAAATTATGTTCGATGAATATTCGTGATATTATACAATAATCATATGCAAATCAGCAGAGATTTGCATTATTATTAACGCCCAAAAATCCGAACGGGATTCACTCCGACAAATTTTCAAATATTCTCGCACAAAAGTCTACAAAAAGCAGCACGAAATGTGATTATAATTGACGATTGGCGCGAAAAAGAGTGAGAGAGAAAGAGAGACAGGGAGAGAGAGAGATAGTTCGATCGACTCGTATATAGAGAGAAATCTTGGCAGCTTACACGACTTGACAAATTGATGGCACTGATGGTCTGAGGCAGATCCAAAACGCGGCTAATTATGCCAATTGCAGTTTGTCGATTAATTTATCTGAATCCCGCAGTGGGAAACAAGTGTTATTTACACCCGTACACACACTCACATGCTGGCATACTCGCGTAGTCGAGTAATCGAAACTATCTGGAACTTGATTCTGTAATTGCCCACAAATTACGCGCTCGCCCGGCAAAAACTACCCGATCGGGTGCGGCCTGAGTTCATTCATCGGCGAATGCGAGTAGAAACTGGTTTGCGCGCTCGCCTCTTAATTTATCGAAGATGTCAGCGAAATTGAAGCCAACTGTGTGTAGATTCCCTGGCATTATTATGCAAATGGCCAAGTGCTTAGAACTAAATCTTCCTCGAGCTCGCAGATCGCACTATAAATAGGTATGTGTAAGTGGTAACTGGCAACTGGCCAATGCTTGTGGGAACTATCGCGAAACTTGCATATATCGATCGTTTATCACGGACATATCCCTTGATATATGGGTGTAGTTATTATTCCACTTTACATTTTATTTAAATATTTCCCTCTTACTTTCAGGTGTTTCCACTGACGTCATACGCATCGTAGGCCTGCCATTCAGACTGTCAGTTGATAATGTCAAGTGGAAACGCTTTCTGTCCGATTACGGGAGCGCAGGCTTTATTCATCTCCGATTCTGATCTGATTGATAATCTCCCGTATGTATACGCTTCGCGTAATGGCACTGGATACATTTTAGGCACAATACGCTTGTCATGCGATCTTGGGAATCAGCTCAGCTTCCGCTCTGACCAATTTATCGTCTGTCAGGTCTGTGAATAAGAAACAACATATAATAAAATTGGATTTGTTGCAGTTTTAATTTCAGTTTCAATTAACTTCTTTCGCGCCGGCGCCCTTCACATTTTTCGCAGTGAAAACAATACCAAAAATTAAGTCGAACAGATTCTGCATGACAGGCGGCACGTTTTCTAGTTTAACAGATCTATCCTTAGACTAGACTCAGCCATGACCTGGCAAAAATCGATTTCAATTTCGCCAAGGTCGCCGGGCAAGTCATTAGCGAAAACTGCGAGGCGCCGAGGCTCTTTGGCGCGATGATTTCGATGGCAATTGAACTATAAATTTGCAGCGTAATGGGCGAAAAGAAGATCACAAAAGTAAGTTGCGTAAGTTTTCCCGGTAATCAGATCGTGCATAGAGCGATTACCGATAAATACTCAATGCGAAGTCTGACGGAAACTTATTAATTATATAAAATTAATTATCGCCGTAGCGAACCCCTCGAGTGGGTCGTTAATTGCGGAACCTTGGGACGATGGCCAGACTGGCTTCGGGCGCCAATTGGAGCAAATAGTTGACAGACGACAGACGTTTATAAGGCATTACCATGTCAGGGAGGGTGAGGGGCTTGTGGAGGCAGCGCAAGAGGCAGACGATTCTCGAGATGCTGATGCTGCGTGGCGATAATTAAGTAAATAAAACTGCCTCGCCCCCTGGCCAACTTTCGGTTTCAATGTTTGCCCATCGAATTAAACGATGCCGGGCCAGTAAATACCCCGCAGTACACCTCGCTTTGCCTCCTCACGGCATTCTCTCCCTTAAGCTAGGTGAGCCACTGGTCGCACACACACACATACACGCACACACACACGCACACACACACACGCACACACACGCACACACACACACACACACACACACATACACGTACTCAAGAGAAGCTGAGGCCGCAGCTCTGTTTTAATAGCGCACAAAAGATGTTGATTAACATGCCTCTCTACGCGAATCTCAGTTACAGCTGCTTCAATGACATAACGCGCTGTGCAAGCTTGACGGGCAAATGCGCTATACCTGCCCATACACATGCAACTTTTAGTAATCACCTGCGAATGCTTTTACTGCCCCGAGCAAGCACAATACTTTTGCAGTATATGGCGTCTGCCTTGAACAATCAATCGCATAGCGAAAATCAATTTTAATTAAATACAATATCTAATGAGTATTAATTCACTTAATTCTGGCTCAAATCAAATGAAAACAGTGGAAACGCTCTGCTGTTGTCGAATATTTTATTACAGTCTACTAATATTATTTACAAAAACTTAAAAAATATAAATATATATTGATTATTAAATATTTATATTAATATATATATATATATATATATATATATATATATATATATATATATATATATATATATAACAAAAATAATAATTAAAAAAGGAATGTGTATAGATCTACATACTAATAGCTAGATAATAGGATGAATGAAAGAGCCAGTGATGAGCGAGTTCATTATGGTCGTATACGACGTTGTTAAACGTACTTAACCGTTCATCTCACTATTATTGCGCGTAACTTGCTTGTGTGTGGGTGTGTGCACATGGATTGCCCAAGGGAAGGCACTTTGAGAGACACACACAGTTGCAATATGCACACACCCACGTTTGGCAATAGGTGAGTACAAGCCGCCGCCCATTCGAGTGTTTGTCTGTCAGTCTGCTGGTCTGTCGCTCTGTCTGTTTGTCCGTTGCTTTGTATGTCTTGGTGTCTGTTCGTCTGTAGCTCGATCTATATGTTTGACTGTCTGTTTGCCCGCTTGTCCGTCTGTCTGTTTGTGCGCTTGCCGCTGGCTGCTGCAGATGCAAAGTTGTAGCAAGCTGGAAACAATGCAACTTCTGCAACGTGACTGGGGCACGCATCGGGGGCAAACAACATTTTGTCTTTCCCGGTTCGAGAGAGTGCGACAAATCGCACGCTGCGCAACGTGTCAAACAGCAAGCAAGCATCAATACCTATAAATATGCTTAAATATATATATATATAATATATATATATATATATTTATATGTAAATGTAGATGTATGATTGTGTGTGTGAGTGTGTATGTGCATGTTTGTAATGCGTTAAACAGCCGCTAAAACAGTTTCGCGCATTTATCTAGTCATTGCCTCGCCGGGGTACACTTGAATAATGTGAGGTTGTTCCGCAATTGTTTTACGCGCATGTTTAGCATCGCCTTGCTTTGACCTCAGCGTTTGGCAGCGTTTGCCAAAGACAAACAAGCCGGGCCAAGCCGATGGGCAAATTTGGCCAACCGACCGACACACAGACCGCGTTTGCGCTTGAGAGCCGGCTACCAGCTGGCCGTTTGCCGTTAGGCCAGCCCCCTCGCACCTCCCTCTCTCCAGCGCACTCGTAGCACACCCGCTGCCTGGGACTAATCGAAGTGAACTTTTCGACGAAAGATTGAAAACAGAGGAAACTGAAAGCTCGTTGAAACGATGTTCGGAATTTCGATTAATATCGAACCACTGTGCCGTCGGTTTCAAGTCATGATTCAATTGAAATTTCGCGATGAAATTTAATGGAAACTCTCATATGTGGGACACCTTATGTGCGTTCAATGGAGATGACCTGATTAACCTATTTGTGTTGAATGTTTTACCGGGCTTATCTTTTAGGTAATGTATTTCCATATTTACACACTTTTTCTATTTTGTAATCAAAGTGTACTTTATAAGCTAGAAACACCAAATTTTGAATCACAAACCGTGTATAGCGTGCGCAGAATCGTTATTTTCGATTTCAATTAGCAAAATACAACACCTACAAGAATGTCATTCGGCAGACTTGTAGTTGAATTTAATGTTGGTATAAGCTTTAAATTGCAGCACAGACAATAAGCAAAGTTGTACGTAAGATAAGTTAACCATACAAAAGTAGCAGCGTCGCAGTAGAGGGCCGCTACAATGCTTGTATGTGTGTATGTGTAAAAAATGTCAATCAGTGAAAGTGTTCGATGCGACGCGTTGTTGTGCATTCGTTAAATAAAAGTACTCAATACTAAGGAATCATTTTTGACGGTCAACGTGGGTAAATGGTATTTTACTGCCGAGTTCACTCGACCGTAGCTTACTTTGTTTGTTAATGTATGATGATGTATCATACATGATATATGTATGTGCATACGTATGACAGATTTGCTTAGATCTAAGTAGAACCACAACGAGTTTGGCATCTGTTAAAAGCAGGCAAAAATGTTTTTTAATTGGATTCGACTTTACGTAAAAGGTATAATGAAAGGCAACAAAATCGACGGGCAGCGGTGCTACCGCACTTTACTTGGCATCTTTGAGTAAATATTAAGTTTGCCACTTAAATGCCAAGTACAAATAATATGAAGCTTACGCTTCGTTGTATCGCTGTATCGAACCGATTGATATAAGCTCAATTGAACGAATTGAGTTGTTAGTACGAAGAGCAAGCAGTGGAATGGAGTTCATCCTTCAACTAGAAGTGTGTGTACTATATATGCGATATCTTTATCTGCGATTCCCAAAGTAAATACTTGAATTGTCTTATCAACCAACGGAGGAACCAGTTTCAGAGCTATTGCACTAATACGAAATATATTTATTTTAATTTGCCGCGCCCATTAAAACCCGTCTGTGACTTTGCAAGTCAAATCGAGCCCAACATATATATAGAAAACAAATAAATCGATAAATATTCTATTCTATGCACAGCAAATTAAATAAATACAAAAAAAGCATAAGAATCATAATAGTAAACAAGGCTTTTGGAGCTTTGCTTTACAAATGTTGATTTGCTTACAGAAACGAGAAAAAAAATATATTATGCGTAAAATTTCCGCGAATTTAAAATAAAAAAACCAGTTTCGCTGTCTGCGGTTCGATGCCATAATAATATTATATTCTATGTAAAGAACCATGGAACCCGACATTTTTGATTTTGAACACTGCATGAATCAGATAAACAGTTCTAGTTTGTTCTATTCTGACCCGAGTTGAACTAGTTGAATGCGATTCATTGTTAGACGAAATCCTTAGGTAGGCATATATAAGACATCTATAAATATCACCAATTAAATCAACATATTTATGTAATCCGCCTTTAAATTGATGCCACTAAACCGGTTTGGATAACTAATGAAATGGAATACTGTAATTAATATTCATGCATCGAAAACAGAAACAAAACTTACGTTTGACCTAACCTGACAACGAATAAAGGTTTGCAATGAGAAAGGTATTAATGACAGCTATATAATCAGCGTTATCGATCGACTATTTGCAAAATTAAAGCTTTGACCATAGATAATAGTCGTTGAATATCTAAATAACGTTGAATATCATATAACACCCAACGACTTTACACAATTATAGACCCATTAAATTTCTCAACGACAGGCCAGAAAAATGTTGCTGCAAAGATTTATTAATTTTTATTATAATATTTTTGGGGTTTCTTTGAAAAAGAATGTCGATTAGAAAAACCACCCAAATAACAAAGGTATTCATGAATATGGCTTCTTCTTCTTTAGTTGCTCGTTTAGAAATAAAAAAACAAAACATTCTTCATAGTCCATGGCATTTTGTGCGAATAGACAATACCCTATTCATTGACAAACTATTATATTATTATCACATCACATTATCGAATCTCAAATTGAAATTCAAGTGGTAGTGATATAAATGTTAATAAATCTGTTTGCATCTCTGTTATAAATTGCCCTAAGCGAGTTTTTATTTAATTTTCTGGCTACGGAATATAGAGTATGGGGAGTACATAAAGCAGACAAGCTAATTCTACGCATTGATTGAAATTGACTGAAAAATCACCTATCGAATATCATTCAAAAAGCCATTATAATGTGTTTTCGAAGACGGTTATTGGCATTTAAGTCGACAGATCTGGGCTTACTATGGCCCGGGCCGGTCAACTACTTCAGTGAAGCGGGCCGAACTGGTTTCGCCCAAGTCGATTATGACACTACAGAAGGAGAGAGTGAGAGAGAAATAGAAATAGTGAAATAAGAAATAAAAATAGATGCGCTAATTTGTATTTTTTAGTGACTTTTTAAAAACCGAAGACCAAGGGGGACAGCATAATTAGTAAAGGCCGCTCAGATGCCGGATAAGTTCTAATCAAAGTTTTGGATGGTTTTCGATTTTGATCTAAGAGTTATCCAAGAGAGAGATTTGATACTTGATTAGCCTTTGTTGCCTCCGTTTCTGCTTGCCCTCGGGCAGCCTCCGATAGGGTTCATTAAAACAAAAGAGTCGAAATCAAAATAAACCGTCAATTAGCATAGGCAGCGCCGATCTAAGCTCCAAAGTCGTATTCGGTGCGTTCGTATAAAAACTTGATACCTCTGGGTGAGCAACAACAGATTAGCACCACCTCGCATAGACCCCAAACATGGTAAGTTCTAAGCCGAATTCTGGTCCCCATCGCAACGTCTAATGTCTCTCCTCCATCCCCATCCCTCTTGCAGCAGTACTACGCGATCGCACTGGCCCTCCTCGGCGTTGTCGTCGCCGATGTCAGCCATCTCCAACTCGGTCAGGCTGCAGGCTACAGCTACAGCAGCGCCTCCACATCGTCTGGCCGAGCGGCAAATCTCCCTGGAGGCGACTCGAGCAGCTACCAACCAGAGCATCTAATTCCACAGCATCTGAAGGCAGCTCAGGCATCATCTACCGGCTATGAGGGATCCTTCAATTTGGGTGCGGACACTCAGACCCCGGAGCAGTTCATCTCGAAGGCCAAGGCTGTCACTCCTGGCGGCGACTCGAGCAGCTACCAACCAGAGCATCTAATTCCACAGCATCTGAAGGCAGCTCAGGCATCATCTACCGGCTATGAGGGATCTTTCAATTTGGGTGCGAACACTCAGACCCCGGAGCAGTTCATCCCAAAGGCTAAGGCTGTCACTCCTGGCGGCGACTCGAGCAGCTACCAGCCAGAGCATCTGATTCCACAGCATTTGAAGGCAGCTCAGGTATCATCTACCGGCTATGAGGGATCCTTCAATTTGGGTGCGGACACTCAGACCCCGGAGCAGTTCATCCCGAAGGCCAAGGCAGTCACTCCTGGCGGCGACTCGAGCAGCTACCAGCCAGAGCACCTGATTCCACAGCATCTGAAGGCAGGTCAGGTATCTACCGGCTATGAGGGATCCTTCAATTTAGGTGCCGACACTCAGACCCCTGAGCAGTTTATCCCGGAGGCTGATCGCAATGCCCACTATGTCCAGTCGCAGGCCAAGGCTATTGCTCCTGGCAGCGACTCGAGCAGCTACCAGCCAGAACATCTGATTCCACAGCATCTGAAGGCAGCTCAAGTGTCATCTACGAGCTACGAGGGCTCATTCAATTTGGGTGCAGATACCCAGACCCCTGAGCAGTTCATCCCCAATGCCAAGGCCATCGTTCCTGGCGGCGACTCGAGCAGCTACCAGCCAGAACACCTGATCCCTCAGCATCTGAAGGCAGTTCAGGTATCATCTACCGGCTATGAGGGATCCTTCAATTTGGGTGCTGATACTCAGACCCCTGAGCAGTTCATCTCCAAGGCCAAGATTATTATTCCTGGCGGCGACTCGAGCAGCTACCAGCCACAACATCTGATCCCTCAGCATCTGAAGGCAGCTCAAGTGTCATCTACGAGCTACGAGGGCTCATTCAATTTGGGTGCAGATACCCAGACCCCTGAGCAGTTCATCCCCAATGCCAAGGCCATCGTTCCTGGCGGCGACTCGAGCAGCTACCAGCCAGAACACCTGATCCCTCAGCATCTGAAGGCAGTTCAGGCATCATCTACCGGCTATGAGGGATCCTTTAATTTGGGTGCCGACACCCAGACTCCTGAGCAGTTCATTCCGGAAGCAGACCGCATTGCTCACGCCAACTTCGTTCAGGAGCCCATCTCGAACGGCATCGAGGAGTTAAAGACGGAGACCCACGTACCCGCTGCGATTGGACGTGAAACGATTCTACCGGCCCATCTGGTGCCTAATTATTCAGCGGGCGGTGCTGCCTCCTCATACTCCTCATCCTCAGCCTCTTTGTCCGTATCCACTTCGGGCCACGACACCCAGTATGGCTCTAACGGTGGCTATGTCTACTAAGTTGCGTACTTTTAAAACCAAATGAACGTATGCACCTCTCTCGTTCGCGCGCTCAATTAACTTTAATTAGAATAACACTGATAATTGTAAAGTTGTTAAAACCCCAACCCACAAGTTTCGAATGTCAAATTAATATACTTACTTACTTAGTATGTCATCAAATTTCAAAACTTTTAAATTTGTCCACTCGCCCCGCACCGACTTGCGCATACCCTATGGAAAGATCAATGTAGTTCACATTAATTGCCTGAAAGATGCATTTAAGAAATATACATTTATTTAATATTTTTAAAATTCTACTCGACTAACAGATGCCGTAACCAAGACTTATTTATGTGAATTGAAGTTAATAGCAACTGATCGCAACTTTGCTTAAGGTTTGCGAAAGCGAAACGAAACCGCAACTGGAATCGAAATCGAAATCGAAACTGAAAACGAACCGAAACCGAAACCGGAACGCATGAGCTTAGCAAATGTTTGTAATACTCGACAATATATCAAAATGTGACAACGAACTTGTTCACACACACGCACACACACTTGATTGTCTTCCGAAAATTTGCTTTACCTAATTATACCCTTGCTGAGGCTATAATCTTTATGGCCAGACGTTTGCAACGCACAGAAGGAAAAATCTTCTACCTTATAAAGTATATACATTATTCGATATAGCCATTTCTGTTGTAGTGCAAACTAGTATCTCTGTTTTAAAGCTATCTTAGTTAAACCAGTCGGGTGATTATTATTAATTTTCAAGCTTAATTTTAACCAAACTTGCCACATCTTTTTTGAATGAATATCATAATATTCGCTCCACAATTTCATCAAGATCGGTCTATTTTAACATGTAGCTTCCATAGGAATAATTGATCGAAGAGTACATTTTCTTATGGAAACACAAATAATTAATTACAATAGGCAAGCTACATTTTTAATTTCATAATTCAATTTTCTCTAATCGGATTATAATATTCTTTTCTATTAGAACGATCGATCGAAAATCAAGCTTTTCAATACAACAAAGGATATTGCAAGTTCCTAGTTCGAGAAATGTTAGTCTTAAATCTTTTACACATTTGTTACTTTATAAAATGATCTCTGTATATAAATATATAAAGTAACTGAAGGTAGAATATATTATATATCAATTGTTGATACGAAGACATTTGAAAGGGTATGCAACCTTTGATACTCCAAAGCCAACATTTCTTTCTGGTTTTTGTAGTCGTTTTCGTTTCGTAACGAGGCGCCAGGAGTAATGTGGGAACGGGGGTTCTTCTCTTATTGGGATGAACTACATCGACATCAATTGCACTTTTTTCCATATCGTTTTCAAGTTCATGAACATTTTGCTGCATTGCACAAAGTAAAAGTTGATCTTCGACTTGCTCGATTATTATGTAAAGACCGTCGTGGCGCTCGTAAACCAATGGGTTCTCAAGGCCGATCGGTTGGCTCTTCTCTCTTCTCTTTGCTTTGTGTTTAGAAAGTGCAGCGGGACCGAACTTAACCGTTTTGCATTCTTTGCCCGAACGGGATGTGCTGGTCGATCGAATGGAACGAGCCAAGGCCCATCCGACGCCGCTTTGACCCCTTTTTCCTGTGCATTGCAATTAAGTCATGGTAAGCAGTGCGGAGTTCCAGCTAATCGACAGACCCGAAGTCCATGGCCTTCAATGTAAATTGCGGGGGCTCCCCTGCCTGGGGGCCCCCTCTCCACCTCGCCCCTCTCTCTGGGCGCTAATGAGCTTTATGAAAATTAGCCTAGAGACTCGCAACAAGTTATCTATGAAGCTCGCATTTGGGTCTGGTTTTGGGCTGGGGCTTCAAATTGAAATTCGGAACTGGGATGTGTAGCCGGCTAAAGTTGTCCACGAGTCGCGCGGCTTGCGGAAAAATTTGTAAATGAGTAAAACTTGTTTACGCGTGCGGTTTCTGACGCTGCTCGCTTATTTATGTCTTCTTTTTTTGGTTTCTTTTCCATTTCGTTGTGTTGTATTTTTGATGTATCTTGAGTGGAAGCTGCAGACGACGTCGCTGCGCTGCCGCCGTTGCCGTCGCAGTCGCCGAACAGCGCGCTGCAGGCCAAGTCTCGCTTTTTCCGCTATAAATTGCCGGCCTGCTCTAGGGATCAGCATCAGTTCCAGCGTCTAGCTCGTCCAGCACAGTTGTAGCCGTAGCCAGCCCTTCAACATGGTCAGTGCAAGACGTCCGCAAGGATTACGAATCCGTCTGAGATTCCCTCATTTATTTTTATGTGCTTTTTTTGTTGTTGTGCAAGTGTTGTGCGCCATGTCCATTGAACTTCATTGAAGATGTGTCGAGTGTGTGCCTAATCGTGTGTCTCTCGTCCATTTGCAGAAATTCCTCATTGTGTTCGCTCTGTTCGCCTGCGTGGCCGCCGATGTCAGCCACCTGAGCAAGTACCTGCCCCCGGTCCAGAGCTACAGGCAGCCCAGCAACGAGTACCTGCCGCCCGTGCAGCAGACCTACTCGGCTCCAGCTATCCAGCAGACCTACTCCGCCCCGGCTGCCACCTACTCTGCCCCGGCCGTTCAGACCTACACTGCTCCGGCTGTTCAGACCTACACTGCTCCTGCTGTTCAGACGTACTCTGCCCCAGCTGCCACCTACTCCGCCCCAGCTGTCCAGCAGACGTACTCCGCCCCTGCTGCTACCTACTCGGCTCCCTCGGTCAGCTACAGCGCTCCAGTGGCTCCCAGCAACGAGTACCTGCCTCCTGTGCAGCAGACCTACTCTGCCCCGGCCGTGCAGCAGACCTACTCGGCTCCCTCGGTGAGCTATTCTGCTCCTGCCGTGCAGCAGACTTACTCCGCTCCGGCTGTGCAGACCTATTCTGCACCCTCGGTTAGCTACTCTGCCCCCGCTGTGCAGACCTACTCCGCCCCCGCTGTGCAGAGCTACTCCGCCCCGGCTGTGCAGCAGACCTACTCCGCTCCGGCTGCCACCTACTCGGCTCCCTCGGTCAGCTACTCCGCACCCGCCATCCAGCAGAGCTACACCTCTTCCGCCGCAGCCTCCGCGAGCAGCTACTCGTCTGGCGATGTTGGCACTCAGTACGCCTCGAACGGTGGCTACGTCTACAGGAAGAAGTAAGAGGCTTCAACTGGTCAACCGGTCAAGTGGTCATCTGGTCCACTGGTGAACTGGTCACTTTTCACAGGTCTAATCTAATCAGCATGCATACTTGTAACTTACATTTCACGTGCTTTTGCACTACATACTCGTATTCTATCACAGTTGTATTTTTTTTATATTTCTTCTTGTGTGAATATTAAACACGAACGAGAGAGAAAAAGAAAATGAAAGAGAATGCGAGAACTTATTACAGGGCTTACTGCAGGGGCAACTGGTTTTGAATCTGACGGCCGTTAATTTGGCTTTATGTCGTTTTAATGTGTTTTTATGTGGCCAATAAAAAGCTGGAAAAAGCTTTCGAGCAAATCGCAAAAAGCACTTAAGAGCATTGGAGCTTTCGCATCGGCACGAAAGCTTAATATGCAGCATACCTAAGTTTTGGAACCCAGGGAGCTTTTTAGCTGAGCTTTATGCGACGCTTTTTGTCATAGCTTTTATGCTGCTAGGATAGCTCTGGCTGAACTTTTGAAGCTTATGCCAAGTTTCGAATAAGGCATAAAAATATGTTTTCGCTAGAAAGAGTATCAAAAAGCCGAGTGAACTATAGAAAAGCTCAAGCCATAAGCAAAAAGTCATTCGCTTTAGAGAAGCAAAGTTCAAAGAAGTTATTAAAATTCACTTAATGAATTAAGCATTTTGTGCGGCACTTACCTTGATTATTGCCAAAAAATGAGTACAAAGTCAAAGATGTACTTATTTTGAATGCCAATTGTGATCTTCCCATTCGAAAAAATTAAATATCTTAATTTTGAGTTTGATAAAAGGCAAATAATCCGAAAAATATAATTGAACAAAATTTCAAAAGTCATCTTATTTTGATACTTCTTAATTTGAGCTTCATTTGCGAAAATGTTTATATGCATTTGGTAATGTAGGAACAATTACAGTAAATCCTTATAGTATTAGAGCATGCTAACGTAACTTTTTCATCATGAAGAAAATAATCAAAAAGCTTATATATACTAAATATTTAAGTTTGCTATATTGAAATACTTTGAAATACTTTAATTACGAAAATTAATCACAGGAATATTGATAAGCTTTATGATATAGCGTAATACAAATGGAAAGTGGCATCCATAACTTCTGCTGATCCAGTTCATTGCGTCGACCTGCATTGTTCGTTTCGCTATCGCAGAGAGTGTAAAACAGGTTGAGAGAAATGAGTATGAATAGTTTTTGTATGCAAAATCGCGAGACATTCGATTTGCGGGACAGTTTTGTGAATTCGCCTGTCTCATAAATGGTTATACTAGTCCATTGGTGTCGGTATGTCGGCGTATCGGTTTCTGGCATCTCTGACGCCCCTGCCGGCGTCAAAGGCCGTTGACCAGGCGGCATTATGATGCAAAGCGACTGAAAAGTGAAATGATACGGATGCTCTTGCTCTCAACACCCTTACATAAGTTTCGCCAGAGATCCCAACGTGCAGGCCTCTTATAAGTGACCACTTGCAGCACCATCACCGAACAGTCCGCAACGCCTGCTCGAACTTGAAGTCAGCTGGAAGTCATATCGAACCGCAACATTCCCTAGGCCAAAGATGTTAGCGAAACTCTGGGTCGCCTGGCCTCAGCTGCTGATACTACTGCTGGCAGCGCTACAGCTTCCGATCGCTTTGGTCAGCGCAGATGTCAGTCACCTTGCCAAGGAATATCTGCCGCCAGAGGGCGCCACACAAGTTGCCACAGCTCCAGCTCGACCTCAGGCTGATGAGCCTGAGCCCGAGCCTGCACCCGCGGATCCGCAGAAGGCAAACGATGGCGCCTACTATCCAACGGCGGGACTGATGCTGCCACCGGGTTACGCAATACCCACAGGCAGCAATGTGGCGCCGCCACCCGCGTCACCGCCAAATTTCCCGCTGCCCATCTACCCGCCGTTCTTTGGATTTGGCGGTGGGTCGGAGGGAATAGGCGGAGTGCCACTGCCGCCAGGCTACCCTAATGAGGCACAGCTTCCAATTGGTGCGTTTCCAGTAGGCTCACAACCTGGGCAGTTTCCAATTGGTGGACAACACGGTGGTGCACAGGGTGTGCCATTCCCTGTTGGCCCGCAGCCGGCACAGTTTGGCACTGCTCCGTTTGCTGTAGGCGGTACACAGGGTGGTCCGTTTCCAACAGATCCACAAAGTGGTGGCTTCCCGACGGCTGGGTCTTTCCCATCCGGTCAACAGGGTGGTTCCTTCCCCACCGGAGCCCAGTTTGGATCTTTCCCAACAGGACAACAAGCTGGAATTGCTGGAGCTATTCCAAATGGCCCACAGGGTGCTCTTTTTCCAAATGGGCCTCAGGCTGGAGCCTTCCCTAATGGTCCTCAGGCTGGACCTTTCCCTAATGGTCCTCAGGCTGGACCCTTCCCTAATGGTCCTCAGGCTGGACCCTTCCCCAACGGTCAAACGGGTGCAGGGTTCCCCATTGACCCACAGGCCGTACCCTTCCCAGCGGGCCCACAAGGTCTTCCCTTCCCACAGGGTGCACAAGGCGGACTCTTTCCCTTCCCGCCCGACTACCTGACCACGCAGGGTTTACCTTCCTCTGGCATGCAGCTGCCATTCCAGCAGAATGTTGGCCTCGGCACGCCTCCCGGCTTTGCTGGCCTTCAGCCAGGACCGGCCTATCCCTATCAGGAGCTGGTGAATGTGGGGCAACCCTTTGCACCCAGCTTCGGTATACCGGGGCAGCACTATCAGCCGCAACCTCCACCTCAGGCTTTTGCTGACGAACCACAGTCAGCGCCAAAGAGTAGCCCACCGGCTGCAGCCACACCTTCTCCTGTTCCTGTGAGAGCTGCTACAACAACAGCAACAACAACAACAATAGCACCAGTGACACCCAAGAGCCTCAACAGGGACACGATCTACGCGCCCAACGGCGGCTACGTCTATCAGCGGGCCAAATGAGTTACAGTGATTTTATAGCTCAAAATCTACTGCATTGGCCAGGCATGGCTCTGGCCCGTCTGGCCCGTCGAGCAACTCGATACTCGACACTTGTAAATTATTAAATTTTTTTTATTCATCGCCATCACCTTGTGTTTCGTCTGCTCTTTGTCTTAGGCTTCTCCGTCGACGGCTTCGACTTCGTTTGCGAACGTGCGACCATAAACGGTAGGCATAAACAATGCGTTTGTTTGTCTTTATGCAAATCTCTGTGCGGGTTTCGAAAAGCGGCCCAAACAAGTCCAATGGGAACAGCTTCGAGCTGCCCGCATAAGTTATGGGCTCATCTGCGGCTGCGGATCTGCTCGACGGGCGAGCGATATCTCGAGACATGGGAAAATTAATTGGGCTCCGGGCCGGGCGATTGCCACCTTTTCGTTTCGATGTCGTTTAAGAGGGATTTCAGCTAATAAGTTTGCAGCTGCAGAATTACGGAAGCTCGTCAATCCGATGTTGCGCAGACGCCCTTTCTGCATCCAATTTCCGGATTTGTGCTACAGCTTTTACCTGGGTATCAAGATACCCTGTGTTTTACGGACGTAGGGTATACTGTCTGTGTTCATTGAACACGTATATATCTCTTCTGCAAGCTAAATAATATAGACTTTTTGCTCATGTGCCGGATATTCATTTTTTTGAATTCATTAATGTGAAAGCAGGAAAGAAAACTCGATAATATCATCCCTGCGATACAATCGTTTTCATATGATATCTTAATAACATTCTCAATTCATGTTAGTAGGATATATTGTAATATGAGGACGACGCTACCAATTAATGTTATTAAGTTAACAGAAAATGATTATGTTATTAATTTAGCCTAGGCAATGTTTCGCCGTTCTCCAACACTACACAGCTTAAGTTTTCGATGTATCATTGATGTGTGTGAGTCTACATATAATTTATGCCATTACTCGAGTGAAATATGAGTATATATTCGTTTATTTAAATAGATATTAGCTCTATGGTATCTGGGCTATCAGTTGGGTTATTAGTCGAAATGCCTTGAGTATTTCTTTTCTTGTGGAAGGATGAAGAAACATGCATGGTGTTGATTTCGAAAATTCAAGACACACCCATTGTGTGAATTCGCTTACTTGATGCGTGTTGCCCCTAGTTTCCAGTTTGTTTCTTCTGTTTCTATGCAAATCTGTAAAAATTTTGCGAATATTGTTTTTGCTGTTGTTGCACTGTTGTTAATTTCCCTCGACGGGTTTTTGTGTTTCTTACGATGTTTTTATTGTTTGTTAAATTTTGTTTTGTTTTCTTTATTTAAGCGTTATTCAAATTGTGACTTTTGTTTGAACACACTTGTGAATTTCGAGTTTGTTATACCATTTACCCATTGAAAATGGGTAAAAAATGGTATATTAACTTTGTGCAAATGTATGTAACAGGCAGAAGGAGGCGTGGCAGACCATACAAAGTATATATATTCTTGATCAGCATCAATAGCAGAGTCGATTTGGTCATGTCCGTCTGTCTGTCCGTCTGTCCGTCTGTCCGTCTGTCCGTCTGTCCGTCTGTCCGTCTGTCCGTCTGTCCGTCTGTATGAACACACAGATCTCAGCTATTAAAAGAGCTAGAGGCACCAGACTTGGTGGGAGTGTGCGTGTATTCAATACACACAAGAAGTTTATTTCAAACTTGATGTGCCACGCCCACCGCCTCCGCAAATCGATAAATGCGTATTTCGATTTTTTCCAAATAATTCAATAACGAAAAGAGATAAACGCACCAAATTTGGTAGGAGGGTGTCTTGCAACATTATGCAGAAGTTGGATTTTAGAATTTTGGATGCCACGCCCACCGCCTCTAAAAAGCACATTTTTATAGTTTAAAAGAAAACTAGAAAAGCTAGAAGCGCCAAATTTGAAAGTAAGGTGCCTGGTAACATTACGAAGAATGTTTGATTTTCAACTTTTGGATGCCACGCCCACCGCCCCCAAACTATTGGATTTTAAGAAAAGTAGGGAAATAACAAAACATTTTTTTTAACACTCTTGTAGCTTACCATAGTACAGATATACCCTATAAATTTCAATCCGATCGGACAATAAACAAAGAAGTTATAGGAGTTTGAATCTCCCATGTAAAATTGTGGGCGCTTAGAATTCCAACTAGAATGTTGAACTGACGCAGCAGAAGGCCGGCATCAATAAAAGTCTCATTTGCCGATCGCTTCGCGTAACTGTGTGTGGTCTAGATGGTTGCATGCAAGATTCTGGTGCGTGTGGTCGCGGGTTCGAATCCAGCACGGGCAATTTCTTTTTTTTTTTTGCCGATCGCACTGCGTAACTGTGTGTGGTCTTGATGGTTGGCTCGCAAGTTTCTGATGCGTGAGGTCGCGGGTTCGAATCCTGCGCTGGGCAATTTTTTTTTTTAATAATTTTGCGCTATATGAAAAATATATTATGCAAAAAAAAAAAGAAAAACCAAAAACTTTTTCTAAGCAATACAAAAAAAAGAAGACTGCGTTTGGATTCGAACCGGGGACATTTAGTTATAGAGCTGACAACTCTCACAACAAACCACTGAAGCACATGGTCTGTTCCTAGGCGCGAGAAGTTTTGCATACAGCAGCAGAGACGGAGCAGAGGCTCGGCGTCAATGCTTGCGCCGACTGCGCACGCACAATCGGCGTGCAGTCGGCATGTGCCATTAGCGTCAATGCATGTGTATTTAATTTCGGAAATATGCGATGCGTTGTTATTAATTCGAATAAAAGTAATTAATATTAAGAATTATTTTTAGCAGCCAAAGGTAAATTATAACTTACTGTCGAGTGCACTCGACTGTAGCTTTCTTCAATTTTTTTTTTTAATAAAGAAGTTATAGGAGTTCGAATTCTCCATACAAAGTTATGGGCGCTAGCGATTCCTAACCAAAACGTTAAATCGACGCAGTAGAGGGCCCGCGTCAATAAAAGCCTAATTTGCCGATCGCATGGCGTAAACTTGTGTGGTCTAGTGGTTAGAGGTCCGGCTCGTAAGTTACAAAGTTCGTGAGAATTCTTGGGTTCGAATCTGGCGCGGGGCGATTTTTTTTTCTTAATGTAAATTGCTTTTTTTTTTATTTTTATACCATTTATTTTATTTTGTATTATTTCTTCGAATAGGGTAAATGGTATCTTACAGTCGCGCGCGCTCGACTGTAGCTTTCCTTACTTGTTTTAGTTTCGATTTTCGCCTGCAGTTTCCTTCTCGCTCCCTCTGTCCCTGCCTGTCTTTGTCTCACGATGTGATGCTTTAATAATTAATTTAAAATTTGTCTGTAAAACAAGTTAATTCAACGCATTGTTGTCCGTACCGGTGTAATCACATTCGGCGTGTGGAGTGTGACATATTTGTATTCATCCGTCGATTCATCCGTAGGTTCATTCACTCAATGGACACCCTCTTTGTGGGCCTGTAAGGTCACTCGATCCGGCCATTAGTCATAATTAAGGCATCTGTGCCTCGGGCCTGTAGCAGACCCTCAACTTGACATTTTCGCTTTGGCTTCCACTTCATTTCATATTTCTCCGTGTCACCTTTGCCTTCACGTTTAAAGCGGCGCGTGTAGGGCCTCCAGGTGCAAACATTTTTGTCAATCGCTCTTTACGGATTATTATGCCTGATAAGGCATTATCAGCCATGATCTCGCTGAAGAATTGACAGACGGTCGGACGACCACTCGACCGGTCGGCCCAACTAGTCTTCACATCTTCATAATGGCATAAATAATTTTTTTAACGAATGCAGATGGCGCACCCACAAAAACATGTGCATATCAAATCTAGCCTTATCCAACACTGAGTTATGGCCAATTGTATTGATGCGAAGGCTGAGCCTTGTTCCATGTAAATCAAAAACTGAACAGAAACAGAAATTGAAACAGAGACAGAAACAGAAACAGCAACAGCAAGAGTTGACAAAGCACACTTGTTATCAGAGTTTTGCATATCGATTAGTTAATGGCGAACTCGATTCAAATTTCTCGTTTTAATTTCAAATTGGAGTTTGAAGCGAATTAATGTGAATTTAATTGCGTAGGTTTGACATGCGCTGGACAAGAAGCTAACGAAGCTGAGTTTTCAGCTACTGCAGGCGAATGTTAATTCACATTTCTTTATCTTTAGCTGGGCATAAAACAGCAATTAATATTGATGACGCAGAGTTGTTACCGATACATGAGAGTGTAGGCTATTACTTCTGCATCTTTTCCTAATAAGAATACTGTAATGAACGCAATACTTAATCTTTTCTTGTTTTCAGAACGAATTGAAAATCGTATAACTGTTTAATTTGCAAAGATTATATATCTATCGCTTTACCTCATATGGCTTGAATTATATAAAAAATGTTGTTGGCTTTAACAATGCAACTTAAGCTGAAAATGAGAAATTAAAAATGAATATAAGAAGGTTTTCACGAAATAATTGCAAGAACTTCTTACGTAATTTGTGGAGATATATTTCATAGCTTAACATTCTACAATAAATCTAAGCATTTTGAACAGACTGCCAATACAAAAAACTAAGGTCATATTACTGTTTGTTTTTGGGTTAACTGTACCATATTGGTGATGTGTTATTTGTAGGCCTCGTTATGTTATCGATACATGGATCTCAGATGCATATCGATGGCAACGCTAATGAGCTCAATGCCAGTTGCTGGGTACTGGATCAGTCTGATGCGCTCGGGCTTAACTAGGTTGGGTTTGGAGTTGAGTATGGGAGTGGGCTTGTGTAGTATGTGGTTGCACAAACGCAGCGGGCGTTAGTGGACTTTACTCAATGTGCCAAGGCGTCAATTGGCGGCGTGGACAAACAACAACAACTACAACTCTTGGGCATACAAATCTGCAGTTGACTGTAGTTTTTTGCTGTGCTGAGCGTAGAGTATGAGAGAGGAAGAGACTGGAAGAAAGAGAGAGAGAGAGAGCATGCGAGCGAGAGACACTCGCAGTGTGGTGTGTGGGATCTGTGCAAATCTCCCGCTGAGAAACTGTGGGAAATTTGCATCTCTTTGGGCCGATCAGCAGCAACGAAAGCCAACACCTTATAACACCTTTGGACTCCGCCCCCGATGCGTCGAATCGGTTGACAGAGGCGCATCAGATGCTTATCAGCGTCTCTCGGCCGTGCTGGAGACGCGTCGTTATCATTTTGGGCATTGTTTCGTCTCTTTCTGCGGCTTTCGGGCATTTATTAATCAGCGTCGAGTTATGGCCAAGTTGCAAGCTTTTGTTGTTGGCCATTAGCATTTGCATATTCACATATGCCGCAGCTGAGGCTGAACCAATTATGGAATCGCAAAGCCAGAGCTGATGACAAGCGCAACCACGACCAAATCCACGATTTCTGGCGCTTCGCTCTTTGGTATAAATGCGGGGCATATCTCTTGGACTGACATCAGTTTTACGGTTTCGTTCGTTTGGTCTACCACGCGCACCTGTAACTCCACTCAAGATGGTAAGCGAGGCGCCCAAGTGTCCACTTTTCCTCATCGCATACCATCCAACATCCAACACATACCCACCTTTGTTTGCTTATCGCGATCATGTTTTAAATTTTTTTTTTATTTTTTTATGTGTTTACTTTGTGGTAGAAACCTATTGCGTTTGTCGTTGTCGCTGTTGCCTTCGCCTGCGTGGGATTGGCCCAGGGCCGTCCGGATGTTAGCCACCTGAATAATCGCTATCTGCCGCCAGCACCCATTAAGGATCTGTCATACCAGCAGCAGCCCTTTGCCCAGATCGAGTCCATCAAGCCATCGATTTCGATTGGAAGTTTCTCCATTCAAAGCGGTGCTCAAGCGGTCAGCGCCCCAGCCCCAGCTCCGGCTCCTGAACCTGCTCCAATCACATATGAGATCCCTCAGCCGATTGTGGCTACACAGACGCCCGTGAAGAACACCTACCTTCCTCCAGCGGTGCCCACACAGCTCTTTGTGCCCAGCAAGCCAGTCGAACCAGCACCAGTTGTTGAACAGACCTACACCGCGCCAGCTCCAGTAGTGCAACAGACCTACTCCGCTCCTGCTCCAGCTCCAGTGGTTCTGCAGACTTACTCTGCTCCAGCTCCCGCCCCAGTGGTCCAGCAAATAAGCTCTGCTCCCGCTCCTGCTGTTACGGAAACATACACTGTGTCGGCAACTGCTCCAGTGGCTCAGCAAACTTACTCTGCATCAGCTCCTGCTCCAGTAGTTCAAGAGACCTATTCGGCTCCTGTTCCTGCCCCTATTGTTCAACAAACTTACACTGCTCCAGCCACTGTTGAGGTTCAGCAAAGCTACTCTGCTCCTGCTCCAGCTCCTGTAGTTCAGCAAAGCTACTCTGCTCCTGCTCCAGCTCCAGTAGTTCAGCAAACTTACTCAGCACCAGCTCCGGCTCCAGTGGTTCAAGAGACCTATTCGGCTCCAGCTCCAGCCCCTGCTCCAGTGGTCCAGCAAACTTACACTGCTCCAGCAACCGTTGAGATTCAGCAAAGCTACTCTGCTCCAGCTCCAGCTCAAGTAGTTCAGCAAACCTACTCCGCGCCTGCGCCAGTGGTTCAGCAAACCTACTCTGCTCCTGCCCCAATCATTCAGGAGAACCACGCTGCTCAGGCGAGCGCACAGGTCGTTCAGCAATCGTACTCTGCCCCAGCTCCAGTCGTGCAGGAGACAGTGGTTCAGCAGACTAACACTGCCCCCGTCATCCAGGAGACTCAGACTGTGCAAGCTAGCGCACCAGTGGTTCAGCAGACTTACTCCGCTCCTGTTCCCGCTCCCGTTGTGCAACAGACCTATGCTGCACCAGCTCCTGTTTTCCAACAAACCTACTCCGCTCCAGCTCCCGTGGTGCAAGAGACCGCCGTGATCCCTGCTCCAATCCAGCAGACTCAGTACTCCGGCTACAACTACCAGGCACCAGCTCCAGTTCCAGCTCCCATCCCAGTCTCAATCCCAGTCTCAATCCCAGCTCCAGCTCCCATCCCAGTCTCAATTCCAGCTCCTGCTCCTATCCCAGTATCAATCCCAGCTCCCGCTCCGATTGTTCAGCAGACAACCACCACGTACAAGGCACCCGAGATCATCTCTGCCCCCGCTCCCGCCCCTGTGGAGATCCAGACACAGCAGCAGACTTACACTACCCAGCTGCAGACCGTACAGGCCCCAGTACAGCAGCTGCAGCAGTCCTTTGTGCCAGCAGCCCCCGTCCAACCCACTGTGCAGTACACCAACCCCGCCCCAGTCCCCGCTCCCCAGCCACTCGTCCAGCAGTTCACCCCCACCTACAGCTACACACCCCCCGTTGTGCAGCAGCAGCTAACCTACACGCAGCCCGCCACGACCATTGTTCAGTCTGCTCCAGCTCCAGCTCCCGTCTCCGTTCCCGCTCCGGTTGTCATCCCAGCTACGCTGCCGGCGCAGCAAACGACTACCGCACTGATCAGCAACACCGCTGCCACAAGCTCTCAGATTGACACCAGCTATGGCTCCAACGGTGGATACGTCTACTAGAAGCATTAAGACGTCAGCTGATGCGTTTGAACGGGTCGCCGGCGAGACGCCCGAACTCGCATCCAGCTTGTCGTTATCGTTATTGCCAGTTATTGTTAATTGTTGCATTCGAATACGTTATTAGCCAAATTTTTAGCCCTAGTCCTGTTAAGTAAACCAATTTTTTTTTCACCCAATAAACAAATTGTTTCCAACCATAATTTTGATTTGCAAACTTTGTATTGAACAGTTTTATGTTCGTCATTCTGTCATTGATAACAGCAATGGACTTTATGCTTAAATGTTAACAGTGATGCGCCGTCCGCTCTACTGTTAACTGCAACGGATAGATTTTATGCTATACTGTTAACAGCGATACAATTTGTGCTATCTATGTAGATATTAACAGAGATGTGATTTTTTCTGTAATCTATTATATAAAAATGAATCGCAAAATGTGTTGGTAAGCGCATAACTCAACAACGCCTGAACCAATTTGGCCAAATTTTTTTTTAAATTGTTCGTTGAAGTTCATGGTTTGTGTGCACGGCGAGAAAAATTAGAATTATTGCTGGGAAAACCGTTAAAATGGCCATTTTCTTTTTCCCATACAAATTTTCCGGGCCACTTCAAGTAACCTTTCACGAACACGTCAAAGTAAAACACACCTAAACACATTATTTGTAATACATAAACAGTCTACTTTTGCTCACCTAGCAGCAAGGTAGTTTTATTTATTTAAAAAATTTAAAATCCCTCGGCCACTAACCTGCGCGTTTCTTTTGGATTAGTTTCGATGTTGTTATCTACTTTTTATGACTTCAAGTCATATCAAAATTATAAAAAAAAATGCCTGCCACCAAATCAACTGAGTTTGCTTTTGTCATGGATGGTTTTTTTATGGTTTTAAATTATAATTATTTCTGGATAAACCCTAAAAATAGCCATTCTCTTTTTTCCATACAAATTTTCCCGGCCACTTCAAGGAACCTTTGACGAACACGTCAAAGTAAAAGACACCTATACACAGTTTACATAATAAATAGTTAGTCTAATTTTGTTCACCGAGCAACAAGGAACTTTAATTTATTTTAAAATAAATAAAAGTACCTTGCTGCTTGGTGAACAAAAGTAGACTGTTTATGTATTACAAATAATGTGTTTAGGTGTGTTATACTTTGACGTGTTCGTCAAAGGTACCTTGAAAATAAAAATAAATAAATCAAATATTATAAGCAATAAATTTGATTATAAAATCTCTTAAAAAAATTATCAAAAAATTCTTTTCAAAAATGTTATTTACGGGAGAGGGATTGGGAGAGGGATTGGGAGAGGGATTGGGAGAGAGATTGGGAGAGGGATTGGGAAAAGTATTGGGAGATGGACTGGCAAAGCGACTGGGAGAGCGACTGGGGGGACTGGGAGAGGGACTGGGAGAAGAACTTTGAGAGCGACTGGGAGAGGGACTGGGAGTGCGACTGGGAAAAGAATTCGGAGAGGGACTGGGAAAAGAATTCGGAGAGTTACTGGGAGAGGGAGAAGGATTGGGATAGGGACTGGGAGAGCAACTGGCAAAGCGACTGGGAGAGCGACTGGGAGGATTGGGAGAGGGACTGGGAGAAGGATTGGG
This sequence comes from Zaprionus bogoriensis, assembly GCA_035046045.1. Taxonomy (NCBI): domain Eukaryota; kingdom Metazoa; phylum Arthropoda; class Insecta; order Diptera; family Drosophilidae; genus Zaprionus; species Zaprionus bogoriensis. The sequence continues at coordinate 1,017,975 of JAWNOI010000161.1, read as the reverse complement.
AGAAGGATTGAGAGAGGGACTGGGAGAGCGACTGGGAAAAGAATTGGGAGAGGGACTGGGAAGAGGAACTGGGGAGAGCGACTGTAAGAGCGACTGGGGGAGGGACTGGGAAAGGGATTAGAAGAGGGACTGGGAGAACGACTGGGAGAAATATAGCCATCTGGTGGCGAAACGGAGTTCGCCGGGTTTGCTAGTGTCAATATAAAAACACTTCGTGCAAAGCAGCAGTGCACTTAACCTGTTAATGTTAACTGTCAACAGTTCAGCAAACGGAAAATATTTGCAAATTAAAAAATACAGTGTGTGGAATTTTTTCAAAATAATAACTAAGCATCAATTTAAAGATGTGGCAGAATAATTTGATCATTTTATTTACATACATATTACTGCCAAAGTCAAAATAGATTTAGGCTGCTTTCCAGTTTGAGAGGCTTGTAGGGAAAACTTTTAAAGGCATTCAAAACCGGCTGTAAGTCGCTTTATTATACTTATGTCATCATTAATACATACGAGGTGTGTTCAAAAAGTAAGATGACTTTGTATTTTCAAGAAAAACTATTAATTTATTTATCAATATTTATGTTGTCCCCTTCAAAGTAATCCCCCTCAGATACAATACACTTATGTCAACGGGTTTTCCAATCCTCAAAGCACTTCCCATAAGCACTTTTCGGTATAGCCTTGAGCTCTTGCAGCGATGCAGTCTTTTTTCGGTCTTGGCTCGCCTGGGCTCTTCCATTGGGACGATTGGATGTTCCATTGAAACTTGGTACAGATGTTAGGGAAGAGTGTACCAATATAACAAAACAAAAAAATCGATAATCGAAAATATGTTGCCCGCGAAATTTTAAAAGTCACCTTACTTTTTGAACACACCTCGTATGTAGGCATGTCCAGATTAGGTTAGATCAGGCCCATTCTCTTGATATTGTAAAGTCAGGTTAAAGCCTTTAACCGATTGCCGACGTTTGAAAGATATTTCAACCGACTTGATTGAGTCCTATACAAAATTATTCAGCAACTGTAGGTAGAGAGCATCCCGCTGTTGATTAATTAATCGCAGTTTCTGAAAAATCCCCAATTCGATTTGCAGCGTTGCAGACAACCGGCAACTTCTCTCGACGGATGCTTTCGTTTTGATTGATCCGATCGTCTGGCTGGCCGATCGTCTGGCTGTCTTCGGGCCGAAGACAGATGTAGACAGCAAATCGAGAAACACTTAAAAAGCAAACCCGTTTTAAATAGAATTCGGAGTTGTGCGTCTGCTAATGAACGCTCTGTCATCGGAGGCAGACGTCAGAGACGGGAATCGCACCTATACAGGCTCTGGGGCTGAGGTCTAAAGCGTGTTCCGTTCTATTCTGAGCATTGATTTTATTAGTTATTGTTCTGTTCTGTTTTGCTTTTAATTCAGTTTTTTTCTCTTCCTATTGAAGCATAGAAAGCTTATAATGAACGATATTTTACGATCATTGTTGAAACAGCTTCAAGTTCTGGCTAGCTTGACGTTGTTGTTGCTCTTGTTGTCTCTGTCTCCGTTTCCTTTTGACATTTTCAGCGGGCCTGTCAGCTATAAATATGTTAGGATGCTCCGGCATCAAGTTAGTTCTTTAGCCAGCTTTGTCTACAGCACAACACAGCATCAACATGGTTCGTACGGGATGCCACTCCTGCCGCCTGCGATACTAACGCAAGGGATCTGCTCTGATCTGATTTCAGAAATTCTTCGCCATTGTCTCCCTTGCCCTGGTGGCCCTGGTCGCCGGTGATGTCAGCCACCTGAGCAAGACCTACCTCCCACCCCGCACTGTGGGCGCTGCTAGCTATCAGACCTACCAGACGGCCCCTGCTCCCGTCCCGGCCGCCACCTACACCAGCCAGTCGTACGTCGCACCCGCAGCCACCTACCAGAGCGCATCTTTCGCTGCTGCACCTGTTGAGTCGTCGTATGTGGCTCCTGCAGCCTCCCAGCAGACCGTCTCCTACTCCGCACCAGCACCATCTTTCGTGAGCAAGACCTACGCTGCTCCCGCGGCCAGCATCGTCAGCGAGTCGTCGTACGTTGCTCCTGCTGCCTCCGAGCAGACCGTGTCCTACTCCGCTCCAGCAGTCAGCGAGTCCTCGTATGTTGCTCCCGCTGCCTCCCAGCAGACCGTGTCCTACACCGCTCCAGCTCCATCATTCGTCAGCAAGTCGTACACCGCTCCGGCCGCCAGCTTCGTCAGTGAGTCCTCGTACGTGGCACCAGCTGCATCCCAGCAGACCGTGTCCTACACCGCTCCAGCTCCATCTTTCGTCAGCAAGACCTACACTGCTCCCTCTGTAAGCGAGTCCTCCTATGTGGCTCCAGCTGCTTCCCAGCAGACCGTCTCGTACTCCGCACCTGCTCCATCTTTCGTCAGCAAGTCGTACTCTGCTCCGGCCGCCAGCTTTGTCGGTGAGTCTTCGTACGTGGCTCCAGCTGCCTCTCAGCAGACCGTGTCCTTCGCTGCTCCCGCCCCGGCAGCATCCATCTCCTACTCCGCACCAGCTCCCGTTGCCGCAGCCAGCTACACTGCTCCCGTTGCCGCTGCCAGCTACACCGCTCCCGTTGCCGCTGCCAGTTACTCTACTCCTCTTGCCGCTGCCAGCTCCGGCATCGACACCGTCTACGGCTCCAACGGAGGCTACGTTTACGCCAGACGCCATTAATTCCTCAGCGATGATTTAATACTTTTTTTTGTTTTTTTTTCTGAAATCCGAATAAATACAAGGAAAAACTTTAGTCTTTTGTGAAGAAACATAAGAAACATAACAACTTCATTATTTTTTTGCAATTATTTTGCCAGAGTTGCCAGAGTTGTTGGTGAACCTGATCTATTTATAGTATTATCGTGTTGAGTTCGCGATATATCAATGACTGCACGCGCTCGAGTTTTGCACTAGTTTTGCTGAAAACCCAATGGAACCCGCTTTATAATAGCAAAAAAATGTGATTTATTAAGATAAAATATGCATAAATATAAATTAAAAAAAAGGTTTGATAATTGGTTGAGCTGAGCTAATAAGCTGAACTATTCGCTGGACTTAATCTTCGTGGGAGCCTCATCGCCCTTGGCATCGGTAACAAAGAGAATGTTCAACTTGCTGCTCAGTGTGCGCTTGCTGTCCTCGTGGTTCACGTGCAGCATGCCCGAATCCAGGGTGAACGTGCCCACCAGCTGGCCCGGCTTTATGTAGTAGTTCTGACCCAGCGATGTGGGGCGATGGTCCACGATAAAGTGGTACATCATGGGCACCGGCTCCTCGCCACTGTGCATAACCAGCTTGGGCCTCATTGTCGTCGCTGCAGTCGCTGTGGGCATCGGCATCACGAGCTCCAGGCACGACAGAGTCAGAGCCAGCGACAGCGATAGAGACAAAGTCCAGCTGCAATCCAATTGCATGACTCGCGAGTTGCCAGAAGATGCTCGACGGCGCGACAGTGCGACCCGACTAAGGCAACTTGCAGTGCTAGCACCATTCTTATATGCCTCGTATAGGTCCTGCTGCACCGATTCCCCATCGATTCAATGCGGCCTGGAAGCGAATCCAGGGCAACGCACTGGCTGCGGGCTCTTCTATGCGCTTCTCACAGCCCGGCAAAGCGATCCGACGTTTTCGGGCATAACGAGTTTTGAAAGGCGCATTAACATTAACCCGATTTCAATATCGCATCGGCAGCTGCAGCGAACCAAATACAAAAGCACTCACACACTCACCTCCATGCATACATACATACATATGTGCCCATACGTATTCCTATATGTGTGCGCTGAATCGGGCTTAAACGAAGATCCGATTTACATACACAAGCACAAAGAGGCAGCTCTCGATTTACTCGCTTAAAGAGGATGGCAAAAACTTAATTGAAAATACACAGTCGAACGTACGCGACTGGAAGATACCCTGTATTGCAATAATTTTCGAATTTCCTTATAGCTCCATCCAGTCAAGTCCTTCTTGGCTTTCAGCACTTGAGTTGTAATTTCGATAATTCTCTTTTCAGCCAGACTCACTCTTACAGGGTATCAATTTGCCAATGAACCCAGGTAAGGCAGTAAATAATAAGTTTTGCAAATTTCGCTCGTCGCGTTTTATAAATAAATGTATTTGTATTCTGCTGCCCCGCGTTTCTTTCTGCCCGACGAAAATAGTGGAATGCATAAATAATTAAATAAATAATACATAATCAGATTTCGGCTTGAATGTGTGTGTGTGTTGTGTGTGTGTGTCCATTAATTCATTTGTCAAATATTTCCTTGCAATTAAGGCAACAAATTGACCTAAACTGTTTCAAAAATAATTTACTTTATCCCCCGCGCGCGAAACGTGTTAATTAATTTCTTTCAAGTCTGCAGATGAAGGCGGAATTAATTTCAGCAAATCTCAAAGCTGCAAATACATGGTCTATTAGTGAAATTAGTTGAAAGGCCAAGCCTCTCGGGTTATACCTAAAACACATATGTACTTGGTTCATAGAATCCTGAAGTCAATTCGAAGAATACGATACAATTGAGGCATACCTTGATCGAGCATTGGCTTTTGGCTAAAGCAAAGGTTTCAAGGAATAACTTCAGAAATAAAACTATTTCGGGTAACTCCAAGCGGATAAGTATATTACACAATTCTACATAATTTGAAAATATTGAAAAAATCTGTAATATTAATTTTATCTGGCAGCAGACCTCTACAGAATTCTGTTACTTTTAAGTATGCCAAAAAAAGTATGCGAGAAATATCGCACGATGCTAATCGGATGAATTGTTGCATGCGAGAGAATTCGCGTGTGCGAAACGTTCACGGAATGTGTGTGATATCTCATGCGAGAAATGTGCGATATTGGATTGGACACACCCTTCTCACTTTTTCTTTCAGCACGCATACAAAGAGATATGGTAGAGGTATCTTTGGATGTGTGCGGCGTCAATTATTGCCAATTCGTTAGGGCATTCGTTAGAAAGTTGACTTGAAGTGCCAAGTTGCTTTTCCCCAAATGTTGATCGCAAATCGTTCTTAGATTTCAGCGCGAAACGAATCTCACGCCATTGTATTGAAATTAATGGAAAATTGAAATGAGGATTGAATGCTCTCGACAATGAGATACCCTGTAAGAAGTTTTGAAATCGCTCTGCAAACTTGATTATACTGATATTATGATAAGGATATGAAAATTATTAATATTAGCATTAAGAACGTACAAAAATGTATATTATTGACAATCCAAATTTGAAATAAACTTTTGCTTCTATTAATATTAGCAAGGAATTTTTACAGGAAAGTAATATTCATATTTTTAAGAAATGTGTACACATATATATACATGTTTAATCAGATGGAGTATATGGTGTATAAAGCATATTCAAATATAAGTTTTGATTTGGTACGCCCAGTTTCATTCCTTTTACTCATGTTTATGGTATTAAGAAGGATATATGCATGTATAGATTATTTCAGATAAAGCCAAAGCTTGGCAAAGCTTGCTTCCTATAGTTGTGAACCTGATATACCCAATTCCACCGGTCTAAGGCTGGTGCAGGGTACAGAACGCTTCACTTTAAATAACTTACCAAGCGGAGCTCGCCAACGGGCGCCCCACAGCCAACTGATCGCTTTGAGATGAGATAACGATCTGCAAAGTCGAGCGCATATCTCAAGTACGCACCCGTAAACAAATTAAACACCTTGTGAATCTACGGCTTCCTCTTTGGCTGCGAGCTTAGTGTGGCTTGTCTGCGGATCATTTGCTCGTTTGCCCGTTTGCCATTTGCTTTGTACCATTAGGTGTATGATCGTACGAACATGGCCAAAAGTATACGTACATATACTAATCTGTCTGCTGTGAGTAATCGTCGCTTTTAGCTCCAGCGCCGACGTGAAGCGGGCCCAACACAAACATTAAAGCCGAAAAAACACACCGAGTGCACGGCCCGCAGCAACAGACAATCATCGGATTTAATCCAATACTATAGAGTCCAATCCGCAGCAATTGGAATACTTATCTCGCGTTCTGTGAAGGCAGGCTGAGCTAAGCTGAGCGGAGCCCCGCGAAGAAGACGAACGAACTAGCAAAACAAAACGAGTAAAAAAGGCATCATTAATTAAATTTTCGGGGTATTTTGCGTTTAGATCTGTGTTTGCTTGGCTTGGCGACTTCCGAAATGGACATGGCTAAAAATAAATGGCCAGCAAATAGATAGACTCCACGGCATCCTCCGATCTGGCAATTCTACGCGTACACTGCGCTACCTGAATTTGGTTTTTGAGACGACGCCAAAGCTTGATATCGGTTTATTCATTTTTTTTTCGCTTTTCGTGGTATTAACTGACATTTCGATATACTTTTCGCACTATCGATAGCAATTTAGAAGGTATATTAACGAAAATGAGTATCTATGAGCTATACTATACATGTGAACTTGGATATTATTCTAGATTAACTGAATCAGATTATGAGCACCTGCTCAGTTTTTGGCGTAAAGGCTAATCAGTAAAACTAAAGCTGTAGCTGTATTAATATATCAACGTTGCAGGAGGTTTAAAAAAAATCTAGATTTTAAAAATCTGAAATAAATTTTGGTGCTTGGAAAAGAGGTGAAAATCGATATTTCTTCATACCTAAAGGTTATATACAGGGAGTTCAAGTGAATTATGAGAATTATTCTAAATCTGTGAGTTAAAACCGGGCAGACTTAATGTCAAGTTAATTAACTACAGTGAATGCTGGTAAAAAGTTGTGTTTTTTTAATGATCGCCGGTTTAGGTTTGCGTTGCAAACTTGTGTTGGATGGTTTAGTCGAAACGAGAATGCTGCCAGAGTAGTCGCAGTCTTGGGTTCCGTTTGTTTTTCTAGCACTTGGACTGACTGACGGGCGGGAGATTTGTACGCGTTAATCTCTTGTCTTGGCCGCTATAAAATGGTTGCGTCGCGCCTTCAATGGCATCAGTAGCCGCTCGACTAGCACCAGAGCACCACTTAGTCTTCTTGGGAACTAGAATCCAAACTGAACTGCGAGATGGTAAGCTATAGTTATGGATTAAGCCGTCGGAGAGATGCCTCATACTCTCTTCCCTATCTCCTTTCTCAATTCCAGCGTCCTTTTTCCCTTTGCACTGTTCTGTTGGCGCTCGCCGCTTTGGGCGTGGCCAGCCCCCTTGGTCAAGGCTACTTACCGCCCCAGGCAAATGCGTACAGCAGCTACAACACGGCGGCCTCCGCCAGCAGCTCCTCCTACGCATCTGCGCCGGCTGCCACCGGGGGCCACTATGCTGCGCCAGCGGCCACCTATGCCAGACGCTCTCATGGATATGCACCCGCTGCGCCGTCGCGTCAGTATCTGGCACCCGCCAGTGGCTATTCCACAGCCAGCAGCTCGGGATATGCCTCGGTACCAGCCGCCAGTCACAGCAGCTACAGCGCACCCGTTGTGGCGCCATCGCGTCAGTATCTGGCGCCGTCCCCCTCTCTGAGCAGCTACTCCAGCTCGGCTGGTACGCAGCATAGCTACTCAGCTCCAAGGGCATCGCACGCCAGCTACACTCCAGCGGCCACATCCTACGCACCCGTCGCCGCTCCATCGCGCCAGTATCTGGCGCCCGCGCGAACCAGTTACTCTGCTCCAGTGAGCTCGCACGGTGGCTACTCCACTGCAGTTTCGGCCTCTTCCTCATCCTCCTATGCACCAGTTGTGGCTCCGTCGCGTCAGTATTTGGTACCATCCGCACCACGCACCAGCTACTCCGCTCCAGCAATCTCCCACGCCAGCTACTCCGCTCCTGCTGTTTCGCACAGCAGCTACTCCGCTCCAGCTGTCTCCCACAGCAGCTACTCTGCTCCAGCTGTCTCCCACGGCAGCTACTCCGCTCCAGCTGTTTCCCACAGCAGCTACTCCGCTCCAGCTCGCTACGCATCGTCTCATGGTCAGGGACACGGTGGCTACTCCACGGCTTCCTCGGCATCTGCACGTCGGTCGGGCTATGGATATGCAGCTCAGGCGGCTCCCTCTACGGTATACACTCAAGGCAGCTCAGCAAGTGGCACGCGCTACGCCTCGAACGGTGGATACGCATACCGTTACAAGCATTAAACCGATCTCCACTGTGTACAACGGGCTAAAGGGTTCTTATCACATCATTTCTTCGATATTATTGTCAATTTTTTTTTACCTTAGGCATACATAAAATTCCAAATCTGCAATGGGAACGCAAATATGTATCATTCAAATAAATAAATGTACTACATTATACACGTACCAGTTTTGAGTTTGTTTTTTAAGAACGTATGACTTTTAAGTTCTCTTTCCAATTTGGCTTGATTAGTTGCTAGTTTAGTCGTTAATCACTCACTTTTTCTATTTCTTTTTTTTGGAACATTTATTAAAACATATTTTGAATTCAGCTAATTTTGCCACATAGCTTTTCTATATAATTAAATTATTACATTAAGACTTCAAAAAACTGGCTTAAATCGTAAAGATTCCTACACATATATATCGTATATCGTAAATGATACTTAAGATCAACTCGAAATTTCATCAAAAAAAATTTGTATAAAAAGATTAAATTTAAATTGGGAAAAAACCCGCTAGAAACTATAATCATAAAATGTTTAAGCCTTGATAAATTGAAAATGTATATTGGAACGGTCTGATATCATTAAATCCGAAGTAAAGCTTAACTTGAAAATTCAAGCAAACTTGAACACGGATTATTGTTACCTATATTGTCTACACAGATTAATGGACAGATCAGACAGATCTAAAGTATACAGCTTAAAATAAGAATCTGAATAGAAACCCATACTTTCAATTTTACTTTACTATATTATACTATACTTAAGATTAGGTTCAGCAGGAGTGACAACTCAAATGGTTTCTTGGCTTATTACAGTTGTTCCCAGATACTGAATGCGATCCACAAATGTTCAGACTGATGCAATATTTAAATTTTTGTAAAGTATCAAGAATATTCTCAGAAATTAATTTTCGATTGGAAATTTAAAAAAACTAACTGAATATCATATTTGATGGAAGCGTAAAAAATGCAAAAACGGTGTATGTGTAGAGACCTATTCATCTTATGGAAAGTTTAGAATACAGACAGTAAATTCACATGAACACATCTATATATTTTAGCATTTCATTCCTATTGGCTTAACGCAACATTGAATTACACTCAAACGTTAATATAGTATTTGCATATTCACTTGATTTAACTTGACATGTATGTTATTATTCCTGTGTATTTAAACAAAAATATTAACAAATGATAGTAATAAGTTCTGAAAATGTATAGGGCTAAAATTAAATATGACCAGAAACCGATTTTGAAGACATTTTTAAGCTTAAAAAGGCTAGAAATTCTTATAGTAGAATGCACGAATGTAATGAAAAATACTTTGTCTAATGTCTTATATATCAAACCCATAAATAGAAAATGATATTTTGTTTAAAGTTTAAGAGGAAAATAGAAAAAGGGCCGAAGAATTGATCGGAGTGGATCGGTGCATATTTTAGACTATACGACTACAGTAATATCGATAATTGAGACGCAACAAGCTCTTCAAATCTAGCTTAAACTGCGGTGCCATTGATCAAGTCATACTGCTCCCGGGAGAGAGACTGTGACTGGGAATGTGCCTGTGCCTGTGCCTGTGTCTGCGACTGTGACTGTAAGTGCGACTGCAACTGTGACTGTGGAATGCCCAAGCCGCCGAAGAGACTTGCATGGGAGCGTCGGCGCTCGCGTTCCATTTCGTCCAGATCGAAAGCTTCGCTGACGGCGTAGCTGCCGCGCCGCTGTGCGTCGTCAAACGCGTATGCTCGCTGGAACTTAGGAGGATGCGCAGCAGCCGTGGCAGCAGCACTGCTCGAGACGGGAGCAAACAGGGGCTGCGGTGGGAATGCCGGCGCATGACCGTAGTTCGACGGCGATGAGGGAATGGCGGCGGGCCACTGCACCGCCGACTGCGGCTGTGACTGCGACTGTGACTGCGACTGCTGTTGCTGCTGCGAGTGCTTCTCCTCCCCGGCAGCTCGGTTCAGTGGCAGCGGCAGGGGCAGCTGCAGGGGCATGGGCAATGTGAGCGTCGATAGGTAGCGATTCTGCTGCTGCAGCTGTTGCTGATTCTGTTGCATCAGCTGCGAGAAGCGCTGCTGGTTGGCGCCGGCACCGGCGCCAGCGTTGTAGCTGAAGCTACTCTGCAGCGATCCCAGACTGTCCTGGCTGCCCGCCGGCTGCCGCAGGAAGCATCGCGGCAGCGTGCGGCTCTGACCGTGTTCCGAGGCGAGCAGCTGCTGCGAGGGCCATGGCCAGATCTCCGACTGCGGCGTGTGCAGCGACAGATTCGAGTTGAGCTTACGCAGCTGCGGAAACTGCGGTGCCGTCAGCAGCGGCGCCTGCATTGGGTCTACGCACATTGAGGCGCGACGCGGCATCACGAGTTCCACGTGATCTGCAAAAGAGAATGGTATAAAAGTCTGAGCACTCACAATGGTATATATATGTATAGCAAAAGTGACGCATGGATTCTTCAGATTTGAAGACAATTTTGCACAGACTGTAGGAAGACAAATGTATAGTAGAGAAAGCTCTAGTCGAGTAAATACCATTTACCCAATTTCGTCATTCAATCATTAAATATTGAATACTTCTATATAACTCACAAAAACGCAATACATCAAACTGCTCAATAATTTTTAGATCTTACACGGGCTGGCTTTGATGTCGCGTAAAGTCAATCGAGACTACATTCACTTTAAGCGCACATGCCGATCTCACGCATACAGTCAAACGCAAGCATTGACACCGGGCTTCTGCTGCGTTGCTGCACCTTTTGTATAGAAAACTTTAGCTGCATATTCAAATTCGGTGTCTATAGGCATATACAGGCAGGCGGATGGACGGCAGACGGACGGACATGATGAAATCAACTTGGCTTTTGATTTAGAAAAAGAATATATATACTGCATGGTTTGCCATGCTGCCTTCTGAACGTTAAATACTTTTTTGCATATATACAAATATATACGATATTGACTGAAGACTGTACTCACCGCCCACCACATAGAGATGATCTTCGTCCATAATGGCCGCTGGTGTGGGGCGATAACGGAAGCCGTTTTCGTCGCCCCCGTCATCCTCCTGTCCACTGTTCAGATTCTCGTTGTGGACATCATGGTTGTTGCTGTTGCTGCTGTTGTTGTTGTTGCTGTTGTTGTTGTTGTTGTTGCTGCTGTTTCTGTAGTTGTTGCTGTTGCTGTTGCTGCTGCTGATGTTGTTGTGGCGAGGCTCGTGGAAATGCTCGTCCTGCTCTTCGCCCGAGACGTAGTACATGTGCTTGGGCTTGCTGCGCACGCCGGCGCGCTTGCAGAACTCCTGGAAGAGTTCGTCCTTGGTCTTGCGCAGTCCGCGCTTCAAGCCGCACAGGCGCGCCACGCTCTCGCCATCGTCCTCGTCCTGAGGCGGCAGCTGCTGCGTGTTGGTCGCCATGTTGCGTCGCTGTCTGCGCTGCAGCTGACTGACGCTCGCGTCGGCGTTGTAGATGTCCGTCGAGGTCGAGACGGAGCGCGTCAGCGGAAACTCTTGCGGCAGATCGGCGAAAGTGGCATGCGGCGGAGGGAGCGGCTGCAACGGTGGCGGCGGCGGTGGAGGAGGTGGAGGAGCCGGTGGCGTTGGCTCCATGCACAGCTCGTTGAGTGACTTGGCAAAGCTGCGCGAGTGCAGGTTGCACTTGGACACCGCCGGTTTCTCGAAGTAGAAGCTGTCGGGAAGATCGAGGGTGATCACAGTGGATCGTTCACGTTGTCAGCTTTAGCCGCAGTGGCAGCAGCTGGTGCGATCGACTTACCGACGCTCCAGATCATTGTGCAGATAGAGATTCAGATTGGAGCCACCGTTGGGATGCTTGCGGCAAGTAAAGCCGCCGGCGGGCAGTGTCTGCGCCTGGCTAGGACCCCGGCCAGCATCGTGCACCTGATGTAGTCGTCCGCTGCTGGAGCGCAGCGCCAGCTGACTTTGCTGTTGTTGCTGCTGCTGCTGTTGCAGCTGCTGCTGCCGCTGGAGTTGCAGCTGATGTGATTGGCCGCGCAGGCGCTGCTGGTGCTGCTGCAGCTGCTCGTTCGTGGTCTGCGCCAGTGCCAGCGACTCGTCAGAGGAAAGAGCTATGACTGCCGTGCCCGGTTGCTTATAGCGCTTGTATGAGTGGCCCATTGGATGCTCTAGCCCCCGCGCCTCCTTGAACTTGGCATGAATGTTGGCCACGCTGAAGCACGGCAGACGCTGGGTGAACGAATGCGAGAAATAGACAGTGAAAGAGACAGCATGTATGGGTCAGAGAGATTAGCCAGCAGGAAAGAGAGAGAGACAGATAGAGAGAAGGAACGAGACAGAGAGAAGAGGTAGCAAGGCGGAGAAAGATTGAGAGAGATAAAGAAAGAGCTAGAAATATGGAGAGGAGAACGAGAAGATGGAGATGGTGAGGAATAGGGAGAGAGGATACAGGTAAGAATATAGGGGTATAAACACCTTGTCATGAAAGTTTCGGGAATTTTTAAATAAATTGAACATTTTTCAATCATATTCCAAATTTATTGTATCGCCTTCGAAGTAACATCTATTTGAAGCGCTGCACACGTGCTAACGCTTCTTCCAACCTCCAAAACATTTTTTATAGGCACTTTCAGGCATTTAGCTTTCGCGTCGAATGTGTTATCATAACACTCTGATAACACTGGGCAATCTCTCTCAAGCTCACATGGCTACTTTCGGCAACAATTTCCTCCACCTTTTCCATTTTATCATCGGCCACACTCGTTACAGGATGTCCAGTACGAGGCATGTTTTCGACGGTATCCCGACCCTTCTTAAATGCTCTGTACTACTCGTAAGTGCGCGTTTTTGATAAAGGGGAAAAAGAGGATCAGAAAAAAGGAAAGAGGGATCCATAGATATAGAGCAGAAGATGGGGGAAAGGAGAGGAGAGCGAGAATAAGAGAAAACAATAGTTTAGAAAGATGTGGTAAATAAATTTTATAGGGAATGACAAAGAGTAGTGAAGAGCGAGGCTTGACTGAAAGTCTTAAATTAATAGCGAAAGCTTTGGAAGGCCTTTACGTCAACTGCAAATACTAATGCTGAATTTTAACCCAGATCCAATCCAATCCAACCCAATCAAGCAAGCATGCCACTGTAAACCATCCTAGACAGAGCTGCGTAGTAGCAGTATTTGCCCCTTAAGGTAAGTCGCTGAGGAAAGAAGATAATGGCGGGGAGGGAAGGAAAGCAAACTGCAGCTGCGACTGCAGCGAGGTGCTTATTTCGTTACGTTTCGCTTTTTGCCATTTTGTCTATGGCCGGAAGTCGACGACACGAAAGGAAATGTCATAACACAACGCCCAAAGACAGCACAACACCCACATCCCACCTAGCAGCAGTCTTTATTCGTTATGCATAATTACAGAGGCGGATGTGGCCTCGTCCATCGGGCAAGCACCCAGCTGAGAAAAGAGTACGTACACTGTAATAATTGAACTCCTGCAGGTTGATGTAGAGGAAGATGTTGAGGACGCCGACGAACTCGGTCGCCATGAACCCGAAGACGAACAGGAAGAAGCTCTGGCCGTATGTCACCTTGAAGAGCGCCGGCTGAAGCGTAGAGCGTGGTCGCAACTTTGAGCCGATCTCTGCCTTCAATATCGAGATATAGGCAATCAAGCCGATGAGCATTATCAGACCTGCAAAAAAGTGTATTATTCAAATCAGTAATAACATATATATATCTATATCCATTCCACCAACTCACCGCTGACTATGAAGAGAATGCCGGAACTGAAGTAGTACAGATTGTTGCGATGCGAGCAGGTCGGTATTAGAAAGATGATAAAGCTGATGACCAGGATGATGCCCGAGGCCAGAAAGATGGGGCACGACTTGGTCACGGTGTCTGCAAAGCGTCAAAGCCAATGGAGACGTGTCAAGACAATGGAGCGGTAAGACTGAGGGTGTAAGGGTAAGGACTGCGAGTAAAAGTTAAAAGTTTCTCTTACCACTGCTGTGGTTGCGACTTTATTCTGCTTGGGTTTCAGGTGTCAAAAAACCCAAAATCAAAAAAAAAATGGGGAAAGATCAATGCAGTGAATGACTGCAAGATACTTCGTATCTGACACTAAGATGCTCCAGCTACAAGTGGAAAAAGTGTAGCGTAGGACAGACAGATTTACAGACCGACAGACTAGACAAATATTGCAGAACCTTTACACTGTAAGCCTAACGTACCTAAGCATTCGCACATAGCTAACATACCCGCAGTACACTGCTCAAAGGGTACACGAGGAAGGAAATGTGCGAAACTGTCGACTAAGGCTGGAAAGGCGAAGCCCGAGCACTTGTCACAACTCTAATAGTTTTATTCGATTGCTGCGCTATTCTATATTGAAAATTGTCCCCCACGGCGACTTTTAAATTAGTTTCAAGTCAGCTTCCATCAGCCCAGAGAAATTAATGGAATCGCTTAAATTGTTGCTGCAAATCGAGTAAGGACGTAATTAAATTGCCAATGTCGAAGTGAAAATCAGAGACAAAGGCGAAAATCGAAATGAAAAGCAAAGCAGAAAGTGAAATGCGAAAAGGGCAAGCTGACGAATTGCTTGGAAAATTATCGCAGATTTTTGAAGGGAAACCCAATGTAATACCAAGGAGCACAACCTACCACCCTGCCATACGCACACACACACAAACCCACAATAATAGCTGATGAGGAACCGATGCCAGCTGCCTACAAAGCCAATTGCTAATCCTATTATAAATATTGAAGAATCTGAACCGCAATATCTGCATACATCTGTGCATCGTTTTAATACAAGGCAAGCGTCTAGCTCGTTGATTGAGAGAGCTTAACTTGTAGTCGACTCTTAGCCTGTCCTTATCCGTGTTCGGTCTAGTTTTGAGCTTAATACGGAAGTGATTCTTGGAAAAACTCAAGCAATGCTGTAAATGCGATTTATGGAATAATTATTCTATATTATATATTACTGTATGCTCCCACATAAGATTACATACATATATACATATATATGTATATAGTGCTGACTTTGTTATCGACTCTAAGTGCTATTTAGCGTTGCTTTTCTGGTGTGTGTGAGACTTCACAAAGTTCCCTACGATATAGAAAGTCTTTGGAAAAGTATTCGACCTGCCTGCAGTCGTACGCTTAGTGACACTTAACCCACTTTAAGAAGATGCCCCCTATACGTCAATCGTCTTGTTACTCTATTGCATGCCCCCCCCCCCCCCCCTCTGCTCCTTTTTCGCTCGTCCCCTTGCTCTTTTCGTTCGCAACTGTTTCTGATAATGCATCAAATTAAAAGTTCGTTTAGCAAAACAATTTGCAACTTGCAGCAGAAACTTTGTTCGAAATCTCTAATTAAGTTGCAACATCTGGGTGGGTCGAGGGTCGCGTCTCTCTGTTGCTCGCGCTCGGCTGGTTTTGATTGATGCACTTACAGGGTATCGCCGGCGTTGAGTCGTGCGGATCCGGTTGATATCCCTCTTTCGGAAAATAATCGATTTTAATGCAGTTGTATGAGTCCGCGTCGGAACCTGCGAATAATTCAAATTACCAAAGTGAAAGAAACCACGAGCCAGTGTGTGCTGCATGTGATAGACTAGTAGATATCCTTAAGCAAGCTGCATATATGGACATTATGGTTGGTCTGTATAGCGTAGCGTAAATCTATACTTTGTGGAGAGAACGAGAAGAGGTAGGCATATTTCGGCGTATTTTTTTTTATGTCTTCCCGCTATTTACGCATCGAGCATACCTCAGCTAGTCACTAGGTTAAATGCCAGGGTACCAAATGAGAAATAACACACAACCATTTGCGCCACGCAAATAAATCAGTGCACGGCGCTCTAATTGGTGGCTCCAGTTTCATTTATTTGTTTGCCTGATTGACTGACTGCCTGACTGAATGTCCGACCGACTGATTGAGTGAGTGACTGGCTAACTCGCTGCATGATTGACTGTCTGAATGTATGCTTATGGGCTGAGTGAGCACGACATCTCATTAGGGCCAAAAGCGCCCAAAAGAAACAGCTCGGCCCACATGACGTATGCGCAATGCCATCGGTTCTCGCATTTGTCTTCATTTGAAGGCGGCACTCGGTGGCTGCTGCTGCTGGCTGCTCACTGCTCGGTACTCACCTGGCAGCATTGTGCACAATATCCAGAGACTGGACTTGGTATACTTGGTCACATAGGCGCCATCGTCGAGGGCATTGAAGTTCGCCGTGCCGTTGTAGTTGACATTGGGCAGCTTCTCCTCGGTGAAAAGCCATTGGGGTCCGGCCAGAGCAGCGATAACAATTGCCACCGAAATGCTGCAAGAAAAAAGCACCATATAAAGAGTAAAAGTAGAACTTGCCACCGGAAGTGCTCTGTTGCAGTCTATGCATGTGCTTGGCGATGGCAACACACACACACACACACACTCACACACAGCAAGACTTACAGTTGGCAGAGCTTGTAATGAAGAGGAATGCGAGCGTGTGTGTATGTGCGTGAGTGAGTATATGAGTACTTGTGTGTGTAGGTAGCATGTGTGACTATACTCGAGTGTGTGTGTGTGTGTAGCTGAATGCTGATTAAAAATATCTGATGTTTGCGTCCTTAGCAGCAGCGAATAACACGAGCTGCTCAGCATCTGGACTGCCCGACTGTAAATATACCGCGCATAGTAGTTAAAGTAATTACAATTACAGTGCCCCGAAGCTTGGATATTTTTTTCCTTTTTCATAGCATACATTTATTCAGAAATGTTGAATTATTTTAAATTTAAAATGTCTAAAAATTATGTTTATTAAAATTCTTATTATAATTTTATTTTTTATTTAATTAAATTATTTTATATTATGTTATTATAATTTTTTTATTTGTTTCCGATATCTGCTGCTTCTATTTTCCCAACAAAGCGCATCAAAGTGAAATTCCGTTTCGCTGGGCAGAGCCTGTGCAGCGTCTGACATTACGGGGTATGCTGTTACCACAAGGCGACCAAAGGAAGCGCTGGCAGTGCGGCAAGGTGAGTGGGAACGAAGCGGAGGGGTGTAACGTGGGTGGGGGTTAACGGGGCAACGAGGCAACTAACCGAATGCCAAAGCAAGGCGAACAAAAAAGTTAATGGGCTTCCACTGTGGCATCGCTCGTTGATATGCAAATAAATGCCTCACAAATTGTTGGCTTAAAAGAAATGCGCACAAATATCCAATGAGTAGGAGCGGAGAGAGGGGAACGGGCAGGGGCAGAGGCAGCCAAACACGTGTGAGAATCAGACCTTAGCAGAGCAGAGCGAAATTACTGTAGACTAATAAAGACGCTTGCCAAAAGACGAAGCATCATTCATGAATGCACTCATGCGAGCACTCATGTGAATCGCTGGCGTTCTCCTCGTTTCTCCCGTCTCGACTCACTTGTCGCCAAAAAGGCAAATGGCAAGTTTCGAATTGTTGACTCGCATCGAGTGAATTAGTGAATGAACGAATGAATGGGTATATGAATGTGTGTGTGTGTGTGTGAAAGAGAGATACCAAAACTTCATTTTACTCCTTTATTTTATTACTTTCATGAGAAACTAATTTTTTCCAGTGAGTTGAAAATTTTTCAAATAATATAGGTAGGGAAATTGAGAAAAGTAAGGAACAGCTTGGTTGTAGTTTTGATTGAAATTGTTCAATTTTATTTGCAAATTGAAAGCTTGTTCCGGTTTCACGAAAACTATTCAAATTAATATTCCAGTAACTAAAATGAAAACATTACAATCACTTAAACTTTGACATGAAATTTTAACTTGTTTCCAATTAGAGAGAGATAGAAAAAAGAGAGAGACAGAGAGAGAGAGAGAACGGAAACGAATATCTTGCTCTCAGTGCCATTTGATGTTTCAATTCTGTTTCATATGCAATTAGTGTACAGTTTCAGCAGTTCATTGTCGGAAAGTTATAATTTGGTTTTAGTTGGGAGTCCAATTAGAAATTGAGTCTTTAATTTTTACGCTATTCAGTGCAGATAGAACAAGAAGCGGGCAAAGTGTGACCCCCATTCGGGTCACATCTATAACTTCCCGATATGAGATGTATGTATGTGCTTTTTCTCTGAGCTTTGTGTCAAACATAAATTTTCTCGTCAACCAGTAGGTATAAGTAAAAATGTTATGAAACTTTTTTTTATAGAGAATATAATTTGCACACACAAATACACATATCTGTGTGTGTGTCTACGCGTGTGTGAGTATGTGTGTATCTGGGATGGGCAGCGAGCGTGTCGCGATTTTTCAACTTTTTCCTACTTTTAAAACACCATTATCTCGTTAAGGGTTGAGAATTTTGAAAAATATCATATTACCTTTTTTGTAGAGAATTTAATTTCGGCTCGAAAAGTTTCTTACGACTTTCTTCAAAACCCCGTCGTTTACGAGATAGAGCCGAAAAAAGCAAAAAATACCCAAAAAATCGTGCTTTTTGGCGAATTATTAAAAAACTATAACATATAACCCTCTTAAACTCCTTTCAGACCTAGATGGCGGTGAAACGAATCTTTCAAAAAAAAAAAGTTCAAATCGGTTCAGTAGTTTATGAGAAACCGCTGACACAAAAAAATCTCACATACGAACATACGCACATACACACACACACACACACACACACACAGAACCCTCATTGAAAATGGGTCAGGGGGATGTGAAACGTCGAGAAACGTGAAAATTTCAAGGATCTGACACTCTTCAAAATCGGGGTCGTTACAATAACTTCCCTAGATCGGGAAGTTAAAAAAAGGGGGAGAGACTCGAGGGGAAGCGTTCCATGCGGAGCAGTGCGTGCGTGCAGCATTAATAATCACAACAACTTGTCTCCGTGCCAACTCGCCTCGTTGTCCTGTTACTATTTATGAAATGCTGCAAGTGGTTAGACCGCGATCGCAGTGCTGCTCGGCAGTTATGTACCACATGACGCTGATGCTACTGAATGCTTGCGGCGCGGCGGCAGAAGCCTTAGGAATTCTTGCAGTAAAATCAATGTCAGCCTTTACGTGTATCTTAATGTGCCCATGCGTATTTGTGTATGTGAGTGTGTATTTGTGTTTGTGCTGGTATTGGTACTGGCGTTGAACTGCAGATGTGTGTGTCTGTCTTGCTCTTTGACATTTGGCGAGGAGCAGCGAGTCCTCACGGGCATCTGCTGAAGGCGCTAAGGAATGCGACGTGTATTTTGCGCGTTTCACGTGCCCAGGACGACAACAGCGTCAACAACGAGGATGACGACTAAACAGGACAGCCGTGTACCATAGGAAGCGACAAATAGGCAGAGAGAGAGAGAGAGAGAGAGAGAGAGAGAGGGGAAGGGAGAGAGAGAAAGAGAGAGATATATAGAAAGAGAGAGAGACTAAACATAAGTAGTAAAGGGACGCAGGGGAGAAAAAACGTCAGCCGCATGTCAGTGGTGCTAAAGGAAAAGTCTCAGCCACACAAATAGACATGGACAGGCACGCGGAGTGGAACGTGTACGTAGGCAGAGGGAAAGAGAGGGTAAATGAAAAATGAGCGAGCGAGAGGGGGAAACACAGAGAGATAGGCAGAGGGGTAAAGAGGCACTGTGGCAGAGACAGCGAGACAGCGACATCACATCCTTGTCTTGGCCCGTTCGTCCTGTTGGGTTTCTCCTCCTGGCAAATAATTGTGTTAGCGACACAAATCACTGCAAAGTGGGCTTAATTTGTTCGCAAACTATTTGCACTGACTGTGCCTGGTTCTGTGCCTTCGCCCGTGCCTCATCATCGACTGAATGTTGGGCCACATCAACTTTCTTCGTTCTTTGCGCTTTACACTACACATTTTGGATCATAAATTTGGGCGCCTAATTTGGAGAAGTTTGTAACTTAACTCGACCACGCCCCCTTACAACAATGTCTTTTCTTTTCACACGCTTCGCCCAATTTAAAGTGTGAAAAACTTTTATCATGCAGGCTCATGCGCGGTCTTGTCTGAGGATCTGTACAGAAGTCACAGCTACAAAGTAGAGGCTTATACCAATAGAAAATTATTGATAAGGGTATATTCAGTTTATGGAAATGTATTGTATGGCATATATTATGGCATTTTTTATATTTTTGAACAACATGATGAATTAATTGAATTCGAATTTGAATTTTGTTTTGTCGATATCCAATGAATATTTGTATATATAATATAATTCAATTACAATTCTCTTAAAAAACTTTATTTTCATCAGATCGTTTCTATTAAAGTTATAGATAATTTATTCTTCAACCAATTTTTTTTTATAGTAGACCAATTTTGGCGATATTTGGAACGATAGTCTTGAAAAATAACATAAAACGGCCGATAGGATTTATTGCAAATATATAAAATATTTGTACGTTTCGACTTTTTATAACTTGAAGTAGAAATAAATATATGCAAGCCAAGTATTTGCAAATCTGACTACGGATAGACTCTCAGATAGATGGAAACACAGACGTACGGACAAACAGATGGACAGGCAGGCCGACAAACATACGGATAGGCAGAGGACGTATATAGGACGCATAGACTAACAAACGGATAGACAGACGGAAAGACAGACTGACGGACAGACAAACTGACGGACAGACAGACGGACGGACGGACTGATAGGCAGACGACAAACCGATAGACGCACATACAGACGAACAAACAGACAGACAGACGGACAGATATACGGACAGACGGATAGGCAGACGGACAAACAAACAGATTGGCAGACAGACGGACAAGCAGACAGGTAGACGGACAGATATACGGACAGACAGACAGACAAACTGACAGACAGACAAACAGACAGACAGACAGACGGGCATGACTATATCAATTCGGTTGTTATAGCTTGTCAATAATATTTATAATATTATATATTTTTTTTCTAGGCTCGGAGATTTTTCTGTTAAAAAAAATACCTAAACTAAATGAAAAATGTTTATGGCGAATGGAAATATAAAATATTTTCAGACAAATGCAAATTTTGTTGAGCATTTTTAAGATAAAGTTGAGTAAAAAAGTATTTATGTTGTGTTTATTTAACTATATTTCCCATCTTTTCGGACAATTGTTGATTTTGTTCTTACACTAGAAAACGAAATCTCAAAAATAAATCTCAAGTATTTAGAAAAAACTTTTAATGTAACGTTTTAAATACAGTGGAAATAGCATTATTTATTATTATTCCTGGAGCAACTGGATTACCTGTTGATCCGTAAAGCTCTCTAACACTTTTTTCAACCCGAGGAAATTTAGAGATTCATTATTATTGTTGTTCAGTTTGTGTTAAGCATTCGAGTTCAAACATGGACGCGATTTACTCACCTGGCCGCAACAGGTGTAAGTAGCCACAGGTAACTAGCGCTGACATTGGACATGTTGCTCTCGCCGCTATCTGCATCCATCATGCCAGTGGCAGCAATTGTTGATAGCGCTGTCGTCGCTGCTGTAGGCTGATGTTGTTGCTGTTGCTGTTGGTCGTTGGCATTGTAAGCGTTTAATGCGGACACCTGTCGTTGTTGCTGCTGTTGATGTTGCTGCTGGCGCCTGTCATTGTTGCTGTTGCTGCTGTTGTTGTTATGCAAGTTGTTAAGCTGCAAGTCACTAAAGCTGCCCGCCAACGACGAAAGTCCAGTGGCCGGAATGCTGCCGGAAATTGTGTTGATGACGCCCGTCTGCAACTGTTGCTGTTGCTGGTGCAGTTGCACGCGACGTTGCACACCGCGCGGCAACGTTGCGTATGGCGATTGCTGCGGTTGCGCCGCCTTCTGATATGAGTGCTCGATGGAGGCGCTGGTGGTCAACTGATGTCGGGCGAGCTGCTGCTGCTGCTGCTGTTGTTGCTGCTCGGATTGCGGTTGCTGCTGCTGCTGTTGCTGTTGCTGTTGCTGTTGCTCATAGCTGCTGCTTTTGCCATATTTAATGTTGCTGTTGCCAAGTTTCTGCTGCTGCTGCTCGTAGCTGTTGCTCTTGCCGTACTTAATGCTGGTGCTGCACTGCTGCTGTTGCTGCTGCTGCTGATTGTTGCTGCGAGGCGTGGCCATTACGCCTATGCTGTTGATGCTGTGCGAGGAGGCCACGCGAAACACATTTGGCACCGTGGGATGATCGCGCATTTTAGCAATTTTAGCAATACACTCGAAAAAAAAATGAGTTAATTAAAAAAAAAAATCCACTTTTTTTTAAATTCTCTGGAAAATGCGCGCCAAAAAAAAATGATACACTGGCAGCCGCTGGCAATAGTTGCTGCTGTGCCGTGTTGACTGTTGCTGCTGCTGCTGCGGAATGTTCACGTGCGACGCGCTTAAGGACTGTTGACTGACTGAAAATGAAGCCAGGCAGGATACCAGGATGGAGGCCAGGCCAGAACTCGGCTAAGGGCGCACGAACAGCAGCCGAGCCTCGGCGACGTCGGCGTCGGCGTCGGCGTACGCAACTCGAAAGCGATTATAAAGCACAGCAGCAGCAGCAGCGACAGCAGCAACAACAAACAGGCAGACGTTTGCAACTTCCGTTGTTAGCTGAAAGTGACTTCCGGTCGCATTGGGATCTACTTATATATACATGCGAGTGCTCTCTATCTCTCTCTCTCTCTCTCTCTCTCTCTCTCTCTCTCTCTCTCTCTCTCTCTCTCTCTCTCTCTCTCTCTCTCTCTCTCTCTGCGTGTGTGTGTGTGTGTGTGTGCGTTAGACACTAACAACAACAACGGTTTGCTGTTGCTGCTATTGTTGAATCCTCGTTGCACTCGCTGCAGCGCGTTCATTTAATTGAATTTCCCTCATCTGATTGAGAGAATCGCAGAGACTTGTAGCCAGGCGACGCGACGGTGATTGTGCGCCTGCCCCTGCTGTTGCCGTTGCAGGTGTGTGCAGCGCAAAGTGCAACAAGCTAGTGGTCAGTCAAAGGCGCAGCGTGAGGGGCATGCGTTGCGGGGCAGGTTGCCCCGGGGCTGCACTAAGTGAAAGTGCGGAATTGCTAAGTAGCTGCCTTGCAGCTGTTTATGACATCAGCTGGAAGACGCAATGGCCAAGTACGCGGACATATTAATTGGGCTGACTGTGTATGTGTGCGTGTGCCATTCGCCTGAGCTTACAGAATTCAAAGCATACCTTTTTGCGCTATCGAAGCCGTAGCTGCAAGTCGGGCCTGATGCAGCGATTTGAGTATTTATAGCTTAGTGTGACTAACTTCACGCCCAAGTGCAGTTCAGAGTGCATGCACATTTCATAGCACACGGCAGTGCTACGTTCAGCTGGATGATAGTGTAGCGTATGTACTTTTATATGGAGCGATTAAGTTTGCCATAGCGACAGCTGAGCTTGTGGCCCGCGCGTCTAGTTGCCACAAACGAGTGCTCGCCCAAACAGAGCATCAAATTAGCTTAAATGGGACAACAGTGCCTCAAAAGTAAACAGACACACACATTTAGCAATAGCGAAGGGGCATGCAAGAGCAAGGGCTTAACATTGTGAGCAAGTGCATGCAACTAGCAACATGACAGCAGCAGCAACAACAACTATAATTACAGCAGCAGCAACAACAACATTTGTAGTAGCAACAGCAACAACAACAATTGCAAACATTTCAGAAATGCGCAAAAAAAATCTAAGCAAATTCAAATGCACAGCGAAAGCAGAGAAAGTATGAGCACATTATGAAAAGTGGCAGTGCCAGCTGACAGATACCCTGCACGGCATTAGATCATATACTACTTTGCGGCTTGTCAGTCGATTTCAGACTATATATCGAACCGAGTATATATGCGTGGTTACATCAACACAAACACAGCTCCACATATAGGGTTGCTAACTTTTTTACAAAAAAAAAGAAGTATATTTCGATCTGATAAGAATTTTAAACAACATCTTAGAAAAATAAACAGTAATTTATTTATTCGTTAATTTAGATACATATTTTCTAAGAGCTTTACAATTTACAATTTATTAATTTTCAATCATTTTTAAAAATATCATATGCTTCTCCACAATTAAAATTTAAATATATAAGGAACTCATTTTTTATTCAATTTATAGTCGCTTTATTTCTTTCTTCTCGCCACTTTGCATGCATTACTGAAAAAAAACTCACTTGTATTTTTGTTGGATCTTAGAGAGCTTAACTTACTGTTTTGTTAGTGAATGGAGGAGAAGGTGATTTGTTTTCACTATACATTATTTTGAAACTAAAATACTATTAAAAACACAATCAGCAAACTTAATAACCTAATTACTTTAATTTAAGTTGACTTTAATTTGCAAGGCAAAAAGGGAGCAAGAAGAATGATAAGCGTACAAATTAAATATAAGAAGTTTAACACAAAAGTAATGATTATTGAAGTAAAGTTGTTTGCACCTGCATATTGTGGGAATGTCGATTGTCAATAACGTTATTTAAAGATCGCGATAATATTAATATCGATAGATTTGAAATATCGGCAATCCTAATTTATCTTACAACACTGTCATTAATGAACTTTCTTAAGTAAAAATATATACATACTTATTGTGTTAAGAATTCTTACGCTGAAAACTGTTTTTTTTTATACTTTTTTTTCTTCAACAGTAAAAGGTATAATGCAGTCAAAAACAGTTTAATACTGTTTTAACAGTATGGTTGGCAACCCTATCGATATACTATGCCTATTTTCTATTTTCAGCCGATGCCATTCGCAGTTAGATTTAAGCTTGATCTCGAAGCATGGCAAATCGAAGCATCATTTGGAAGGGTACTACAGTGAACACTGTCCTAACGAAGACGGACATGGTTACCCTCACATTCACTACTTTAACAAGCGAAAACAGTTGCCATTTCCCACTTTCGCTGTGCGCTTAAGAGAGTTTTTTTTTCTCCACTCTACTCTAGTCTGGCAGACTGTTTTAGTGTGCTGCCTCCAGGGTATACAGCTACAGCAACAACAAATCAGTGAAGAGCCAACGCATTCGGACGAGAACTTTTGTGAAAGTTGTTAACTCGTTGCGCTCGCTCTCTTTCTCTGTGTGTGTGCATGTATTTAAATGCGCAACAAACAAACACTGACACAAGCGCACACACACACACAAACACAGGGATGAACCCACAGACACGCATAGCCCCACGTATAGCCTTTATTGTGCGCTGTGGCCAGTTGCTGCTGGGAGGCAACACGAGCTGCGGCAAGTGCTGCAAAATGCGAATTAAAGTTGCACTTCAAAAAATTGTTGCATGCCCGCGGGCGCCGCACAGCGAGAGTGACCGCCTGTGTGTCAGTGTGCGTACGTGCGCGTGTGTTAGTGTGTGTATGTGTTTGCGTTTGTTTGTGTGTGGACATTGTAACGTGCAACACTTTTGACACTTTGGCAACTTCAATTAAAACACCGTTGTTATCGTTGTCGATGCTGTTGTTGCCATACAAAATATTGATTAAATGCGGAGCCCAAAGCCAATGAACGCTTCAGCTAGGCACACTGACACACATACCCATCACACCCACACACACCCACACACAGACAGGCAGAGCATGCACTGATTTCCATGTGTGCCATGCCTGATTAGCGCTCCATATGTAAATAGTATTTGTGTCTTTGTGTGCATGTGAATGTCTGTGCTTGCATGCGTATGTAGTAGCGCATTAGTATGTGTATGTGTAATTTGATGAGCAATTAAGGTTATTGACCAAAGCGTCGCAGAGTCTGGGGCTCTAGTGGCACGTGGCACGCTTCACTGCCTCCACGACTGACCCACTCACTGGGTCGGAGGCAGCGAAGCGCTAACAACTTGACGCCCAGACACACAGACTCTGCCACTGCCGCAGAACTGCTACACCCCCCCCCCTCCCCCACCTTTTAAAATCGCGGCGCACCTGTCGAGCCGGAAACGGAAGCAATTGATTGGCTGGCAGACAGCTTAGCTGTTATACAGCGTGTTATACTGTTATACATGCCTAGCAACTGCCAGCGACTTGAGGCGGCTGCAGCTACAGTCGCGACTTCTGCATCAACTCCAAACTCGACTTCGGCTCCAACCGCCGCGGCTCCGACTTCAGCTTTGGCCAGGCGACAACTAACCCAAATGTGCTGCTGCTTCAGCTCGAAGTGGAGCGGAAGCGTGAGCAGCGAGTGCAGCAACATGCGAGAGCACGCAACAACAGGCAAGAACTTGCAAGAGCTTGCAACAACGAGTGATTTAGTTGCTTGACTTTTGAGTGACTTAAAGCGATTTAATTGCACGCGAATTCAATCTAACAAGGACCTTTCTCTGCCCCATTCTCTCCTCTCACCCTCTCTCTGTCTATCTTTCTCTTTCTCTCTCTCTCTTTCACATACATCGCATGCTCCGAATTCTTAGTTCTAATTAAGCAAAACTCGTTGCATAAGTGAAAGCATACAACATCTATTGAATAAGTTGGAAGTCAGGGCATTGCAAGCGCTTGCTCGACTAGCAGATATCCTGTACGCTGTACCGGCAGCAGACAAGCAAACACGCTAAAAGGCCTTTGCATTAGCCAAACATTTAATAATACATAGTACATTACTCGTGGATCAATAAGTCCCGGGACTAAATAAGAAAAACAGGTTTTTTTTGGAAAAACTCGACTTTATTCTTCAACGTAGTCTCATTCAAGAGCCATAGAATCAGTCTGTACCGTATGAGCATAAAGATTGATAACAATCGATCTATAGTATCTGTTGTATCATATGCTCATTATGGTTGAAGTAACTGATTGCATCTGAACTTTTTGCTCAATGCCTGTATGTCAAAATCGGTGCTCTATGGTAAAGCTGCTCCTTTGAGCAACTCTTTAGAGGGATGAGCTGAGATTAAAGTTTGCTGCTCTGGCGTGTACCTGATTCACATATTATAATTAGTACACAGTCTAATTAGTGCCGTTTACTCGCCTAGTTTCCCATTGTGGCTCACTGTTAATCTACAAGGCCATGCCACGCCTCCTTCATACCACAGTCAAATCTTGTATTTTGCACATATTCGCATGTCGAACTGCAGCAGGCATTGTTCAGATCATGATTCTCTAAGCTGCTCGAGAATCACCTGATGCGCTCATGCTACCAGTAATTACTTCACGTCTTTGCCTCAGTTGACTGGTGTCTGCGCACAGTGCACTAATTTCTGACCTAGAAATGCTAACTCTGCCTTCCTCTCTGCTGCGCCTAATCCTCCTGCTGCTTTGCTTTGACTGGCATAATTCTTGAGCGCACCGCACTTCCATTGTTTCCGGTTCTGCGTATACACCTGTTCGATTTGATTTCACGTTACAATTGAATTTCGAGTTCTGGAATGTCCAATGGAGAAGTATGCCGGGGCAAGTCGACTGCCAAATGCTCTAAGACAAATGAAAATGTTCTTTGAAAATTGTTCAGCCTAAAAAAATC
Source organism: Zaprionus bogoriensis (assembly GCA_035046045.1). Taxonomy (NCBI): domain Eukaryota; kingdom Metazoa; phylum Arthropoda; class Insecta; order Diptera; family Drosophilidae; genus Zaprionus; species Zaprionus bogoriensis. Next base: position 990,527 of record JAWNOI010000161.1, on the reverse strand, counting down.
ATTCATTTAAGCATTCGACTGTAAAATACCTGGCATGGAAAGTTTATTCTATAAAATTATTTATATAAAATATTTTATATAAGATAATTTTTCACAAATAAAATTGATTGAAGTACAATTGGAATAAGAGTTAATTTTTTTTAAATTTTCGAAATTATGCTAGTACTTTTCCAGTTTCAAGAGCAAAGCTCTCTCAAAAGGATTTAGGGATTCGAAGTGAACATTATTAGAATGCAGTTCAAGGTGTTCCGAAACTTGCTCGTTTTCTCTGCATAATTTCACTTGAAAGCTTGAGTTCGTTTTGCATTGGGATAGTTGTCGAACTGCCCTTCGTCATATATTCCATAGTCCGGCAAAGGCAATCGGGCTAGGTAAACCGAGCTGAATGTCATATTTTGCAGCAGACGTCGAAAAACTATGTACAACTGCAACTTCCACCACTGTAGAGAGTTGCAGTTGCAGGTTTATTTTGACTCCGTTGTCCGTTTCTTGCTCTCCACATCTGCCGTTTAATCGGCTTGGATTGGTTTTGTTTGGCTTTTTCGGTTTTTTTTTTCGGAATTTTCCGGCATTTTTCAGTGCTTTTTGTGGTGAATTTGGTTGCCTTCGCTTCTGCTAGCCTCATCTGGCAGCCAGCTGTGCACAGGCATACATAAGTCACTGAGCAGTCTCGGCGCAGTGCTCCCTCGCAGGCAATAAAGGAGCAGGGCGTGGTCAGGGCAGCGGGGTGGGGTAGGTATGTCGGCGGTTAGACCAGGTTTCGTCTCCCACAAAGCTGGCTATGTGCGAAGGGCCAAGAAAGAGGCGCCGTCACAATGCGAATACAATTTGCAATAATGCACTCACTAACACTGCCATGCAAACACACCTATACTCGCACACACACACATACACACAGGCAGCCACACACTTTGCGCTAGCCTTTTCTGCTTCACTTTCCCTTTGTGTGCCAAAATATTGAACAACTGCAATCTGGCATTGCCGTTAAGCAAGGGCGTCCCTACGTTCGTTGGAAAGGGGAAAGGGTGCTGGCGTTGCGCTGGTCCTGACTTGGCGATGATGAAGTTGACAGGCAGTTATCAAAGGGACCAATGGAAAAGGGGAGTGGTCAATATAGGCAGAGTGCTTGGTCACGCACAGTTGGAGGCGCTTTTATGTTTTGGCATTGCAATCGCTGTGGTCATTCTCTAACCCTTCCGCTTGCCGCTCGCCGCTCGTCGCTGCCACTGCCCATCCTCCCTCCACCTGGCAAAGCCAATGCACGGGTCAACTTTACCGTCTGACGTTTTTAATATTTGATACGATTCACTGTTTGCTTACGGGACAAAGATCTATCTATATGCACGGACTGCGCTGCAGGCGACGCCAACCGTCAACTGCCAACTGCAACGGAAGGGCACTGCGCAAATTTTTGGTGTTGTTTTAGTTGAAAGCTATTGTTTTTAGCATTGATGTTAAGCCTTGCAGCGGGTATAATAATTTTGGCCAGATGTTTGTACCCTATTGAGAATTTTAATATTATTTGCATAAATATATACAGTACTGCAAATGTACACTAATCTGCAAGGCTATGAAAATATTATTTAGATCGATTTTAAGCTTTCAATGTGCTTTAAAGTTAATCGTAGGTTTTCAAAAGTGTATTATGCAAACAACCCCTCATTGAAATGACTTTTTGCTTGTAGTTGTTATGTTAAGTCTTGAGCCTTAAACTCAAGTAGCTGCAACTTTAGCTACATTATCTATTTTTTGTCACAGTGTGCTATGCCGGGCACGCTCCTCCACGTGCGCCTCGACCTCAACAGCGTTTTTATATATTCAAATTGTGCTTGCGCCAATTTTATTATTACTTTCTTATACTCTAACAAAGGGCTATCCGAAAGTGCGTCGTAAACTAGTTTAAGGCAAGAGTTAGGCTAAGATAGCTGGCCAAAATTTAAATGGTCTTGGGCTTGTGAGTATATCTTAGATTGGACAAAGTTCAAAGTAGATCTTAACTAAACTTCAAAAAAGCTTAGCGAATATAAAATATTCTATATAATTTAGTCGAAATAATTATACAAAATATAGATATAGTCTGATAGACTACCAACTGATAAACTAACTACTATTGAAAGATTACTTCATTGGAATATATTAGGGTCACCCCGAAGAATATTCGGAAGTCTCTCGTCCCCAGTTTCCAACTCTGCTGGCGACTCGTCTGTCTCAGCCTCTGCCACACTTTCTGGGTGGTATTTTTGAAACTTTATTTTGTGCCGCAAACTTTTTACTCGCTTCTTTTTTTATATGTGTGCATATATTTTTTAGTTTTTTTTTGCGATTTCTGTTTATTGTCTTGGGTTATTTTTGCATGGCATTTGCATTCGAGCCGGCAGCATTGACCGCCAGCTGAAACTTTAATTACATGTTCCAGTGGCAGACAAGTAGACAGACAGCTGGACATACAGATAGACAGACAGTCATCCGACGAGACAGTCGGGTGAGCTTGTCAAAGCGTGAAACTATAGCATACTTCTAGGCGCCCGCCTAATTCCGCCCCCTTTTCACAACTTCAAAGCAACTCGCTGGCTGAGCCCGTGCTTAATGGTCTGTATATGTGTGTTAAAGCCAAACACCCAGACACACACAACACTCGCACACCACTAAGCTGGCTTTTTATTTTGCATTTATTTTTAGCTGCCCAGCGGTCGCGTGTCCCCAGCCAGGGGGTTGGGATTTGGACAAGGGAGCGGATTAAGTAGACCTGGGGTAGGTGTCAATTCTGCACACGAAGTATTAATTTATGAAAATATTAAAATACTAATTTAATTTTCACCCACAGATGTTTTTTCTTAATGTCCGCTTTGAGCGCCGCTCGCGCAAATCAGTTGGCATGATTACCGATATAGGAATGTATCGTAATAGCTGCAGCAAACTCAACTCCGAATAGTTCTACATATATGTATGTTTCAAGTTGTCATTGAAATCCTCTTGCGCATCAAAACACAGTATCGACATTACCACTAATACAACTATCGATAGTACTGCAGCTGCAATAAATCGATTATCCACCTATTACAATTTTGTTCGAAAATCCATGCTGCATATTTGTTGTGATTTCTCAAATTCCATCTACAAATGTAAATATGTGTCTTATGCTTTCCTCGAAGCTTTCAGAATAAATGTAGTGCAGGATCTCCTAACCAAATGTAAAAATCCAGACATGATATTTGATATATATATTTTAAGCGAATATCATCTAATGCATGCGATACTTTATTTCGTTTTGCGTTACTTACAATCATAATTTATTAAACGAGAATCAAAACAAAAAAAGGGGAAAAGGTTTTTGTGATTCCTTATAATATAGAACTATAACAAAAATCATATAGTCAGAGAAGAATGACTCAACTGGGCGCTATAAATAATAAAGTAGTATAATAATAATTATAATAATAATAATAATATTAAAGATAAGAAAAAAATGTTTTCGATATACATATATTTGTGTTCTCCGAGATATATCTCGCGCTATAAAAGTCATATAAGTATGTAAGTATAAATCGTAGGATCTGTTAATGCAGAGACCTATTTAAAGCTCGTTGTAAGCTAATGGGTAAAAGCCGAAATATCGTTTAAAACTCACTCCTAACACGCACACATGCACACACACATACGCACATACTCATGCACACACACACGCACACACATTATGCTAATTTACTTAGATTGAGGGGCTAGACACACTCCTCCACGTAGGTGGCCGGGAAGATGCCGATCTGGTTTCGCAGGGCGCCCAACCACCAGCCGTCGTCCTGCTTGGCATGCACCTCGATTACATCGCCTGGACTCAGTTCCAGCTCATCGTAGAGCTTTGGTGTATAGCTATAGAGGGCTTTGCAGCGGCCGAGCACCTGGCAAGACGCCGGCGCCGGCGCACTCTCGCGCGAGCTGCTATTGCTCATGGACGAGCTCTGCACCTCCTGCGCGTTCTGATAGAAGTTCTGCTGCTGCTGCACCTGGTGCACCTGGTGCTGCTCGGGCTCCTCCTCGTCCTGCGAACTAAACTCATCAAAGTCCGAGTCCTGCTGATTGGAACCTCCATCTGCCTGGCCGCGATCGCCGGCCAGTGTGCGCGACTTGATGACGTGCGTCGACGTCGCTGTCACAGCCGCCAGCGAAGCGTTCGTCGTGGATATGATCTTTGGTTGGCTGGTGAAGGTCTCGATGTTGCTCTTGCTGCGATTGAAGTGCTTAAGCAGCACCGAGGAGGGCGGTGCAGCGGTGACCACGCTGATGTTGGCGCACGAGCTGTTCGTCTGCGACTGCAGATGCTGTTGCTGGTGCTGCTGATGACTCTCCTCGTGCTCCTCCTCATCCGCTGTGGTCGCATCGCTGACATCCTGCGATTGCAATGTGTTCGACTGCATTGACTTGTCATTGTTCTTCAGCCAGTTGGGCACCTTGAGAATGCTTTGCTGCAGTCCCGTGCGATCGCGTGTGATCTGAGAGAGAGAGAGAGAGAGAGAGAGAGAGAGAGAGAGAGATAGAACATGAACCAGCCAGCTTAGCCAGGGGAAATTACTATGCTATAGATTCTCTGCCCACCTGTATGTGCTGCGCGAGTGGGTGCGTGGTGCGCGGCTTGTGATCCAGCTCGAGCAGCGCCGAGTGCAGCTTGAGACGCGCACCCTCCAGATAGGTGAGCATCGAGCGAATCTGTGAGTGGAAAACAAAGAGAGAGAGGGGTGAGTTGGTAATCAAGCCAGTAGAGCAGGAGAGGTGTCCTCACTGCACTCACATGGTACAGCTTGTCGGTAATGTTCTGATGCTCCTGATTGTTCAGCGACTGCGAGAGACCGCGCAGCCCGTCCCTGGAGCGTCGCTCGCGCTCCAGATCGGTCTTGACCAGCTGCAGCAGCTTAATCAGCGAATGCTTGCGACGCTCGCGGTTCATGGCGAGCGTCGTGTGCTCGCAGTAGAAGTCCGGCAGCAGCTGCTCGCTGGGTCCCTCTGAGTTGCGGCGTATGTTGCGCACCACCTGCAGGTCCTTGGCCACGTTACACGCGTCCAGCTGCGGCTGCAGGCCGTGCATGAGGCTACCCAGTATAGGATTCATGTCGGAGATGAGACGCGCGTATTGCTGCACAAAGTTGTGCATGTTGCCGAGGCGCTGCTGCTCGCTGCTCTGCAGCTGCGACGAGCCGCGCAGCACGGCCATTTCCCAGTCGACGCGCGCCCGTTCGGCGCGCACACAAAGCGTATAGTACTCGACATCGGCGCGCTTGACCGCCTCCTCCGCCTTCTTACGCTTGTTGTCCAGCTTCACGCAATCCTTTTCGGCCGACTTGAGCTCCTTCTCGGCGGCCAGCTTGTTGGGGCCTTGGTGCAGCAGCGCTATCGAAGGCGACTTCTGTATGCGCACGTCCAGCATGGCGTCCTGCAGCTTCTCGTTCTCCCGAGCGGCCGTGTGTGAAGCCTTCTTGGCCTTGGCCTCGCTGGCGCGCCACTCGCTCAGCACACGTGCCGCCTTGTCCACATTGCTCTCCACCTGGGAAGAGACCGGTTGGTATGTGAGTATGTTTAACGATAGGTTTGTCTAACTGCTGTTTAGCCAACTTACCGCCTTGCGTGTCTTGTGATGATTGTCGACGACTGTCTTGAGCGGCTTAACCAGCTCATCCGTCAGCGACGCGGCTAACTGGCGATGAATGTCGCTGCGACTTTCCATCTCTGTAGCGACACCACGCCAGGCGTCCGCCACGCTGCCGGGTATCTCGCGACCGGCTTTGTTCAGCTTGTTGGCCAATTTCGATAATGACTTGGAGTAGATCAGTTCCGAGTCAGCACTGAGGGTGGGAGAGAGAGAGAGAGAGAGAGAAGAAAAATAAGGTGGCTGTTAAAGTATGAACCAATTTTGGGATATGTAAGATACACATATATATATTATTGTGGTATCGAAAATGATACCATAGAAGCTTTGGAAACAAAGTCTCCTCTCTATTGACGCCCGATTCATATTTCCATAGGTCATATATAATTCTTCGTGTAACTTACCGTTCCTGCAGGACGAAGATGAGCTCCTTGCTGAAGTCCCCGCCTTGCTTCACGTAACGCCGCAGCTCTTCGAAGCCATTTTGTCCCTGCGATGAAAAAAAAAATAGAAAAGCATGATAAAAACACGAATATATACTCCATTATAGACTTAAAATAGGAAAAATTGTAGCCAGCTGGCGACCAAACAATGCTTGCTCTGTAGTCTCTCTACCTCATCCTTAAAGCGCTTGGCGTGTGGTGAAAGATCCTCCTCGCTGGGATGCTGCGACAACGAGGGATCGTACTCGGTACGCTCGGTGACATCCTCGCAGCTGACGGTCATATCCCGATCACGATCTCTGCTTCTTTCGGGCGACATCGACTGGCGACTGGCACTGCCAAGAGACTGATTTAAATTTGTCTTGGACTGGGCAATGCGCTTGAGTGGGGTCTGCTGGCGAACGACCTCCTTGAGCTTATTGCTCTCCTCGCCCAGCCAGTGCTTCATGCCGTGCCAGCCCTTGCGTAGTTTCTCCTTGTTGTGATTGAAGTTGATCAGCGGTTGGTTCTTGTTCTTGAGCAGCGTTATGCGACGCTCGCTGGGTCGCAGCTGATCGCGATGATTGCAATACTCCAGATCGATCTCGCGACTAAAGTCCTCTGTCTCGTTGATCTGCCTGGTGATCTCCTGCAGCTCGTCAATGGACACGAACAGATTCTGCGCGTTCAGGCTCTCGTAGCTGACTGACTTCAGATCATAGTCGAACTCATCCTCACTTCCGCTCATCTGGCTGCGACAGCGACTCCTGCTGCGACTGCGACTGCTGCGACAGCTGGTCAGGCTCAGCTTAGAGCTCATTAGTGAGGGTTGGAGACGCAACGAGTCGACGCTCTGGAAGCGTTGCTCCTGCTCCAGAAAGTTTTGGATCATGGCATTGTCCACAGCATTGTCTGTTGTCGCTGCCCCGGGCAGAGTTTCATTTTCACGGGCCGGCGATAGCGTCCGTCTCCTGGCGATGTTCTCCTTGTTCTCCGAGCTGGCGGCCAGACTCAGCGCACTGTTGCCATACAGCTCCGGCAGCTGGGGCAGATTGAGACCGAGTTGAGGCGGCGCCGTCATGTTCATGTCCAGCTTCATTGACGGCGACTTGTACAGGAAGACTTTCAGCTCGGCACGGTGAAGATTCTGCACGGATTGCGATTGTTGCTGCCGGGCAATGCGTGGTCGGCGCATGGGTGCCTCCATTGCCGGTGCTGGTGTCGCCGGCAACGATGGCAGTGGCAGATCCAATTCCGATTGAGTTTGATGTGTGGGTGTGGCAAAGTGTTCCTGTTCCTGATCTTGCTCCTGCTGCGGTTCTGTTTCTCGTTTCTCCACTTCGTTTGGTTTCTCGATGGGCGGTGTGCCGCAGGCGTCGACAAACTCCTCCTCGTCAGAACTGCGTGGCGTCAGGGTGCGCACTATGGAGGACGTTTTGGCGATGCCGCCACCGATCTGCTTGAGACGCTCCTCGGTGACGCCAAAGCGATCTGTGTCCAGCGTTGTCGTCGATATCAGTATGGGAGCACCGATCTCGAGGCGATGGTCGTCGGAATTGCCGCCGGTCATGTTGTAGCTGCCGGTATGCAGTTTGCTCGACGAATGCTCCTTGCCGCCGGCAACAGCTCCGCCCCCGCCTTCGTCTCCCCCGCCTCGGGCGGGCAGTGTCATGCTGCCCAGATGACGGCGACTCAGCTTGTCCAGCACCGAGTACCGTTTGAAGCGGTTGAGGAAGCTCTTGCTGTTGCTTCCATTGTTGTTGTTTCTGTTGTTACTAGCACTGTTATTATTGTTGTTGTTGTTTCTACTGTTGTTGTTATTGTTGCTGTAGTTGTTGTCCGCGCCGTTGGCGGACACCTCAGCCTGGGCTGCGTTGTCCTTCCCGCCCAGCTTGAACTTGGGCACACGCAAATGGTTCATCGCGCTGCGATCGGGTCGAAAAACTCGATTAGAACACGATTGAAATAACCGTTTACCGTTTAGCCCGCTTTCCCTGTCCGTTTCGATTTTGAGTTCGATTGCGATTCGGATTCGATGGAGCGCAGCTTTTCGCGTGCGCACGGCAAATTGTCCAGAAGGCGAGTGGAGCAGGCCAACAAATGGACAAGTGCCGGCAAGTGCATAGAGGAGATGGCGAAGGGAGACAGCCAAAGAGAGAAAGAGAGGGAAGAAGCGAGATAGTGCAAGGTGTAAGGGAGACAAGCGAACGACAGCTGGCGAGCGAGAAGTGACGAAGCAACGGGGCAGAAGGAAGCCAAAGCAGAAGAATAAACACGGACGAAGAAGGTTCTTGTTGCTTTTGATGTCGTTGTTCGCATTCTTCCCGTGTTGTTCTTGTTGATTTTGTAGTTGCTGTTTTTCGTGTTGTTGTTGTTGTTGTTTTTCTGAAGTAAACATGCGCTGCTGGTAATGACTTGTGTATGCCCTACTTGGGGTATTTTAATTTTATTATCAGAATTTTGAAAAGGGATGTAGTTGGGTGCACGTAGGGTATATAAGATACTTGCAGTACGCATTTTTATACGTTTTGAATCGGTTTTCGCTGTATGTTGTATATAAATTATACTCTTGTTATGTTGAGGTAGGGAAATTCGAATAGATTAAACTGAAGAACAATATTATATGGAGCTGTATCCATATATATCAATCTGTCAGTACATACATATACATAGGTACATATAAACATATTATTAGAATACATATACTGTTCAGTTTCAAACAAAACTTCAGATCGAGGGTTCCTTTTGTGAGTCTAGTCAGAAAGTTAAGCAATACTAATAGTAAATATATGCTATACATATTTCTATATGAGAGCATATATAGAAGTACTTTAAAATTGCCCAAAGCAACTCGAGAAGTCTCATTAATTTATTGGCATTGGCTGGTTGCTGCAACTCATATGCCTGCCCTTTGATACCCTACGGATATAAAACATAAAAGCAGAAAACGCTGGGCCGACGCTCACCTAAATAAGCGAACTGATAATGTAAATACACCGAGAAAAGGGAAAAGGGCGAAAGAGTCACCTGCAGTCGAAAATGAATATAAGGAGAGATGCAGCGGTGAGGGGCCAGCTCCTCTCTTCTCCTCTCTCGCTCTCGCCTGGCCTTCTCTCGCGTAAGCAAGTGTTGCACTGTTTGACCCCTGCCTAAGTCTTATGCGTGGCTTATGTGTGCACGTCTGCATGTATGTGTGTGCATGCACAGGGGAGACCCCTTTGGTAACCCGACCCCCCATCGATGTAGCGATGTAGTACTTTTGCTCCACATACGCTGCAGGTAAAGATTACAAAACGGTTTGTTTATTGAACCGCAGCGATGAAGGCAGCGACAAGGGACAGGCCAAGCACATTAAGAGCAAATAAGTGAAGGCAGTAACGCGGGAGTCGCCTACCAGATGCCCTGTAATTTATTCCCGAGATATCAATATATGTGTGTGCTTTGATAAAAACAGCAAGAGGCATGTACACATACATATGCATATGTATATAGATTATAGCGTACAACTAGGGTTTCCAGCCATACTGTATTATACAGTTTTGGACTGCATTATACTTTTTACTGTTGAACAAAAAAAAGTATACAAAATGCTGTTTTCAGCGTACGAATTCTTAGCACTAAAAGTATGTATATATTTTTACTTAAGAAAGTTCATTAATGACAGTATGTTAGGATAAATTAGGATTGCTGATATTTCAAACCTGTCGATATTGAAATATTGTAGATTTTCTACTCTCTGTTCTCGCCACTCTGTATTTATTGAACGAGTTTTTTAAGTGATGTATGTAAAGTGGCGAGAATTAAGAAATATGGGGATTATAAATGTAATAAATATTATCTACCAATATATTTTAAATTTAATTGTGGAGAATTTTATGATATTTTTCAAAAGGATTCTAAACTGTGCGAAAAGTTCTAAAAAATATTTTAATTTAATTTAAATTAACGAGAAAATAAAATACTGTTTATTTACAAAAATACTGTTTAAAATTCTTATCAGATCGAAATATACTTTTTGTCTTGTAAAAAAAAAGTTTGGCAACCCTACGTACAACCCATTTTAAAAGGTCCAACAATTAAAAAAAATGGTCAGTGAAAATAGACGCAAAAGTTGATTTGCCATTTTCTCAGTTTGCCTATACCTCTTTAATGCATTTTAACAACCTAAAGGGTATAGAGTCTGCTGTGAGAGAGGGATGTGAAGAGAAAGAGAAAGATAGCGCGTAGAAAGAGCGACGCTAAACAGTGTGTACGTTTGTTGTGCCGAGTATCGCCGCGTTGTCATCAAATTGACAGCACTGCCCGCCCTCAATATTGTCTGTGTGTCTGTCCATTCGTCCCTCTGTCTGTTTTGTGTCTTCCCCAAAGACAGACGCACACCACTATCCCCCTTTTATATGTGTCAGTACAGTGGTCGTTCGATTCGCTTTGAAATTATTATAGTTTCCACACAAAACGATCATTTTGTTGAAAACAGAACTAACGTATCTAATCTTTCCAGTCCAAAAATCCCGCATACTTTTCTTTTTATCCACAAATGAAATTTCGTTTGGAAAATTATTTATTGTTTATTTACGATTTAGTTTTTTTTGCGCTTCTCTATTTCTCCCCGACCAGATCGACAATTATATAATGTAATTATCTATTTATGAACTACGTATGTATTTACTGAGCGAGGTTAAAACGATTGTGGTTTGTGTGTTCAGCGCAACTGCTGAATACCCTATGCAGTTTAGTCGTTTGTGATTCAATTCTATAGAAACTGAAATTTATTACTCCCAAAACAGACACGATCTGGATGACAAACAATGGATGGCTGAAACAACAAAGTTGCACAATTCATTTTTATTGTATTCATATGTTCCAGATATAGATTTATATGTATGTATATACATGTTTAACCATTCCTATGTACTACATATGATATGTATATTTGAGTATTTTTAGTGTAACTTTCGTAACGAGCGTTATGGGAGAACAAGCTTTTAAATATGCCGTTAGTCTTCAATTCAATTCATATGCACTGAGAACAACACGTGACCAAAATCAAAAAAATGTTTCCATGAAACAATTTTTAAAATATTGTCAATAAAAAATAAATCAATTATTCAAATACAATCTTTTCAGCAAACAAAAACTGCAATCGATATTTTGTTTTTCTGAAAAGATTGTATTTGAATATATGATTTATTTTTGAAGAATTATTGATCGTATATATATATAAACTATTCAATTAATTTTGAATATTATCATTATTTCTTTTAAGAATAAAAGATGAGTGGGCTTTTTAGAAACTATATTTCGATAACAAAAAACAAGCTTTGATGACTTGTTGTTTGCCTTCTAAACAGCTTCTATTCTATTTGTGTTTGCCACTGTGCACATATTTGCATACATGTGTGTTAAACGTCGAACTTCGACAATTGAAAGTGGGTGGTAGCAGCAGCGAAAGAGTGTGAAAGGGGGAGAGACACTAGGCGAGTGGAGAGGGTTATGAGGTAAAACAAACATGTAAAGCTGCTGGTACAGTCGGTCGACTGTGTGATTAAGCTGTGCTCTGCTTATTGCTGTTACAATTGCAAAAAAAACTAGCGAATACGCATACATATACATATGATGCATATGTGTGTGTGTCTATCAACTTGTTGTTGTGCTGTGATGCAACCTTTGTGGTGTTGGGTTCGGGTTCGGGTCGGGTTCGAATTGGGTTTGCTTGGGCGAGGTGAAACCGTAGTAAGTTGAACAATTTAATGAGCTGCTCAAATTGTTGCGGGCTTTAAAGAAAGAAGAAGCAGAAGGAGGGAAAAAAGAGCAGCTTCAGCTGCAACATAACCTTAAAAAGCATTGGTCTTTAATTCAATTAGGTTTTCGGAATTAAGAATATAATTGGAAGAGCACGAGGAGAAAGGTAAATTAGAAAAACTAAAATTAGGAAAACTAGAAGCAAAATAGGAAGTACATACAGTATGCCTTAGCATAACCCAAAATGGTACAAAAGATCAGGAAGATGGATGGAGAAATAAACCCCTCGACATAACCTCACCATTAGTTAATGTTGATGTTCAATTAAATTATGTTTGTCCAATAGTTGCAATTCCTGAAGTTGCAAACGCAATTAGAAGACCAAGAAGACGAGGGAGTAGAAGACAAGGGGAGAAACAGAAGGGGGTGTAGCTGAAACAACTTCTACTGCAGATCAAGAAGTAGGGAGCACCAGGAAAGCGTTGATATGTCACGTACTCGGCTAATGGAGTGCAACTTCAGCTCGAGTGCGACAAGTACGGGGTAAAAATACAATCGCAAAACGCATCTAACGAACGTCCCGAACCTCACAGGGCCACTCCAGTTAACCCGCTGAACCTGCTGAGAAGTACTTCCAACTCGCGACGGAGGCTAATTGCAAAGGGCGCTGCACACGCACACACACACACACACAAATTGAGTGTGTGGAGTCTGCAATTATGGAGCCGGGTTTAAAAGTCAAATAACATAAATTACAGTCAGGCGGATCGAAGAACGAGGAGTACAAAGGGGTGAAGGGGGAGGGCGAGTAGCAAAAGGAGGAGGCGACTGTAGAATCACATGAAAACAATCAGTGCGAGCGCAAAGCGATGCCTGCTCCGGCTATAAATAAACGTGTTGCAATTGCAACCTAAAGAGCGAGATAGAAAGAGAAAGAGAGAGAGGAGGAGGAGACAGAGACAAGAACGACGACGGGAGCCGGCAATTGAAAATCCTTTAGTGCGCGGCATCCTTTTCCCTTCCCATTATGGCAATTTATGATTAATAAATAAGCGAGAAACGCATAAAGCCATAATTCTTGGGGGCCCTCAGAACGAGAACGCGACGCAGACGCAGACCCAGCCGCAATCCCAAACCCAAGTCCATTGCCAATGCCAAGGTCAGCTGCGGCCTGGGCCAGCACTTACATGCTGTTAACCGGTGACCAGTAACAGCTCATTTTTTAACAGTGCACTGTTAAGCGTTAACTGCTGTTAACTCGCCTCAAGCCCGAACGTGGGTAACGGACCTAACAAATTTCTTAAAATTGCATTTTAGAGCAGGAGTAAAGTATGCCTCAAATGAAAATCTGGAACTCGGAACGAGAAACTATATTTGTGCTTGGTTAGACCGAAAATTCTCAGTAAATTCCGTACGAGAAACGGAAACACGCACCAGTTTTTAGCACAGACTATTTCTGGTCCCCCAAGTGGGCAATGATCAGCGATCATTATGTTAATGTGCTGCCCATAAATAACTTAATAAACTAGGCGAACCACCTGAGCAAGTGGAGAGCCGACAGACTGACAGACTGACAAACTGAAAAACCAAAACTGAAACTCTTCTGGAAATGTAAGACTCGAGCAAGTGGAAAGCGAGTAGCCGAATCGAGGGCCTTTGTATATCTGCCTGTCTGTCTGTATCTGCTGTTGTGGTCTCCCGGGAATAATACTGCATGTTGCAGTATTATGTAAAAGCGTTTGTCACTGCTGACTGCCAGTATAGCACGTGGTTCGAATAGCTCTGGGAGCTGTCTGTCCCGTCTCCCCTCACTCACGGACAGTAGTTTATGGCCGACATTTATCTCTCACAATAAACAAATCGTTGGCCCATTGGCACCCGCTGCCGAAATCATGAATTTATATAGACCTATGCTCATACTATAACTATACATAGAGATAGAGCGATACTAGATATAGAGACACTAAATCTGCGCATATGCTGCCAGTCTGCCCTTAACGCACTCAGCATTGGCATTATAAATAGCCGGACGGGAGTTACACAGCTTGATGATCATGCTATAACTTTATAGCCACCTCAACACGAGTCGCTGCTATAAAATTCGTATTCGTATTCGTATTCGTATTTGTATTCGCATTCGCATTCATGTACGTCGCTTTCTGTTTCACTTAAACAAATATTTTCGCAACTTATCTCGAAATGTTGCGCCAAATGCAAAAGGTCTTAGGCGGGGACTACTGGGTGAATGATCGGGAGGGAGTGAGGGGGGGGGTCGAAAGTTCCCTTAACGAGGCATTTCAACTGCTGGGGATTATCATTCCGAATTCAGAGTGCTTTATAAAAACTAATTACTGCCTCGCACGGGCAGAAGAAGACGTTCTCATTACAGCAGAGGCTCGATAAAAGCGAATCGGTTCGCTATATCGCCTAACTGTTCAGTTCTTCGCCATAAAAGTTGAGTAATTTGTGGGCCGAGGCATTAGCGGCAACTCCATTAGTATGCGCAGTATCTTGGCCACACCTGACTAATGACTAAATCGGAAAAAGTCACGTTTCCAACAATGTTTGCACTGCTGACAGAGAAGATATAGCAGTAGGCTATATATATCTAGTATATGTGTATGCGACTAGAGTACACGGGCAATTACTCGGCGACCATTAAGCGCAATCAATTGGAAAATACTCGTGCCAGCTTGCAGTAACTGATACATGTATATATCAGTATATACATTAGTATATATGTATCACAAATCTGGAGAGATATATGTCTGTTCCCTCAACAGGTTTGCACTGCGTTTAAGATTGCGCGTCTGGAGCAGATAATACCCGCTGCTCGAAGCGACTCCCACTTATATAATCCGCTGATTACAACGACCGATAAGAGATCGCGGGAGATCGCGCGCCAAATCCGCCGCTTTGTTATCGCAGTTATCTCGTTGCTTTGCACCTGTGCGAGAGAGTGAGAAGAAGGGGTAACGGGAGAGCGAGAGGGAGGACTCCCGTATCACATGCTCAAGTGGAAAAGCTTTTCCGTTCCGGAAATGTGATCAAGCGAATTCGCTTGGATCGCCAGTTGCTGCTGTCGCCGGGAGAATGTCGAGAGATGCTTGAGCCAGAGACTTGAGAGCATGAGGGAGAAAGAAAGAGGTCGAAGGGAGAGAGGTAGAAACGTTTACCATTTAACATAATTAACCTCGGGCCGCGAGCTGCACCGCAATGTGGGACAACTGCAGGGGTCTTTGGGGTTCGATAAAGTGTAAACTTTTGGTTGAACTGACCCCGGCCGGTGTCGCCTTCGTTCGCGTTGTGTCAATGACACGCGAGTGGCCAATAAAGCTGTATAAGTGCGCGTAGCAGGCAGCCAGTGCCAGACAAAAGCTGCCTGCAATAGTCAAGAATGCCTTGGCCCGTCTTGCCCCCGTCTCCCTATTTCCCCTCTATTCCCCCTCTATCTATTTTTCTATTGGAAAAGGGCAATTTATTTTTATTCGATTTCGAATTCGAAACCGAATCCCAATTCGAATTCGAATTCGAATCCGAATTCGACATTCGGCTTATGCTTTGCTGAGCCACCGGAATGTTGCGAGATTCTTTGTTTTTGTCGCTTCTCTTGTCTCGGGATTTATGTGGCTGTCATTGCTGTCGCTCGGGTTGCCCTGCTCCCTCTCTTTCTCCCCTCCTCCCTTGTCTATCTGTGGCTCTTCGGCTCGTTCTTTCGGAGAAGAACAGGCTAATTAACAATGGGAATTTACTAACGGTCAGGGCGCTAAATAAACTTGATGAATAGAAGTCAATAGAGGCTCGACAAGGGACTATGCTAATGGGGTCGCCAGGGCTTCGGATCGCATAATATCTATGAAAAAGTCAAAGAAGAAGAAGAAGTAGCAGAAGAAGGGAACAAGTCCATCGCTCGGCGTTCCATTGTGTTCTATTTTCTACGAAAATAATTGGCACAATTTCAACGGCCAGAGAGCAGAAAATGTTTAGAGATTCACTTGGAAAAGTTGGATCATAAAATGCATTTGGCTGCCAAAATGAAATAAAATAGAGGAAAGCCTCAAAGTACGCACACGCACACACACACACACACACACAGAGACGCACACTGCACTCTCGCAGTGTCCAAAGATAGATGCTTGTATCTCGCAGATACACACATGTATCTGTACACTGTTTGCTTGGCGTATCTTGCAGTAGTTTGTCACTCGTTTGATGACATCTCAAGCTCAAGTTTGATCATGTCGCGTGGAAAGTGAAAAAGTGCCTGAAGGTCGCCCTGTCGGCATGTTCTGAGGCCCAGCCAACAAAAGTATCTGCGAATTGCACTCGCAATACCATGAAATTCCGCGGATGCGACTGCAATTGAAAGCATCGCATCGATCAGAATTCAAAATCCAAAACTGGATCACATTGCACTCTCATCGTGTTGTTGTTCTTCTTGTTATTTCGCACATTTGACACAAACACACAAAAAAAAAAAATAGATAAATAGATAGATATGTATGTAGATATGTAGACGGGCAGGCAGATAGTTGTGCACGCCTCACGCGCCCATTCCGAACACCAATTCGCATGTGTGTGTTATGTAAATGAAAATTACCGCAAAGAAATTCGATTTTAATTATGCGAGCACAGAATCAACGTCGACGTCGACGTTGGAGGCGACTGCGACATTTAGTGCGCCACTCGCGGCGCCTACGACTCCCGGTTAAATTTAGAACAGACTCTAGAGCCGAAAACCGAAAATAACAAGAAAAACACAAACAAAACGCAGCTACTAGCGTCGAGGCGACGTCGACGACGCACAGCGGCAGACTAAGCGCAGCCAGCCAAAGCAGCAACAGCAGCAGCAGCAGCGGCGCAGCGCCGGGAGCAGCGCCGACAGCGGCGGCGGCAGCAACCACACGCAAACAGAACCAATGGAAAAGTCGAATGCGAAGCTGCTCAACGCAGCAAATACCCGCATCGAGCTGACAGATGTAAGTAGTTGCAGATGGAGAAGTAGGTAGAGAGAGAAAGAGAGAGAGAGTCACAGAGAGGGTGAGAGAAAAAAGAGAAACACTATTTTAAGTTTTATATCGCTCCAAAAAGTTATGGTAGTTTCCATAAATAAATAGATTTAAGTGATCGAATAATGAATAAATAAATACATAGATTAATGTGATCGAATCTGGATCTTTTTAATTTTATAAACACCTCAACTAAGATATACTGATAGATAGCTGCAAGTTATGTCTCAACAGATTATTCAGAAAATTACTGGGCTTGTGAAGTTGACTCGACATCTATGTACATATGGTTAAAAAGAGAGATACTGTCGGTAGTCATGCATATTCAAAAAATAGAAGACAGTGTAAAGGTGGCAGCTTCTGAGAGAGTTTTTATTTTTTTAAGTTTCGAACAGCTCAACTGTTGATATAGACAGTTATATATAGATGCAGATTCGTCAGAAAATTGCACAGCTTACGTAACTGACCGTAGGCCCGCGAACACTCTGGCATTCTTAAATATCACTTTGCGGCGAATTAGGTTGACGAGAAACTTCCTTACTCATTTGAAAGTTGTTTTATAACATTATATTTCTATTCTTATTCAGTTTATGTAACAACCACTGAGTAATTTCAGATTTGCAATTATTTCGAATTTTAAATAAACCTCAAGGTGTCGACGCAGCTAAAGATAAACGCAGGCGTCGCAAGTTAAATACCCTGTTGTAATATATGTATACTATATCCATAAATATGTATAATTCAAATTTGATGCGTGCTTAAAATGTTCAATTCATTGTCAAAGTAAACATTATGAAATGCCATAATAATTGATATAAATGAATCAAGACTATTATGAATCAACGTAAATAGTGGAATATAACAAATAGGAAATATAAAATAACCTTAATATTGGGACATAGTGAATATTAGAAAGTCCTTAAGATAAGATATTAAATTAGCAGCAAACAACTTCGATTTGCATGCTATGTACTTACACAGCTATACACCGAATATACCCCATGCAACAGCTGTCAGGTCAGGGTAGTGCAAGCGCAAGCAGCTAACGAGATTCGAACGAGATAGAAGCGTGCAAGCGCAAGCGCAAGCGCATCTTGCCGGCAGTTGTTGCAGCATCTATTCTCGCTGTTGGTCGACGCTGACGTCGTCGCGCTGCCGCTGCCGATGCCGATGCGCTGCTGCACCTGCTGCGCCGCCGCAGCCACAGAATAAGAGTATTCTTGTTGTTGCTGACAACGCGTAGGCCAAATATTTGGACGAGATGCGGTACTCTTACGGTACAGCGGCTGTCGTCGCAGCATGCAAAGCGGTACTTGCTGATTGGGCTGCACGCACACATGCATATACATGTATATGTATATGTACCGTTGGCCAGAGCGCACAGTGGATCCAAAGTTGAGATGGATTGCGACATTTTCGAGTATTATATTAGAATTGTGAATGGTGCGATAACGAGTGAAACTGATGCAAGAGATCGTCTGGTTTGTGTTCGACTGCCAGGAACAATTTGAAAGAGATTTCACTTAAATTTATACATTCATCCATGTTACGAAACCTGCAGATAGTTTCAGTTCTAAGCGATCCCAAAAGTATGTAATGGATTTCAATTGTGAAATTCACACGAAATTGATGTGGAATCGTGTGGAATTTAGGTAAGAACGAGAACTGGCAAAAAATCAATGTTTGACACTTTCGATTTTTCTATGTTTTTACGGAAAAACATCTATACCGATTTTGCATTAAAAAAGCATAATTTATTGTTTTGTTTTATTATCTTAATATTTTATATTGTTTTAAATGCAGAAAATCGTATCTATTTGTATGGGTATTAGGCTCCCACAATCGATAGTATCGATAGTGCCCCGATGTTTTGCCAGAACAACTAAGAACGCGTAAAGAATGCTAACATGTTTACTACATCTATTTAATAAAAGTAATATTGATGTATTGGATATATATACTATTAATAATAAATTATGAATCATGATTAAAATAGTGCAGTCAGCAGTGTTTTTCTAAAATACACAATGGACTCAGTTTGGCTGGAAATGTAGTAGCAATTTTAGCTGAACTACTGAGAAATATATTGGCCAAAATATAGTACTATAATGTTTACTCACTAAAATACATTTTAAATTACTATATTAAAGTGTGTCCTACCTGTGATTGTCACAGCTTTGGAACAATAAAGTTGTGCTCAATCATTTTCTGCACATTCCTTTACACACTTCGTACCACTGTGCAGCGGCTGCTGCAATAACTTAACTAGCTAAATGCACGTGCTGCTGCCGCTGCCGCTGTCTCTGCTGCGCAGTCGCCGCCGTTGACAAGTACCGGTATTATGGGCAATGTCAGTTAATGCCGCAGTTACAGCTCTGCCGCTGCAGCGACTGCGAAGCTGTATAAATTTGCGCCAGTTATGCAACTGCAACTGCAACAACAACTGCATCAGCAGCAGCAGGCCTCGCATGCGAGTCTGCCTGTCTGTATGCCCGTCCATCTGTCTGTCCGTCTGTCTGTCTGTATTTGCATTAGCATTTCGAGCGGCTGATTATCAGCAGACGCCGCAGTTCGCATGACGCTACAGCGAACTGCAACAGCGCAGCTGCAGCGCCGCCTGCGCTTGCGTCTGCTGCACTTGTCGCTTGACCGAGATTCGCAGGGTTCTTGCACAAGTTGCAAGACTTCATCTCCATAAAAGTCTCCAGCAGATGTGACAATAATGGCCAAAAAGCCGTTAATCGTCTATTTTTTCATTTTCTTCACTTTTTTGTGTAGTTTTTTTGGCAGTTTCTTTTGTGGTATTTTTTTTTGTGCTGTCTCTTGATAATGCTCAAATTTAGGATTACACATCGAGACTTACGTGATTGCATTGTTTGGTCGGACTGACTGGCTGCAGGGGGTCTGGAGGGGGTTGTGGGTGCTAGGCCTGAGAGAGGGATTAGCTTTGGCTGAGGCTTACCTGAAAATACAGAGAGAACTTGTTAGCTTATGGCTTGATGTTTTGACATCTTTATGGTATATGTGGCTAGAGAACGAGTTAATGGCGAACCAATTACGAACCAACACCAAACCAAAACCGAAATACCATACAGCTGAAAAGTATGTGAGGAGGGAACAGATGGTGACCGATATGGACTAACAATGGGCTTATGGGAGACCATTAATGGTCGCAGCTGGAGAAACTACGAAATCCTCACCGAAGAAATCACTTTATGGGCAATTTAAATATATTCGTAAAAACTGATTGTAATTTTAATTATTTCAGTTCAATTTCGATACGAATGAGAGCATGATGAAAGTGAGAACAAAACAAAATTTTGTTGAATTAATAATACGATGCAAGATAATTTTTTTATTAAAATTACTCCTTAAATGAATCAAGTAAATATATTGATTCACTTAACTAATAATCGTAACCACATATTCAATGAATTTAATTTTTTATAAATTACAGTAATCAATGACAAAAATTATTCTGCTTTCAAGCACAAAAAAGAAAAGAATTATAAATTAAAGTTTAAGCGTTCAATTTAGCAAAATCCCATCTTTAAATAGATGGATCAATTTTAGCTAGTCTACCATTCTTGTAATTAATCTTGAGAATCAACTTGTGGAAATATAATAATAAATATATGCCATATTAAAAACTAAATTGATGCATTCAGTACAGTGTGAATGCACTGCTCACTGGCGCCATCTGTGAGAGCTTTCTGCAAGCACAGAGCGCACGCGTGCACTCAGCGGAGTTTCGCACGCGAAGCTTTTCGAAGCCAACTCAAGTTTTGCACCTGCGCAGACGACTGCGGCGTCGACGCCGACGTCGGCTCATTAGCAGGTGGAACGGCCAAAAGACCTTGCGAAATATTTATGTGAGGGAAGAAGCAGAAGCGAAGAAGAAGCAGAGCGCGGCGAAAACCGGGCATGGTATACAATATGTGTGTGTGTGTGTGTGTGAGTGTTTGTGATTGTGTGAGTGACTGCACTTATTGCAGCCCGATGAATAGAGCTAAGGCCCAAACGAAATGCTTGGCAACAAGTTCGGGCCGAGATCTGATGAAGTTGCACTTGCTCGCTAAACGGTGAGTGGAAAACGGGTTTAACAATCGCCGCAGATCGATCACACGGGCGAGCGATGCGAGCTGGATTTCGGCCTGGTGCGCTGTATGCGGTGAGGTGTGCGGGGTGCGGGGTGCGGGGTGCTTCGGCGGGTAACACATAATAAAATTAATTTCCATTAATTGACGCGTTCGCGAGGGCGATGCGAACTCGCCAATGTTGTTGCTGTTGTTGTTGTTATCGTTGTTGTTATTGTAATCGTTGTTGTTATCGGTTGGCGGTTGATGTTTTTGTTGTTGTTGTTGTTGTTGGTTTGGATGGCTGGCGATGGGCAGGCGTGGTGGAGTTGATGGAGAACACGCAGATGGAGGCGACAAGGGGATGTTCTTTTACGTTTTCGATTTCGATTCGATTTCGATTTCGATTTCATCGCTTACCTGCGCATTGCCCATTAGAGCATCTTCTTCGATCTCGGCCTGTTGAATAACTTCCTCAACATTGGCATAGACCGCTTCCGCCGCTTGCTCCTCCTGTTGCTGCTGCTGCTGCTGCTGCTGCTGTTGCTGCTGTTGTTCCTGGTTCTTCTGATTCTTCAGGTGCGCATTCAGATTGATTGCCGACTTGGACTTGCTCTTGGCGTAGCGCGCAGAGCAGCGCAAACTCTTCAGCACGCCGTACGAGCGCGCACTGGCGAGCTTTTTGCGCAGGCACAGCGAGAGCGAGATAGATATATAGATATATATATATATAGAAAGAGATAGAGAGTAAGATAGCGAAAGAGTGACAGAGGGGGACGGGGACGAGGTTAGGGGGCGCGTTGTAGCGCAGGTGTGGCAAGGGTGCAATTAACATTGTTCACAAATTATTCAAATGATCAACAAAAGAGATAAGTACAGTATAGTATAGAGTATAGAGTATATAGTATAGGGTATAATATATATAGAGTATATAGTATCGTTAGTATCGATCAAACATAGGTACATTCGTGTATACATATGGCTTACAGCTAAAAATACCTTGTGCTAAGGTGCGTACTGCTGGGTGATTCAAGCCAAAGGTTTATTGAGCAGTTATTGGTTATTAGCGGGAAGAGGGGAATAGGAGGGGGCAGTGGTAATGGGTTAGGCAACTGGCTGCAACGGGTGCGGCGGACACTTTCTATTGTCTACGTGCCGGCATGTTGCTGCAACCAACTTCGATCCATCGAACAGTCCAGCGATTTGTCCAAGTCTGCCCAAAAACTAGAGACGACTTCCGGCACAAGTCAAGACGACTACAGCGACAACTACAACTATAGCCATGATTCAAGTTGCTGCGTTGCAAGCAAAGCTCGCTTTCTATATATAGACGCATGATCGATGTTTACAGCAATTGCAAAAGTTAAGGCGCAGATAAAACCGATGAACTGAACAGCGAAAACAACAAGTCACAATTGGCTAAGCCGAAGCTACAGGTGAAACGCTGACTAAGTAATGAAATCGGAGCCGATCTTAGCTGGGCATCTCTAGCTGAAAATCCTCCAATTTCCCCCAAGTTCCAGTCTGATGATTCACCCCAGCGAGCTGTCACTGTACTCTGCCCTAGCCTAGAACGACGACGTATTTGCTGAGTGTTTATCGAGTTGATCGAGTGCTCGCTGCGTGTGAGAACTTTATAACGACGGATATTGCGCATACGCCGCCTGCGCCGCAGAACTGGGACAAGTATCAAGCAGCGGCCACATGGCCCGAAGAAAGTTCAAGTACAACAACAAATACAGCAAGGGCAAGCACAACACTTGGCACCACAGCTCTGTTGTTCTACTGCAGAACAAGTCTAACCAGAATCGGCAGCAGCAGCTGAACCTGAACCTGAACCAGTACCAGAACTAGATCCAGAACGAGAATCACTCGCACTCGCACTCGCACTCGCACTCGCACTGCTCTCAATTACAGCCAACAATTAACAATTAACAAGGGGCCGCCAAAATGTGGCAGAGGCGAGTCGACTGGAGTCGCATGACCAGCGTGTCTCTCGCATTGCGCAAACTGACACCCTGTGAAAAAAAAAAACACTACGAAGTAGGCGACAATTGTGGGTAGTCGACTGGGAGATGCCCAGTACAGACAGAAAGTGGATTACGCATAGCGAGCAAGAATAGCGTATATGTATATGCTTAATGGAGAGATTCGACTGCGAAATACCAAAAATTATAGTTCACAATTTTCATGAATTAATACTATATATGTGTGTGTATTATGCATATAGATAAGACTGCATAGAAGATATCCGATGGACCTCATTGGGCGTTGGCCAAGAAAACGATAAGGTGCATCTACTGTTAGAACAAATAAAGCTATGCCCAATAAAGCAAAATACTTAGATATAATACAAGAGGTTATAGGTAACCCCGTTTACCATAATAAAATAATAAACTAAAAAAAGGTTACATTTTAAAGTTAACTTGCAGATGCACTGTTCCAACTTTGAGCATTTAAATATACTGCAATTAATTACTAAATACTTGAGTATATTGTGTATACCCTGCGATTGCCCATGCAAGTTTACAGGGCAGACATTGTCAAACTTGTAAAGAATCTCCGTCATTAGTAACAGCGCACAATAAACGAATGAGTGTGCGGCGAGGGTCGCTTCATAGGTTGCTAATCAGTGCACACAAGCCTGTGCAGAAGACGATCGGCATAGTATGGTATAGTAGTATGTGCTTCGTATCTTACACAGTATATTAGATTTGTTATACCGTGCGAAGAAAGGAACTTATCTAGTTCAGTTTAGAATTCCTCTGATAAGATATATGTATACAGGTGCATGCGAGTCTTATTCATTAGCGAATTTCAGTTGAATTGCCGCCGATCGAGCGACCCTCGCAGTTGGTCGGCAGCACGATCATTGCATTGTTCGCATTGTATTGTGCTTAGCATGTCGCTGAGTCTATGTCGATTTTCGACCTGCCTTGAAGTCTGCAGCTCAATGGAACTGGCCAAAGCCGCGGCCAGTTGGCCCGGACAATGGGCCAACGTTGCGGGGCTAAAGTACGGTGGAAAATGCTCGAGCTTCAATTAGCGACCGATCTCACACATACGTGTGCGCATGCAGGTCCATTGAAAGTTATCAACTGCAAATCGAACTGCCACTTTATCGTTATCGTTTCGACCGCCTCAAGTTCAGCGAACTGTCTTTGGCACAAGGCGAACGTCGGCCGACAGAGAATGGCAAAAGAACGACAATGCGGGACGCTAAACGGGCCTCTTTCGAAAGAGATCGTAAAGCAGCCAAATCAGTCGACCAAATAAAGTTAAAGACAGGAAATTATTGTGGCTCTTGCAAAAAGAGTTAACAACTGAAGAGAGCTGTGGGTGAGCGCACTCGACTGCTGAATACCTTGCACACGGTCTACCAATTCTGAATGCTACTGAGTTAGAGAAATATTGAAATCTAATTTGAACACGCTTTATTAATTTAAAATTTTAAATTTTAAATCGAAAATAAAAAACTCAAATTAAAAAAAAACTTTTTTTGCTTAAAACAAATTACATTTTATCTGAACAGAGTGACAAAACAAATATGTTCAAAAATATAAAATTTGAAAAGTATTTTAGAAATCGCATATACGTATAACTTGAACTGTAGATAATAGCCGTCGACTCTTGCCAGTGTATCTGACAGATGCAATCGTATCCAATCAGTCGGGTACTTGAGCGAACCTAATAGAACATTTCGCGTAAGTGCAGTATGACATAACATAATTCAGTCCCGTCTGGCACTTCCCGACAGCAGCTTGTAGCAGGCATAAGACCCTCTACTTATTGCCTCGTAAAGTCAGTTAAAAGTGCTTAAATCAAATTTTCCATTTCCATTTCCTTTTAACGTGCTGCGAAGAGGTTTCTTCTCAGCAGAGTGAAGCTGTCGGGGGGAGCAGGCGGTTGTCTACTTAAAATTTGTGCAGTGTTGTTAACGAACCCTCAATTAGCCGCAATTGTTCGGCCACAGCTCGTACTACTGTGTTTGTAGGTCAGTGCCGGCCAGCCGCCCACGGTCACGCCCATTTTGACAATTTCGCAGGTATGACAAATGCGCTGAAGTTAGAATATTCATTTCGCCTGATTACATGTTTACCTATTCGCAATTGCAAATTGTTTATCGCTCGAACAACAATTAAAGTCCATTCATTCGGCATAGTGAATAACGTGAATAACAACGCACTGAGTCAATACACTCATGTGTGTTTGTGTGTGTGTGTGTGTGTGTTGAACAAAGCGAATCGTTTGCTGAAAAGAATCCCTCGACAGCCTAGCCTCATATGCGGGTGTGAGTGCGAATGTGAGTGCCTGTTTGAGTGTTTTGAATACAATTCCACCAAAGTGGCAGCAAGTGAAGTAAATGCCCAAAAAAATGGCCTACTCATGCGGGTGTATTTGGAGCATTTCTAGGCACACACGCTTGCTCCCCCTCCCCCTCTCCCAGCACTTCTCTTCTACTTCTTCTGCCCACACTCAACGAGGTCACAGTGTACGCCTAGGCCAAAGTCAGGGCACGTTTTTGTTACCATTTCGGCGTCTGTCTTGAAAATCAATTAACATTCAGTTTCCACGCTCTGCGGCTTTGGCTTTTGTTTTCGTTTTGGTTTCTTTTCTCGACTGCAGTTCCAGAGTCGCCATCGCCGTTGCCGTTGCCGTTGCCGTTGCCGTCGCGTATATAGGCCACAGCATTGGACGTGACTGGGCTATAACTTTGGGCTGCTCCCATCTTTATATCGACCACCCACCGCCCTCGCTACACTGCTTCAAGGTCGCTTCAAGTTGCACCCGTGCATTTTTTTTCTTTTTTTTTTTTGATTGGATGCATCGCTCGCTTTCCCACTTAACCGGGCCTTACTTTACTTGGGCCCAATTCTCCGCAACTCGCGTAACAGTCCCAACTAAATTTGTGTTTTTCTTGCCGTTTCCTTTGCTTCGGGTATTAGAGATAGCAAAGCCAAAGCCCCAACAAGCTGACTTAGGCTATATATAGTGTGTATAGTATCGGTGTCTGTGTGTGTAGCGTAATATATATAAAAATAAAGTATATTTAACACACATTTTTTCGGTTGTCGCTTTTGTTGTTGTTTCGTTTGCAGTTTATCATTTAATTTTCGTCGTGTTGTTGTTGCGCTTGTTTGCCCTGTTGTTAGTCCGCTTTTTGTGTATGTGCGCAGTCAGGGCTTTTCTGCTGCGGCCTGCTATTGAAATCGCTTTTGGCACACACTGACAGCGCGCACTGCAACGCGCTGCGGCGACTTTCACTGCTTAATTGTCGCTAAATTTCCTCCACACGGCAATTGGCAAAAGACTCCGCTGTAAAGTACGGCCAACAAAAATAGCATCCAGTTTATCTAACTAACTGTTGAGATAGTACTAACACATGCCTGTGATCTTCCAAACTGTCCGATGTGCGGCTTACGTAAGCAGCTTTTTTCCATATACCTGTCCTTGCCTGATTTTCCCTTCTATTTCACTGATCTACTCCCTTTTCTTTCACATTTTCTGCCACTTTCTTGCATCCTTGTTCTTGACCATTTCTATTTCGAAAATAGTAGCTCTGTCCTTTATTACTTTGTCCTTTATGCTAAACTTTTCAGTTTCAGTTTTATTTTTCGATTTTCTCCTTGTGTTCTTTCATTTCTTCCGGCTTTATCATTTTTTCATTATCTATTTTTTTGTTTATTTATATCTTTTTTTATTCTGCCATTAAATCTAGCTGTATCTTAATACCTAATAATATCGCACTAAAACATTTTCTAGTCTCTTTACTGTATAAACCATTCTAGTTTTCTCTCTATTATCATGTTGTACATATCTCTCACCTCCCCCCTCACAATTTTTGCTCAAACTCTTTCAATCCCAACTTCGTTATCCTCTTGCTCCTCCTCCCATCTCCTATTTTCTCCCTCCACTTAATTTATAAATTCATTTCGCAATTTTTTCCCTTAACTCTTTCTCCCTCTTTCGCAATTTCATTCAATCTATCTCTTACCTTCCAATCAATCTTCCTGTATATTTCTCTCTCTATCTCTACACGTTTTCCTTCTCATGGAATTTATTTCTAGTTTCGAAATAATGTTATCGATATTTAGTTTTAAAGTATTAACACACACAAAAAAAATTAATTTTCGAAATGTTTAATTGGAATACTTCAAACTCAGCTCCGTTAGATAATCTTATTTCCTTAAGTCCCACACATCACTCCGCCTGGGAAACACCTTCGACGGCGTAACAACAGCCCCGCACTTCGTCAAGGATCGGCATTAAGCACATTTTTTGCGCATTTCGATTGTTCGATTGTTCAATTGAAATGCATAAAAAATGCATTAAGCGAAATGTGCAGCAAGTCAGGCGTTTCGAATTCCGAATGTTACGGGCTCAATTGAATACAAACATGCTATGCTTAAAGGCCTTAAGTATAATCGCGATTTCCCAGCCTCAAGTCGAAACGACTTTGTCTGCCTGCGGCATTAGATCATCTTCGACATATGCATAAATAGGTATGTATGTATGTTGTATATGTGCATGCAGGTTGGGTAGTTTCCAGTACTTTCGAATCAAGTCGGAAAGGCAATCGCAATTGCAGTTGCAGTTTATCGTAATCGGTTCGCATGGAAGGCAAATTAGCCGAAATCGAAATCGAAACCGCATAATCGCCATGGCAATTACAGCAGTCTGAAATTGGGCTTGTTTCGGAGTCGAATCTTCCAATTCGAGCTCAGCTGCAACCTGACATTATCGATCGGATCGATGCACAATTGTAACCCGCATCGAGGATGGGCTCCGCCCGTTTCCTTCCTCCGAAGAGACCGGATGTGCGATGGGTACGAGGTGCGAGGTACGAGCTACGAGCTACGAGGTTTTTCCGCACTTCATTGTTGCAGTTTCTCTGCTCTTCACTCCACGCTCTTTCCCCTCACACACTCTCTCTCTCTCAACAATCACCATGCTTAATTTGAATGTTTTCTTTACGAAACGAGTCGGGCAATTAAAAGTTCATTGTCGCGGTTTTTCGTCATGTTCGCCGCCGTCGCGCTTTTTCATTCATTATGTGGAAGCGATTTTGCAATATGCCAAAAACAACCAGAAGACGTGGAGGAAGAAAAGAGCTGCAAGAGCTGAAGAGACAGCACACTGAATATGGAAACCCGCCCAGCAGCAGCAGCAGCAGCAGCAGCAGAGCCACAACTAGTTGATGAGGCTTCGACCTCGGCGCAAAACGTTTTCAGATGCAACGTTTTCCCACATGAAAATTATGACAAAGTGTGCAGGAGGCTGCACATCAGCGAGTCATCGTCATCGTCTTCGTCGTCAGCGTCATCGAATCAACGCAATGATCATCCTCGCGATCGCAACGATCATCACGATCATCACGATCATCACGATCATCGCGATCATCATGAGGCAGGAAAAGCATGTGGCAAGATCACGTACCGCGTTCCATGCGCGCAGTGAAAGTTGCAGCACGGCTCGAGGCGCGACTCGGGCTTAGACTCAGACCCTGGCCCGATCGGCATGATCAGTCCAGCGGTCGGCCAATGCCTCGTCTGATGACGACGCTAAGTTGATGACAATTTGCCGTAATTGAACTTGAAGTCGCGTCAAGGAAGCTGCAGCTGCAGCAGCTGCGGCACCTGCGCCAAGATGCGCGCCGCCAGCGCCGTCACGACATTTGCGCAATCAATGGGCTGTGGCTTTGTCTGTGGCACTGGCTGCTGTGATCTCTTGCCAGACACAGTGGGAGTTTCACTATGGGAAACGGAACTGGGTGCACTGTGGTCGCGGCTTATCGGAATTGCTCGCGAATTTCGCCTAATCATCGTAATGTGATTAGAGTGCCGTGTCGCTACTTCATTCTCCACTCTCCGTTCTCGATTCTCGCGTTATTGTTATATGAAAGTGGGCCTATTGTTGCTCTTGCTAAGCTTGGTTAGAAAGTTGGCCCACACAGCCAACAAGCACACACAAAAAAGCGACAGCAATTATGCCGAGAGACAACAAACAGAAGAAAAGAAACAGCTACGTGATCTGAGAACGCAGCCCGATAATGACAAACGCAGAAGAATGCTGCATGCGAGTGAAAATAAACTAGATCTTATCGCGAGACGTGATAGATGACCTGTGCAGCATAATTTCTTTCGCCTGCAAGCAATGTAACATACTATATGCATTGCTAATACCATTCGATTCCTAGACAATTTCCAGAAGAAGACATTTTCTGAAAGCCAACTTCGATGTGGGCTTGACAGACTTCTTTGAATAGGTCTTTAAATTTCTGAGCGCATTGCGAATATAAATAAACATATATAAAAATATATATTTATATTGGAATTGCTGGAAATCTAATTTTACCCTGTCAAACCATGTATTTCCCAATATATGTCAATAAAAGTTTATAAATATCAATATATTTTTGTATATTATTTTGTATTACTTTTTCGTTATTGATTTTGGTAATTTTCACAAAAAAATTATCAAACTGGTATATCAAGTTTATTAGCGTAAATCTTCTGGTGTATCGTATCTATCCTATATCATGTACCCGAGTACTGAGCACAGCTGAAAGATTCTTTATTTGAGTACATTTGAAAAAATCGCAAAACAATTTTGTGAGTTCCAAAAATATCACTAATATTATTTGAATTTGTCTGGTGAACTTTCGGTTTTACTTTTTTTGTGTCTCAAATCTAGCGAGAAATGTATATATGCAGTAGATGAGAATCTGAAACCCAGCAAAACATGATTAGATCTCAGAGATTCCCACCGCAAGTGAATTTCTGTTTCAGATGTTCAACTAATTTATGCTTTGACCCCGAGCCGAAGATTCGAAGCGTTGTGCAAGTTGAATCTGCTGAATTTATAAATAATTAAAACTAATTTGCATTTGTCTCGAAAAGCGAATGAGAACAGCCTGCAGACAGAGTATGCGTTAATGGATAAATGGATGAATCTTATCATTAGGCATTTCAACCATTTTTAGGCATTTTCACTCATTTCCACACCACTGTGCGGCTAACGGCTTCGCATTGAAATCAAATTAGAATCGAATGCGAAATGGCGAAATGCATGGACAAAGCGGGACAAGAGCTACGGATCATAAATCATATTGATTGTGCTAGTTTCGCAGCGGATTGGCGGATTGGCGGATCGGCTCGACTCGAGAGTTGATGTCGATGTCGACGTCGACGCTCGACGCTCGACGCGCAACGCGCAACGCGCGACGCGTCGTATCGCGAAGCGGGTCAGATGCAGATGCGTGGGGGCCAATTGGCCAATCGAGCAATCGGGCCACAGATGGCAAGACAGGTTAATTAACGCTGCGCACTAATTAAGTTGCTGTAAGGGAGACATGGACACTGGGAAGGGGGAGTTGGCAGAGGGTCTAAGATGCGCCTCAATTGCTACAGTTCGCAAATAGATCCGGGCGAGGGTCACGCTTGGGTCAAGCAAGAGTCGCCAGTCGCCAGTCGCCAGTAGCTCCGTAGTTAGTTAGTTGCATTAGTCGGTCGCAGTTAGTGTGTAATTAGTGCACGTGCTGGTGTGTGTATGTGTGCAATTGGGAATCTCCCCGGGCGGGCAAACTCAACTCACCCATGAATTATCTCGGAATTGTGACATATTTCGCGTGGACATGGGCAGCCGCTGCGTTCCAGTGGCAGCTCGGCGCGTCGCTTCGGTATATTGGGCAAATGATGAGCAGATGTAAGGTGTCTATGTATGTAGTCTATATGTTGGTATCTTTCGATTTGGAGTATTGACGTGACGCGGCTTACTTTCAGTTTCAATTTCAATTTCGATTTCGATTTCGAATTGCGAATTTGAATTTCTCGCTGCTTTCGGCTTTCCTCTGTTTTCTTTTGCGCTTGTTTTTGCGCTCTTTTTCAGCAGTTTTCTGCCTTTGGCTTTTATCTAACCATTTTGTAAGCTAAGCAAACACACGAACACACACAGACACACACACATTAGCATAGGCGAACACACACACAGATACAGCAGCACTAGCGGATTGCAGCTGAGCGTAACGCTGGAAAATAAGCGCCAAAACAGAGCTCGAGATACTTTTGTAGCTTTTTGTTGTTCGTTGCTCGCCGTTGTTGTTGTTGCAGTTGTTGCTGTTGTTTTGGCAAGCAGTCAGCCGAAACTGCGCACAGCGATTATGTTTGATATTTGATGTTGCAGGGCATGCACCCAGTGTGGAGTATGTACATATGTGTGGGTATAGGTGTTGGTGTGGGTGTGGGTGTGGGTATGGGCATGCGTATGTGGACGGCACAATGCGGACAGCACACGACGACGACACTTGTTGAGATACTTTGAGATGCGCCGCAACCTTGTCGCGCAATTCATTTACATTTGGCAGTTGCAGTTGAAGCTGCAGTTGAAGCTGCACAGTGGCAGTTGCAGTCGTAGTTGCTGTTGCTGCAGGCACGACAATCAAAGAAAACACACGAGCACACACAAGAAAAAAACAACAATAATTATTTGAAAAGCAATTCTTCTAGCCGAAAATAAGCGCGATAAGCAATTAGCCGAGCGCGGGTTGTGCCCTCTCGAACGCTCGCCGAACCGAACTTGTTGACTCTGCGCCGCGCACTGAACAGCGGCTGCCGCCGTCGCAGTCGCTGGCCAACACGCCGCGCTCTGACCGCCTCCGTCCCGCCGCGCCCCCTGAGAGCCAGCAGCGCTTCATGCTGCAGTGCCGGCCCACACTCCGTCGGCTCTGACTGCGAACTTTCTAAATGCTTCAGCGACGACGCTCATCGCTCAGAGCTCGTCGGCAGTGCTGTCCATACGGATTTTTTGCCGCCAAAAACTAAAATAGAAAGCAGCGGGAATTGTGGTCGAAAAGCATATCCAACTCTATAATTATAATATACATTATTGCTCAGCATCGACAGCCGAATCGATCTAGCCATGTCCGTTTGTTTGTCCGTCTGTCCGTTTGCTTTTGTACACGAAATGCTGCAACTGCTGTACAGTCGGAACGAGCCAAATCAAGCCGATATATCGTACAGCTGCCACTGAACACATCGGCAGATTTTAGTTATTTTACGAACTATTATTACCAAGCTTGGACCTCTTTTTGGAATTACTACTAATATAATATTTTCTCAAAATTTCAAAATAAGTCTACTGTAACATATATGTAAGTACGTTGCTGCCTTACCAATTGTGAGTTTACGTATGAAATTAGAAATAATAGTAATAACCATTACTAACTATACTCTATAGCTCCCATAGAACCGATCGAATATTTTTTTTAGTATTACGTTTCAAGCTCGAGAAATACATGTGAAAGCCTTTTGTTATTTTAAAGAAATATAATTTTGTCAGCACCTTTACAGCAAAGGCTCAGAAAAATACCCACTTTTTTTTTTAAATTTTAGCTATTTTGTTTTTTAAGGCTATGTGGTTTTTTATGAGATCAACCTGTTGCCAACACTGCTGTATGGTGTACGTTCGCTCGTCAACGTTCGGCCTTCTCTTTGGACGGTAGCGTTAGCCTCGGTAAGCGTTCGCTCGCTCGACCCGCTCTGCTCGCTCAGCGTGCGATACGAGCAAAAGGTAAAAGACTCTCTTAAGTTGCACTTTAGTTTCTCCAGTTGCACGCGAAGTAACTTTGCAATTCTGTCAATAGAGCGAAGTGTGCATATTATATATATTCGTGTTCTGTGCCGCCAAATAACTCGATCCACACGAGTGTTGTCTGTTATCTGCATAATACTGAGTAAAGTTAATATATAAAGAAATATATGTATAAACACGTCGGAACCGGTCACATCAGACCACTATATCAATCTTAGGAGCAATCAGTAGACTCTGACCTTCTTGCAGTGTTTGCCAAGCTGACAACTTTTAGTCTTGGCGTTGACTTATGTATTCCATTAGTTGAACAGTAATTGAATTACTGCAGATTCGATTTTTGATTTAACCGAGCAGTTTTGGTTGAATAGTACATTTCTAAATGGACCCCATTGAGATTTTTTAACTATAAGACTTATGCATAGTTTCGGATACATGTTAGAGAAAGAATTCATAGTGTGATCTGTTTCTAAACTAAATTCAATACTTTTTGAGCATTATACGATTTTTTAGTAATCCCCTCTAAGAAAAATTCCTGACTATAATTTAAGAGTACTACTAAATAATAAATAAATTAAAATTTAAATACCATCGAGTTTTATGATTGATTGCATTCGAATTCCCAAGGCCATAATACCATATATAGCTATATGCTAACTATATGAAGTGAATGAAACTTCTGAGATTCGAACAACAAAACATACAAAGTCCTTTATTAGCGTGTTGCTGTGCGTGGATGTGTGTGTGTGTATTTGTATGTGCGTTGACACACTAATTCTTTTTTTTTAAACAAAATCAATAACAATTGATATATTTGTTACATTGGCATTGAACTGGAAGCGACAATTTCAATAAAATTAATTAATTACTTAAGCAGATACACATTTTGTGGCAATTCTTTCTGTTTTTTCTTTTTCTTCTCAATATTATGCGTTTTATTTTCCATTTTCCTTATGAAATGCTCACGAGTTTCCGTGCGGTTATTTCTAATGGTAATTTCAATTAATTACGTTCAGCTGCCGAAATTGAATTCGTTTTTCAGTACTTAGTTATCGCATAGGGATAGATAAGGATAGAGAGAGGCGGAGAGAGAGATAGAAACAGTTAGCTAGCGAGAATGAGAGAGAAGGGCATAGTCGAATGTCGAATGTTGAATGGAGTGCACTTTGGATTTGTTGTTTGTGTATCATGTAAATGCATATTTCGGAATTGTTTGCATTAAAGCTAAGAAGTTCCAGAGAAAGACAGAGGTGCTACGTTACGATCACCGCGAAATTAATACACACATGCATATATATATATATAAATATATATATGAAACCATACACAATACATACATATACAACAAGTTGATGCTCTATGCTGCATGCTAGCTGAAACCAACTTTCCTACTCTCGAGTTGTCGATCATTAGATCTAGATATATAGATAGATAGATTAGATACATTATTAACTATTGCTCAAGGTGCCCGAGTTGCAAGAGAACGCAGAACGCAAAACACTTTTCGTTGAGGTGCAGGAGGAAGTTGAAATACATTTCGATATATATATATATATATATATATTTATATTATATATATATTTGTGCGTTTGCATTGTAAAGTGGACTAACTACGCTGCATGCCAGATCTAGGTACATTCAAGTTAGTATATAGAAGTTGTGTATATAGAAGTTCACATAAGTAGTACGATTTCGTTACTTTTCGCTTGCGCATTTAACAATATGTTGTAAAGCTTTTAGTTGTTGCCGCACACAATTGCTGTTAACGTCTCAAATTATACATAATAACACGTTCATTACATGGTTTGCATATAGCTATATATATGTAGAGAGAGTTATATATAAATGTATATCTGTTGTAAGTATATAAAGTTTAAAGCTTCTTTTCTAAAATGCCGCACAGCGCATTCGTCGTCGTCGTTGTTGTGTTTCTTGTTGTCGGTTCCGTTTTGTGTTCTCTCACTGTTTGTTTTGTTTGTTTGTTTATTTGTTTTGCTTGTTAACTTAATTAAACATACGCAGCGCAATGCACTTGAACATTCTCTTGGGGAATAGTACACATAATAATAAATTAAACTGTTCAGAATGCCAATACAATCGCATTCGGTACATACTCGACGTACTCTAAAAGCGCATTTCAAATTTCGAAATTCACAAATTGTTCTGTTTGTTGGCACAAAAGTTTCGAGCAATGCAATGCAATAAAATATTTAAAAAAAAATTGTAATTAAATTAATGCTTTTTGTATATTTTAACTAAGTGCAACAAATATCGCTTCCTCTCTAACTGCAATTGTTGTTGTTATTGTTGTTGTCCTCATTTGTTGCTTGTTGTGGTTGTTGTTGTTGTTGTACAGCTACAGGTGTGTCGGAAATGGCCGCGGTAGGCGTGGTCGCCTTCGGTGCAAAGTATACCTCATAGTTGTAATATCAAAGCTCGTCGCTAGTCACCGGATGCTCCTGCACGTACTCCTTGGGGAAGTAACCAACCTGTAACCAAGGCAAATAATACTTAGTTTATGAGATACATAATCCCCTCCCTCACCCCACCACGCTATACCGTATCACCGATTTTGCCACGCCACCAGCCCTTGCTGTCGCCGTCCTTGCCAATCACCAGCACTTGGCAATCCGTGCGCAGCTGCAGTTGATTGCTGCCTGCTTTGGGATCGTAGTCATAGAGCGCCGTGGCGTACACCTCGCGGAAAGGCCACTGCAGCGACTGGTTGAGTCTGAAAGCGAACAAACAGTTGCATCAGTCTGTCCTTGAGGCTACCATAATGCTAACTGGCTGCATACCCTGCAAAGTTTTCGCCCAGATCATTGCGCTCGTAGTAGGAGACCAGCTCGACGATGGTCTTAAAGTGCCGCCGCGAGGACAGACAGTAGAGCATGGACTCGCCATCGTTCTCCTGGTTGATCTTCATGTGCTTGATCACATGGTCGTCGGTTC
The DNA here is from genome assembly GCA_035046045.1 of Zaprionus bogoriensis. Taxonomy (NCBI): domain Eukaryota; kingdom Metazoa; phylum Arthropoda; class Insecta; order Diptera; family Drosophilidae; genus Zaprionus; species Zaprionus bogoriensis. The sequence continues at coordinate 955,105 of JAWNOI010000161.1, read as the reverse complement.
TGCAGACGAGAAAAGACAGACAGACAGCATAAACAAACGTATTTGAGAGAGACGGGGAGCCTATGCACTTGTGCTGTTTCACTCACTTCAGACTGAGCGCGTACATCGTCTCATGGGGGGACGAGGCGCCCTGCGGACGCACTCGCAGCAGGTACGTGCCAATGCGTCGATTCTCCAGCCGATTGGCGGCCGTCTCGCGGTCCATGTTGCTCACGAACCAGTTGAACTCGGACAGCTGGCGATCGCAGACGGGCGGCGGTATGCTGACCGGGTTCTGCTTGCAGCGCCCCGTCGACGAGATGCAGCCCCTGTGCACGCTGATCTGGCACACCTTGCAGCGGTAGCCCTGATGGATGCGGCCCTTCAGGAACTTGGAGCAATGCCGGCACGTCGTGGGCGCGTCAAAGGTGAAGATCTCCATTTTGTGATCCGTGTTGCGACAGCCCGGCGGATCGAGGCTTTCCCTGTGAAGCAAGATGCAAGATTCATCAGTATATGTGGGAGTATATAGTAGGAGACTGCCAACACGGAGACACTTACATCGCCTCGGTGAGCGCCTTGCGCCACTTGTCGCGCTCGTGCTCGGACTTCAGGTAGAGCGTGAATGCGGTTTTGGCCGACTTGCGGGCGAGCAGCAGCTGGTACTTGAAGCGCGTGTCGCGGCCGAGCGTGCGCCGGGAATGACTCTGCTCGACGCGATAGTCGGCCAGGTTGTGGGAGTCGCGATATGTGTACTGCATGTCGCCGGTTTTGATGTGCAGCGGCTTGACCAGGATGAGGATCTTGTCGAAGACGAAGGCGTAGCGCAGCTTCGTCTTCTGATCCTCGTGCGCCTTGATGTGCAGATCGCCGTCGAGCAGCAGGCGCCCGTACTGCAGCAGATCGTTGCCGTTCTGCGGCAAATTCAAGTCGAAGATGCTGTCCTTGACCTTCTGTATGATGACCAGGTGATCGGAGTCGCGCTTCACCTCGTTTATGTACTGCGACACATCGATCATGGCGTCCTTGGCCCGCTCCAGCGAGCGGTAGTCCTCGTGCAGCGGCGACGTCTCCTTCACCAGCTTGTCCAGCAGCAGATGGTACTTGAGGATGCGCTGCATCGGCACCGAGAGAATGTCGCGCAGCTGCAGCTTGCGCACATTGTACTCCCACTCGCACTTCTGCACTAGCTGGTCGATGATCTGGTTCTTCTTGCACACATCAGCCAGGTAGTCGATGGCGTGCAGCAGGCAGGAGCAGTACTCGCCGTAAATGAGAAACGGTTCGCGGTACTCGAGGAAGACCTGACCCATTTTATGCTTGGAACTGGGCGTCAGCGATTCGCGCAGCTTCTCCAGGAATTTGGTGTGTATGTCCGCGAGATCCTAGACAGACAAAGAGAGAGAGCGAAAGAGAGACTTAACTTTGGGCAGATTCTAAATGAGAATTCCCCACTCACCCTTATGCGCGGAAAGATGATGCGCAGCTCGTCCTGATTGAGGTGTCGCTCCAGCGGCACCATGAACTTGCTCTTGAGCGCATTAAGTACGTCCAGATAGTTTGACTCCGTGTCAATGAGCTCGCGGATGACGTAGTCGCGCTGCTCGAAGCTGGTCGCCGATGTGGTCTACAGTGGGGAAGGGGGGCAAGAGAACGGGCAGCGGTTAGTCGGAACTGTGCTGAGCTACGGCCTAGGCGTGAGTCATGCAACTAAGCATAGCTAAACATTGTCTTGCAGGCTATTGGGGGATGCGGTACAAAGTTGAACCAATCTACTACCTGGCCTCTACTCGTTCTGTGCAGCGCGCACAAGTCTTGGTAGACCTCCTCTTCTTTCGTGTTGGTGTGATCATAAGCGGTTCCATTGCATGCAATATTGTCGTTGGTACTAAATAAAAAGAAAAACGCAAGAGAAACAGATAAAGATAAAAATCATAAAGTGCAAATCATAAAAACAAACTAAATAAAATTTCAAATTCAAAACGAGATATGGCGCCAGCCAAAGTCTGGCAACGCCGTGGTTAAAGATATCGATATTTCCTTTTAAGCTAACAGCACTAAGCTGTCGCCACGCCAGTCATCGTGTTAACAACAGCGCACTGTTGACTTAACATGTTGTTTACAGAACCAGGGCAGACAACGGCAGCAGCAGCAACAGCAGCAGCAGCAGAACTAAAGCATCCCATTTTCCAGGTTTTTTTTGTTCGTTTTTCTTGGCTGTGCACGTGCATTGGTCGAAAGCATTTCGAGCTGCGTTTCAACTGCGCAAATGGATCATCACACCTATGCGAAGAGCGGCTCCCGCAAGTGTAAGTGTAAGCGAAGTGCTGGCTCTGCGACTCTGCACCCGTACAGCGTGCTCAAACTAACAAGGCAAATTTCAGGGTCGGCGGAGGAGAAGCATCTGCTGGTGACCAAGCGCATTGAGGCCGAGGACCTGTTCTCCAAGTACGCCTCCAAGCAGGCCGAGCCATGGAAGTAAGTGCACTTCAGTGTCCCCTCTGCTGTATGCGATAGTTATCGTTTCCCTCCTTGTTGTCGTTGTAGAAAGTTCAAGGACATGGCCAAGATTGGGGACTACAGTGAGCGGGCACTGCGCAAGCAGTGGCTCAACATGGTGCAGCGCTACCGCATCCAGAAGTCCAACACGCGAGTCACGCCGCTCAACCAGCAGTGCATCGATGTGCTCAACGAGGAGTGGGAGTTCTTCGGCGAGATACACGCGTACATGACGCAGCGCACCACAGACCTGCACTCGTATGCGCTCAAGGAGCCTAACCTCGATCAGTCGCACCACAGCAACAGCAACCACAGTAGCAATGTGGCCATGCGTGGTGTTGTGAACGATCACAGCTTCGGCGAGTGCTCGTCCAAGTTGGGCAGTTCGCTGAGTCTGCCTCCAAATAGTCCGGCTGCGACGGTGCAGGAGGAGGAACAGCAGCAGCAGCAGCAGCAGGAGGAGCAGCAACAGCCGGAACAAGAGAAGCAGCAGCAGGAACAAGAGCAGCTTGCTGAGGCTACAGTCAAGACGGAGCCCGGTGAGTTCTCACCCGCAGATACATTCACCGATTGGGATTCGCAGGAGAGCTCTGAACCATCCGATCCCGTTGCCGTCGAGGTATCTGATCTCTCCGAGACGGAGTCTATTGCAGTCAAGGCAGTGCAGATTTCCGCGCTCTCAGAGACGGCCAAGAACAAGGACACCTCCAACAGCGCGACGCATACAGCGTCCAAGTCGACGGGTGGCAAGCGCAAGGCGTTGAGCGAGCGGGAGAAGTACTATAGACATCGACGTCGCTTCGAGCACCGCATGGAGGTGCGTCTCGGGGGACTCTGCAACGTGGCGGGGCAGTTGCTCGAGCATCTGCTGCCCGATATGAATGTGGCGCCGCTGCTGATGAACATCTACAACAACGTGGACTACAACTGTGCTAGCAGCTGCGACGACGACTCCGATAGCGTTAGTGACAGCGATAACGATAATGATAACGATAACACGGCCAAGAACGGAAAGCCATGAGCGGCTGCTGCGGGCGGCGGACCAGACAGAACGCTAAGCGAACAGTGGGAGTTCGGATGGAAGCTTCAGACGCTAAACGCCATGTTCCTGTTTCCTCAGCACATTACACATTGCTCTATTTACAGTTAGTTTCCCACAGAGAGCGAGAGCGAAGAGAAACAAAGAAAAGAGAGAGAGAGAGACACTAACTACTTCCCCGGCTGTAATTTTCCTAAACTTGAACTGTATTCATTGAGAAGACTTGAAAAGCACTACACGCTAAGCTCTAGTTCAAGGCGATCTCCTCGAGATCAGGCAATGCATTATTGTAGATACTCGCTTATTGTTAAACGAAAGCAAAAAAGGCACACACAAACAGAGAAACACTCACTCACACATATGCACACACACAGACACACATATGGACATACTATTAAGAGAGACGGGCAAATAAAGAACTGTTATTCAATTTGGATCTTGATTCAGCTATAAAGTGCAGTTAGAGATCAGTGAAAGACCATGGCAACTTATCATCTGTATTATCTTTAGAGCTAAGTAATATGTTGAAAGGAAGCGACTTTTTTTTATGTAAGCGAGTTCCGATAAGACCGTTTAATGCTATATTCCATTTTTAATAAACCGAAAGGGTGTCTATAGCGACGCTTCCAAAATTGTTGACTATAATATTGAATAGTTGTATTTTTAATTGAGAAATTTTTCATAATGAAGAAAAAATCAGTACTTAGTTCTAAACTATTCTCGTAACGCATTGTCGTTGTATTATCAACGAATCAAAAAAAGACCTTATTATGGAGTCTACTTCAACTTCATTAGAAACTATTCTATTAGACATTTGATATTTTATTCAGAATAAATCAGAAAGTTTCTATGGGCTATAGATGCCATTATATACTTCATGAATCGGAACAAAATTAAAGTAAATTTGATTTTGCAATTTAGGCGAGAAACAATTCAATATTCGATTTTTAATGAATAAAAAAACCTTGTCATAAGGCCTAATTCGATTTTATTCCATACGAATCTATAGGCTAAAGGTTGTTCATTCCAAAGTAATCGAAATGGTATTAAAGGGAACATTCGAATCTGTATTCTTAGTAAATCAAGATCCTAAAAGGTTCCTTAAGGAATGTGGAATCAAGAGGCTTTCCATGACGTGTCTCATGTGCTATATTCTATATTTCCAACGAATCGAAGGCCTAATCTAATATTTCAGTCTTATCGAATCAAAAAGGCTCCATAGGGTGTACATTCGAATCCAAAAATCCCTTAAAATAATTTCATTCGATGATTAATTCTTTAAGAATCTGGAAGGTTCCCATGACATGTCTATGCGCTATATTCTATTCCCAACGTTTGATACGATAGGTTCTCAAATAGGTCACAGTAGATGAGAGGAGAGGGGTATGTGGAAACCCATGTAATGCCGTATCTGTATTGCGTACTGTACAAATCTGCATAATCGCATACGGCCGCACATCGTACTATCGCGTATCTAGGGAGAACGGGTAGTTCCGGAGGTAGTTCCCATTTGTCTGGCTGGCTGCCTCTCTTATCTCACGATGCGGCAAACAAAAAGCCCCAAATGTTCGGATCGATATCACATTTTGTGTGTGTTTTCTGGCTTCTGTATCTGGTTTCAGTTTCGGATTTGTTTTTGTTTCTGTCCTTTTTACTATCTGGCCGCATCGAGAACTCTGGGCATGACTCAATATAAATCGTGTTTGGCATAAAATCCACAATCTACAATAAGCCCCAAAACCGTTTTGACAACGACGACGATTATGAACGAAAAGAGAAGAAGAGGAATAACGAGAAAATAAACGTTACCATTGCCATTTCCGTTTGTCCCGTTTGCCATTTTTGTGCGAAGAAATTGCATTTTTTATGGCGTGCGGTTTGTTTGGGATGGGGAACTGGGGGAACGGGGGTCTCAGTACAACAGTTAAGAACGAATTGCCTTGAGGTCTATTCAGAAGGGGAGACCGGGGGATTAAAGCAACAGAATGAGAACGAGATAACGAAACAGAAAGCAAAAGCAGATCCAACAAAAAGAAAAAAGGCAAAGGCCTAAATCCAACAATGAAAAAACGACAGCTACGCTGTGCAGGTGGTTTTTGAATGATGTGTGCGTGCAATACTATTGCGCGTACTATCGTACAATATATAGTAGACTGTAATAGACCGAGTGTGCTCATTGCATAAACATAGAGGGAACTTGCTACAAAAAGAGCGTGGAAAACTTTTCGTTTTCAAAAGCTATTTTCAAAAACCTACGCGATAATTTGATCGACACATGTTTGCGAAGAATGCGAAAATTGTTTTGAGTTTCCTTTGTGATCAGTCTCAATGTGAAAAATGTTTTGAATTCGATACATGCGATATGCCTGTTCTACATAGCTAAATTTTATTGATACGTGCCGATTTTATGGATTTTGCTTTAATCGGCAAACGAAAATGGGGATACGATACGGTGCGATAGTACGCTCGATAGTTTTGCAGTTAGACGGTTTGGGTCGTGTTGCAGCTATGACTAGGCTGAAAGCAGACACATACACATATGTACACACACACACGTACAGGTGTGCGTGGAGTCAAAATAGTTGGATGCGAGCACAAGCGTTTGTCTAATTTTTGGGGGAAGGGTTAAGTGTGGTCGTGTCGTGTAGTGGAGTGTAGAGCGAGCATGTGTAGGTTAACATAGGTGAAGTTCAAGGTGGTGTGTGAAAGAGAGAGAGAGAGAGTAGGTAGGTAGGTAGAGAGAGAGACAGAGAGAGAGAGAGAGAGAGTAGGCAGCACACCTCTGGTTTGGCCTTGGACTGGAACGTTACGTAGCACAAATCCTCGTAGACCTTCTCGTCGTCCTCGCTGTAGATGTCGTTGATGTACGCGTACTCGTGCTCCGTGGACAGTTGAATGGACGATCGATAGTTGTAGACGGCGGCTGCGGCCCGCTGCAGTCGCTGGCTCTCGCTGACGAAGAGCGACGACGACGAGGAGCTCGTCGAGGCGCAGTGCCTGGAGCTGGCGGCGGCGCTCGTGCCGCTTGCTGCAATCGACGTTGCTGCAGCTGACAACGCTGCTGCCGCCGCCGCTGCTGCGGAAGTGCTCGGCTTGGGTGACGCCTCGTTCTGCGGCGTGGGCGTCACACAGTCCGCACTGCCGGCAGAGGGGGCGGTGTTCACATCGAGGGTCTCCAGATCGAAGGAGAGTGCGCGCAGCTGGCTTTGGACGGAGCTTGGGTTGACGTCGATGATGACGGAGTCGTTGTCGATCGTCGAATCGCACATGTTTGAGAGCGAGTCCTCGATGTAGTCGTCGATGTCTTCGGTGCCGTTCTCAATGGTTATGTCGCTGTTCTCGTCCTCCACAGAGAGCGAACCACTGTGCGAGGTGCGCTCGTAGTACTCCGAGGAGGAGGAGCCTGTCGCGTCGATGCTGCTGGCCTTCTTCATGTCGTTGCTGGCGGTGGTCCGGGGGGAGATGGTGGTTGGCAGGGAAGCGGGGTGCGTACGGGCAAGGGGGCATGGCGACACATACACACACACACACACGAAAGGAGGAAGAAACATCGCACACACACAAACAGTGAAGTCGCGGGAAAGTTACGACGATTTACAGTAGGCAAAGAAAGAGAGAGAGAGAGAGAGAAAGCGACAGAGGGGAAAAGACATGCGGAAAGAGAAAAAGGGGATAGGGTGGAAAGGGAAGGTAGAGGGAGTTAGAAAGATTAAGAGAAACGTGTGAGAAAATGGGGAGTTGGAGCGAAAAGTTAGATTAGAAGGAAAGAGGAATAGAGAGAAAGAAAAAGAGAATAAGAGAGATAAAAGAGAGAAAGAGAAAGGAGAGTAAGAGAGATGAGACAGGATGAAACAATGAAGTGAGAGAAACAGAGATAAGCAAAAGAGAAGGGAGAGTAAGAGAGCGCAACAGTAGGGGGACAGAGAGACGGATATTGAATAAGGAGAGAAAGGAGAGCGAGATAGAAGAAAGAGAGAGAGAGTGAGAAAAGAGAGAGAGGAGAGAGCGTTAGATAAAGCATGGGCATGGATATTTGTTGGTTTCTGTTTTCAGTTCTTGTTGTTGTTTTTTTTTTTGTTGTTGTAGATAAGCAGGCAGACAAGGGCTTAAGCGGGTCTCGGGTCTCGGGTCTGGGTCTGCGTCTGTGGGGTCTGGGCTCTCGGGACATTGTCAGCTACGTGAGCGCATAATGGGGACTACGCCCGGCCAAAGTTCTCGCACAGGAAATGCAGATGGATTAGATGCCGGCACGAAGCGTGCGGGGCAGTGAAAGGGTTATGGTTGGGTCAGGGCGGGTGGAATGAGGGGGGGGGGGGGGGGGGGTTTCGTGAGGCGTGGTGATTGGCACGCACTAAAGATAACACAAGGCGTTGAGTGCGCTCGTTATGCTATGCTACGGATGCAGTAACTGCAACTTACGTGGAATGCAAATCCTTGTAGATGGCCTCGTCCGAGTGCGAGCGCTCGCTGGGCGACAGCTGCAGGTTGAAGCCGCTGCAAGCAAAGGAAGGGATCAACGCCAATTACTAAATGGAGCTGGAGGCGGAGTGGCCTGGGTGCTACTTACAGCAACTCCGGATGCAGCTGCTGCACCTTGCGGCACTGCGAGAGCTTCGAGAGCGTGATGAGCACGCGATGGAAGTTGGACAGATCGTAGAGCATCGTTGGCTCGAAGAGATCCGCGTCGCGGATGTTGAAGTGATTGTGGCAGACGTCCAGGAACAGTTTGATGTTCTTGCAGCACAGGAACTGGAGGGAAAGAGAGGAAATCGTTGTAAATAACGCGGTGATGTTTCTGGGTAGCATCGCGGGGGAATACGCTGTGCCGCCCACTCACCTGCGCCATCTGGGGCTTGCGATTGAACTCCCTGGCGTCCATGCTACTCGCGTCCAGGTGGATGACAAGATTGCAGAGCAGCACGCCGTCGCGCAACGTCATTGCCAGGATGCGTATCTCGGCGTCGGGCAGCGCGGCCTTGTGGTCTGCCGGAATGACCTTGCAGCGCACCAGCCAAGCCACACACTCGCGCCACAAATCACCATTGACAGCCGCTGCCGCCGCCGCTGCCGAGGCGGAGGCAGAGGCAGAGACCGAGGTCATGCCTACAGCGCCGCTGCCAAAACTGTTGTTGGCGGCCATGGGTTAAGCTGCAGCTGCAGCTGCGGCAAGGGCAGGAGCTGGAGTCGAGGTTGTTGTTGTTCGTCTTCTTGTTGGGCGTTGGGCGGCAGCAGCTGCTGCTAGCGCTCTGCTGGCGATTGCAGCGTCTGGGGCGGATCGGGTGGCGGGGCGTCGTTCGGGGCGTGCGGCGCACGCATATAGTTTTTTTTCTTTTTCTTTTCGTTTTCCTTTTTTTTTTGTTGTGCTGTGCCTCTTTTTGTTGCTGCGCTTAATGAAAACAATTGAAATTCATCAGTTGGCCGTTGCGCGTTGCCGTCAACAGATACACAGCAACAACAACAACAATAACAGCAACAGCAACAGCAACAACAATGATAGCAACAACAGCAGCAGCAACTACAACAACAAGAGCAACTATGCTGGCAATGGCAACAAGAGCGATGCGAACGGCGAGCACTCGACGGGCACGGGAAGGCGAACTCGCGCTGAACACAGTAACACAGTAATTTGGGGCGAACGCGAGCGGCTGCAGGCTCGCTTGGTTTCTGCTCTTGCTGTATTCAATTGATATTTGATATATTCAACACTTAATAGATTGCACGGAGGCGCTTACACGCACACACACACACGCTCACGCTCTCCCACACACAGCTGAAGAGGATGCGCTTTTGAGTGTTTTACCATCGATTGTCGCAATTTGCACAATCGATAGGTTTTCACATAACTGTCGCCCCACCTCTATAGTTGCGCTGTTACGTTATCAGTCACACGCAATTTGCCATCAAGTTGCAGTTTCTTGGTTGTATTCGTTTTTGTGCTAATTAAATACTTGTAGTCAGCTTAGTTTGCAAATGCAACAAGTTAGTTGAGTCTGCTGTTATCTAACACAAGTGCTGTTAAGCTCAAAATGGCACTGTTCTGCTCAAAATGGCACTGTTAGCTGTGAAAAATATCGATAGACGTCATTTTGGTGATTGCAGTACTGAGCGCACGGTTGCATTTGTGGGCAGTGCGCGAAATTTGAATTGCAATCGTTAGTCAGAATTCTGATAAAAACAAAGTGTTTGTATTATGTTGCTGATTATATGCATTTAATGATTAATATAATTTTGAAAATTATTTAAAGTATCATTATAGAAAAAATACCACTTAAATATGATATATATATTTTGTGTTTGTTTTTCTGAGCCATTATTTTATTAAACGAAACGAAATTTAATCGCAACAAGCTCTAGTTCACGCAGAATAAGCAATTAAAATGCATAATTGAAATCTGCACATAAATCAGCTTGCGTGCATATTCCTCACATCTGTGCACAGGCCTTCCGGTCCATGGAAACAACAGATGCCTGGGCAACCATCTCTTCGACCAGCGCAGCGCTCGCTCTAGTTCGGGCATGGGCGCAGCTGTGTTTTATAGTTGTCTGCAGTGCTCGTAAACAAAACAGGGCAGAAAGAGAGACCGAAATCCTTAAGCTTCGATAAACAAAAGCTAATCCGCAGCGATGCGAGGCGCCGCGTGCACCTTACAACGGCAACAATGACGCTGGGAAGTGCCGCGTGTGTTCTGCTTTGTACTCTTCCCAGTTTTTCAATTTACAAATACTAACAAAGACCCGAGGAAGGAAAAAATAATAAATTATGAGCTTGAGATAAAACAAAAAGCGCAAATTGAACTGGGCGTAAATTAAAAAACCAAACGAGTGGGCACAGCGCAGGGGCGGAGAGCAGCAGGAACGAGCAGCGGGTAACGACCGCAGACGAGCAGAAACAGCACCTGACGCGAACTCGACGACGAGGCACAGGCACAGGCACAGGCACAGGCATTGGCACAAGCCTCGAGTTGACGGCCTGCGCGTAGAGGCAGGGAAGTCCGCCCCGGGCCGGGCTGGTTGCCTGGCCTGCGTGCCGAAATCAAAGATAACGACTCATCAACGGCGTCATAAAAACGTGACATCAATTTTATTGCTGCGGGACGTCAGCAACAACAACAACGGCAGAAGCAGCCGCACCACAGCAGCAACAGCAAGAACAGGACAAAGCAGTGAAGCCAACGGCCAAAGGAACAAAAACCAACGGCGATGGCGACGTCATCGTTCGCGCGTCGCGACGCAAAAGGTCACGGAAAAGGCAAAGCCGGAGGCAATGGCAACGGCTGAGCATAGCTGAGCTGAGCAGCAGCAGCAGCAGCGCAGCGCACTGGCGTCGACCGACTGCCGCGCCGGACGCACGCAAAAGTATTGTGGCATCAACTACGGGGCAAAAACTAACACAGCGCGCCCCAGCGAGAGCAGCAGCCGCAGCAGCGGCCTGAGCAGTGACAGTGCGTGACACATGACTAGAAACAAACGTAATAAAAAATGTTTTCAAATTACAATGAAAAAAGATAGGAAAATATGACATTTCATGTCGATTTAAAATGAAAAAAAAAATATATATATATAATATATACATATATATTTCATAATATTTATTTGATATATTTATTTTATAATTATGATTTATTATACGATATTATCATATATATATTAATATATACATATGTTTATTTGCACAAGTCCTTGTCAGCTATAAGCAAAATTTATTTAAATAGAAAATGAAAATCAAGTAGAATGAGCAGTAACAGTGCGTGACACATGACTAGAAACAAACGTACAAAAAATGTTTGAAAAGTGCACTAAAAATAAATAGGAAAATATGACTTTTCATGTCGATTTAAAATTTAAAAATATATATATAAGATAATATAAGATATATAAGATATAAAATATACATATACATTTAATTATATTTATTTGATATATTTATTTTATTATTATATTATTATATATACATATGTTTATTTGTACTTGTACTTGTCAGCTAACGTATAAGCAAAATTGATTTAAATAAGAATGAAAATCAAAAGGAAATTTAAATTTCTAATTTCTATTTTCATAAATATAACTATATATTATATATGCCTGTTTAAGACAGATAATAATGAATTATATTGTTCGTTCCCAATCGAGTTCTTGTCTTGCAGTCTTTAGTTTGCAGACTGCACTCAGCTAATATTATTCCCAATTTGTTGGCAGCCTTTGCTGACGCGAACATGGTCACTCTAATACTCTCTGTCGCCCCACTGTACACTTGCCCATTCATCTGCTGCGCAAGTATTTGCACTATAAAAATCTTATTGATGTTTGTTTTTGTTTCTGTTTTTGTTGCTGCTGCCGATGCCGATGCTTCTGCTGCTGCCGCTTTTCGCTGCTCGCGCTACAATTTGCTGCGCAGCCAAGACGGCGCCAGCGGAACGCACAAAGAGCAGGCAAATAATACAATGGGGCAGGCGACAAAAGTGTGGCAAACGCAGGCGAGGCGAGCTCCAATTAGGAGTTGATTGGAATATACAAATCATAACGGATATATTCAATAGAAAGTAGAAAAATCTCTGAAAGAGATAGAAAGAAATTAAGAGACAGAGAGATAGAGAGAGAGAGATAGAGCGAGAGAGAAAATCGAGATTAGGAGAAGGTAATACCGAATTATACAGTGGGAAGAGAGTTTAATAAATACCAAGAGTGAGAGAGAGTCGTAGGTGAAGGCATAAACTGAGAGAAGAATGGACTAAGATAAGCAAAGTTATTAAAAGTAATATAAATATGAACCAGAGAAAAACAAAATAAGAAAGAGAATGGAAGAGAAAAATATAGATTGAAAAAGACAGAGTCAAAATAGGGGAATATAAGAGAAAGAATATGAGGAAGTTGCCGAGATGTTGACTGAATAAAAGAGTAAGAAGTTCAGAGAGGATAACGAGAGGCACCTCTAGTAACGATAGCGTATGACTTGGTGCTACTTTCCCACCAGTTGGCTATCCAAATTCATTCATTCCATGGCTACGTAACCTCACTCTCCATGTAACTGTCCAGCACATGCTTTTATTGTCCCAATTGAACGGGCAGTTTTATTTGCATTTCTTTTTCACTGTCACTAAAATTTAACACGCAAATCAAGAGAGGAGGAAAGAGAGAGTGGGACAGAGTGCGAAAGAGAGGCTAACCCTGCGGACAGGTTGACTGCTCGCCGAAGAAGCAGAAAGAAGTTCCAGCAATTCGCCTGATTAATTATTGAATATTCCCCTGGCGCGCGTTAAAATTCATTTGATGCGTTTCTTGTCGCCTGTGCCAAAAGTTCGCTCTGCGCTATATGCGATTTGTAGTTGTTATGTTATATATGTACACAGCTGTAGTGTGTTTGTGTGTGTAGTATACATTTCTTTTGCTTGATGAAACGCCGGCAAATCGCTCAAAGGAGAAAGAGTGAGACTTCGGCACTTGGAGATATATTTCAAGTATTTAGACAAGTTTTTCGGTAGTTGCAGCATAAATAAATAAATGAAATCAATTCGCAGCAGGGTTACCAGCGTACTGACAGTCAAATGCTGGGGGAGGGAAGTAGGAGGACTGGAGTAGCAGTTGGAGTGGCAGTGGAAACCCCTCGTCCGACTCGTTGGCTGTTATCGAGCGCGCCGTGACGCCTCCCACGCACGCACCAACTTGATTAATTGTCAGCGTTGTCGCAGCAGCAGCAACAACTGAGGCGGCAACAGCAATAACAAGTAAAGAAATATGCCGTCTAGCGCTCTCGATTGTTAGATACCATTCACCATGTTAAGTTGGCCTGAACTTTATTCGGATTATGTCATTAATTGTTCACTTCAACGGGCTTTCAACAATAAAAGCGGTCTCAACTTTAGAGAAAACTATTTACCATATAGCTAGAAATGCTGATTGCTTGTGCGTTCGGCTTGTAATATGCTGCGAATGGCAAAGACATAGTTAGCATAACATTATAACACACAAATTTTTCTTAGTATTTAAGTTCAAAAACGAAAATATTGATTTTCTGAGGTAATAGAAATTTGAGCTAAATTAAATCTGTGTATTCTATCTCCACAAACAGACGGACGGACGGACAGACAGACGGACAGACAGACAGACGGACAGACAGACGGACAGACAGACGGACAGATAGACGGACAGATAGACGGACAGACAGACGAACAGACTGACGGACGGACAGACAGACGGACAGACAGACGGACAGACAGACGGACAGACAGACGGACAGCCAGACGGACAGACAGACGGACAGACAGACAGGCGGACAGAAAGACAGAATGGCAGACAGACGGACAAACGGATAAACAGGCAGCTGGACGGGTAGACAGATAGACCGGACTTTTATCAATAATATTTATTCTTTGCTCGGCCTCATTTTGTGTGTAACGTAAAAAGCATTTGCACCAAACTTATATACTCTTTCTACCCATTATCAATGGGTTCATGGCATTACAACAACTGGCAAGTGGCAAGTGCCTCAAATCACGTACAACAACGAATGTCGCAGGTGAAACGCTGCACAGAGGTCGTTCGAGAGGGAGCAAGGGGAGAGGGAGATAAGGGGGAATTGGGTGGGAGAGAGCTAGAGTGGGATATGGCGTGGCCTGTGGCAGTGGCAGTATGCAGGGTGGCGGGGACAAGTCTCAGGTACTCAGCTACTCGACTGCGTGGCAACTCGGCTACTTAGATTTGGCTCAGCTCTGTTGTTGCTGCCACGCATTAACATAAATAAATCACTTGGCGCCATCAATCAGTCTGTTTGCATTTGCCGCACAGCCAGTGCCCCTAGCACACCACACTCTACCCGATAGCACCCGACACTACCCCACGCCTATTCCAGCACTTCTGCGTTCGTTCTTTGTGCGATTTGTCGTCGTCGTCGTCGTCGTCGCCTTGATTTGCTTTATGCTTACGCGCATATTTCTTTGATTTATCGATGTCCCGACTATTAAGCAATTAACTTTTGGAGCTGCGTTCCGTCCACCTCCACCTCGATCTCTCTCTGTCACTCCTTCTTTCTCCCTCATGGGAGTGCGCAAAAAATAAAATAAACAAGAAGCGGGCAAAGTGTGACCCCCATTCGGGTCACATCTATAACTTCCCGATATGAGATGTATGTATGTGCTTTTTCTCTGAGCTTTGTGTCAAACATAAATTTTCTCGTCAACCAGTAGGTATAAGTAAAAATGTTATGAAACTTTTTTTTATAGAGAATATAATTTGCACACACAAATACACATATCTGTGTGTGTGTCTACGCGTGTGTGAGTATGTGTGTATCTGGGACGGGCAATGTGAGCGAGCGTGTCGCGATTTTTCAACTTTTTCCTACTTTTAAAACACCATTATCTCGTTAAGGGTTGAGAATTTTGAAAAATATCATATTACCTTTTTTGTAGAGAATTTAATTTCGGCTCGAAAAGTTTCTTACGACTTTCTTCAAAACCCCGTCGTTTACGAGATAGAGCCGAAAAAAGCAAAAAATACCCAAAAAATCGTGCTTTTTGGCGAATTATTAAAAAACTATAACATATAACCCTCTTAAACTCCTTTCAGACCTAGATGGCGGTGAAACGAATCTTTCAAAAAAAAAAAGTTCAAATCGGTTCAGTAGTTTATGAGAAACCGCTGACACAAAAAAATCTCACATACGAACATACTCTCATACACACACACACACACACACACACACACACAGAACCCTCATTGAAAATGGGTCAGGGGGATGTGAAACGTCGAGAAACGTGAAAATTTCAAGGATTTGACACTCTTCAAAATCGGGGTCGTTACAATAACTTCCCTAAATCGGGAAGTTAAAAAATAACAAAAATATGTATGTGTGTGTGTGTGTGTGTGTGTGTGTGTGTGTGTGTGTGGGTGGACGGGTGGGTGTGTGTGGGTGGACGGGTGGGTGTGTGTGGGTGGACAGGTGGGTGGGTGAGTGTGTTGTTGGGGGGGGGGGGGGGCGATGTGAGCGAGCGTGTCGCGATTTTTCAACTTTTTCCTACTTTTAAAACACCATTATCTCGTTAAGGGTTGAGAATTTTGAAAAATATCATTTTACCTTTTTTGTAGAGAATTCAATTTCGGCTCGAAAAGTTTCTTACGACTTTCTTCAAAACCCCGTCGTTTACGAGATAGAGCCGAAAAAAGCAAAAAATACCCAAAAAATCGTGCTTTTTGGCGAATTATTAAAAAACTATAACATATAACCCTCTTAAACTCCTTTCAGACCTAGATGGCGGTGAAACGAATCTTTCAAAAAAAAAAAAGTTCAAATCGGTTCAGTAGTTTATGAGAAACCGCTGACACAAAAAAATCTCACATACGAACATACGCACATACACACATGTGAGCGAGCGTGTCGCGATTTTTCAACTTTTTCCTACTTTAAAACACCATTATCTCGTTAAGGGTTGAGAATTTTGAAAAATATCATTTTACCTTTTTTGTAGAGAATTCAATTTCGGCTCGAAAAGTTTCTTACGACTTTCTTCAAAACCCCGTCGTTTACGAGATAGAGCCGAAAAAAGCAAAAAATACCCGAAAAATCGTGCTTTTTGGCGAATTATTAAAAAACTATAACATATAACCCTCTTAAACTCCTTTCAGACCTAGATGGCGGTGAAACGAATCTTTCAAAAAAAAAAAGTTCAAATCGGTTCAGTAGTTTATGAGAAACCGCTGACACAAAAAAATCTCACATACGAACATACTCTCATACACACACACACACACACACACACACACACAGAACCCTCATTGAAAATGGGTCAGGGGGATGTGAAACGTCGAGAAACGTGAAAATTTCAAGGATTTGACACTCTTCAAAATCGGGGTCGTTACAATAACTTCCCTAAATCGGGAAGTTAATAATGTGGCAAAATGCAAAAAGTTGCTGCCACCCTGCGGCACAAAGTGCAAACAAGCATCGGACGCTGCGTTGCGGTCATTTTTATTCATTATTCCCAAAGAGACACAGCGAGGAAGAGAGAGAGAGAAAGACATGTAGTGAAACAGAGAGGGATAGAGCGAGGTAGAACGAGCAGAGACGCAGCAGCAAGGACAAAGCGTGCACCGAAAGAAGGACACAACACAAGCTCCAAAAAAAAAAAAAAAAAACAAGAAGCGGGCAAAGTGTGACCCCCATTCGGGTCACATCTATAACTTCCCGATATGAGATGTATGTATGTGCTTTTTCTCTGAGCTTTGTGTCAAACATAAATTTTCTCGTCAACCAGTAGGTATAAGTAAAAATGTTATGAAACTTTTTTTTATAGAGAATATAATTTGCACACACAAATACACATATCTGTGTGTGTGTCTACGCGTGTGTGAGTATGTGTGTATCTGGGACGGGCAATGTGAGCGAGCGTGTCGCGATTTTTCAACTTTTTCCTACTTTTAAAACACCATTATCTCGTTAAGGGTTGAGAATTTTGAAAAATATCATATTACCTTTTTTGTAGAGAATTTAATTTCGGCTCGAAAAGTTTCTTACGACTTTCTTCAAAACCCCGTCGTTTACGAGATAGAGCCGAAAAAAGCAAAAAATACCCAAAAAATCGTGCTTTTTGGCGAATTATTAAAAAACTATAACATATAACCCTCTTAAACTCCTTTCAGACCTAGATGGCGGTGAAACGAATCTTTCAAAAAAAAAAAAGTTCAAATCGGTTCAGTAGTTTATGAGAAACCGCTGACACAAAAAAATCTCACATACGAACATACGCACATACACACACACACACACACACACACACACAGAACCCTCATTGAAAATGGGTCAGGGGGATGTGAAACGTCGAGAAACGTGAAAATTTCAAGGATTTGACACTCTTCAAAATCGGGGTCGTTACAATAACTTCCCTAAATCGGGAAGTTAATAATGTGGCAAAATGCAAAAAGTTGCTGCCACCCTGCGGCACAAAGTGCAAACAAGCATCGGACGCTGCGTTGCGGTCATTTTTATTCATTATTCCCAAAGAGACACAGCGAGGAAGAGAGAGAGAGAAAGACATGTAGTGAAACAGAGAGGGATAGAGCGAGGTAGAACGAGCAGAGACGCAGCAGCAAGGACAAAGCGTGCACCGAAAGAAGGACACAACACAAGCTCCAAAAAAAAAAAAAAAAACAAGAAGCGGGCAAAGTGTGACCCCCATTCGGGTCACATCTATAACTTCCCGATATGAGATGTATGTATGTGCTTTTTCTCTGAGCTTTGTGTCAAACATAAATTTTCTCGTCAACCAGTAGGTATAAGTAAAAATGTTATGAAACTTTTTTTTATAGAGAATATAATTTGCACACACAAATACACATATCTGTGTGTGTGTCTACGCGTGTGTGAGTATGTGTGTATCTGGGACGGGCAATGTGAGCGAGCGTGTCGCGATTTTTCAACTTTTTCCTACTTTTAAAACACCATTATCTCGTTAAGGGTTGAGAATTTTGAAAAATATCATATTACCTTTTTTGTAGAGAATTTAATTTCGGCTCGAAAAGTTTCTTACGACTTTCTTCAAAACCCCGTCGTTTACGAGATAGAGCCGAAAAAAGCAAAAAATACCCAAAAAATCGTGCTTTTTGGCGAATTATTAAAAAACTATAACATATAACCCTCTTAAACTCCTTTCAGACCTAGATGGCGGTGAAACGAATCTTTCAAAAAAAAAAAAGTTCAAATCGGTTCAGTAGTTTATGAGAAACCGCTGACACAAAAAAATCTCACATACGAACATACGCACATACACACACACACACACACACACACACACAGAACCCTCATTGAAAATGGGTCAGGGGGATGTGAAACGTCGAGAAACGTGAAAATTTCAAGGATCTGACACTCTTCAAAATCGGGGTCGTTACAATAACTTCCCTAGATCGGGAAGTTAAAAAAAAAATATGCGATAGTCTCGTCTCCACCCATCCCTCTCCCTACCCATCTTCTCTTCTCTCTCTCTTTCTCTGGCGGCGACTAACCTTCGAGCGAAATATGTTAGCCAGAGATTTTAACTTAATCATAATTAATTTAATAGTTTTCAGTTTGTTTTTACAATGTCGCTGTGTTGCCTGCAACTTTTTTATGTGCTTCGTAAAGTAAGGAAAACTTTTCGCTTTTGGTCGAAAATCAGAAACAATTTTGCAACTGAAAAATGGAAATGGGGAAGGCATTGGTGCGATAGTATCGTATATTGAAATCGAAAATTACATGTATATAAGTGTCGGTGAAATGGAATAGTTGTTTAACTCTTTGGATATATTAATATATGTTTATTATTTTTAGTATGTACTACCGAAGACATCGAAAACTTAGGACATTATCGAAAACTATCGCGAATGAAAGCGGAAAGAAAACACTTGTGCAACTAGTAAGATTATATATCTTTAAGTACTTTCATTATCAAAGTTCTGATTCATCGAGGAACTATTGAAATTATATAAAAAATAGTAGAACTATTGTAAACAGAAATTTGTTTTAAAAACATTTTCCTAAATTGTTTATTGGAAGATTTTTCTGCCATTGAGAATATAATGAAAAATCTATGAAAAACATCGATAGTATGATAGTATCGAATCGACCGAAAGTAAGCGCAATCAATTGAACTTTCAACATATCAAATTGATTATGATACTTTTTTTTTTTTTTTGTGAGATTTCTATAGAAAATATGTGAAAGTTCCACTTTTCTATGATCCTGAAGCAATCGCAGTTTAGTTATGCGTGAACCTTCTTAATCATCGCAATACTATAGATAGATATAGTTCTCGATAGAAATCGAGAGACGTTCAAGCAGCTGTTTTGTTCAGAGTCAGTGTATGCTGCTCTCTCAGCTGGAATACAAAATAATACTTGGCTAGGCGGCCTACCTACACTTAGTTCTCCCAATTCAAGTTCTTCACCCTCCGCGGACGATAATCTCCCATCCGATTGCTGAGCATCCACTGGGGCTTTGCTCTTTTCAAGGTCCGGTAAATGCAAATAAATAGTTAATCATGGTCGATGCTCCCGGGATGCGTCTCCGACTTGTTGGGGATAATGTCTGTGGTAGCGAGTAGATTTATTGGAGTGCGCCATCTAGCGGCAGGCAGCGCCAGTCACAGCTACAGCACTAGAGCATACTTTTGTGCTCTTATTACATACACGTGTGAGCCGAGCTGCATAATTAAATGCCACAGAAATGAGCTTAATAATTACTTAGTCAACCCAAAAGCAAAACAAAAAAAAAAAAGAAAACAAACATGAAAAAATGAGAAAAGAGAAAGGAGAAAAAGCGAAGCACAAAAAACCTAATAAATAATAATAAGCAAAACAAACAGGAGCTCGGGGAAAAGAAATGAAAGCGAAAGGCGCAAATTAATTGAGGCAACACACGTGCTCTGTCTGTGTATGTGTATCGTTTATATGCGTGTGTGTCGCATGTGTATGAAAACTTTAATAAAGTTCACCTTTTTTCATTCATTCATTTTGCGTATTTTGCCTTTTAATTTTGCTACATTTTTAATACATTCGTTTTGGGCAACATCCACACATGCCTGTCTGTATGTTTGTCCGTATGTCTGTCCGTGTGCTTGCCCCTCTTTCTGTCTGTTCAAAGTTTTGTCTGTCTGTCTATAGAGTATACACATTGCCAAATGGTTGCATACACACGCACATATACATATACACTCGAGCTCAGACTCACACAGATGCGAGTTTTAGCAGTTCGAGTGAAACGCTTTCGGAGCAAAATGTTTTCTGCGCCGGGGCATATGTCTTTGAGAGCGGCGAGAAAACGCATTGAAACTGCCCACAGTCGGTGCCAAAAATATGCGTATTATGAGAGCAAAGAGAAATATGCCAAGTGACTCATAACAGAGAAAAGGAAAACGAAAGCAGGAATGCTTTGAGGAAAGACTTGTCCGTCGTTTATAGCAACTCAATGGCACTATAAATGTTAATGCGTATTTAAAATGGTACTTGACTGCACTTAAACGTTTCTATATATACACACATATATATATTTAAAAAGGAGCTGGCTTTCGGGTCAACATTTTATGGCCAGTTTCTGGTAGATCCATAAAATTGTATTTTAACAAGTCAAAATGCAAATTCTAAATGGTCTTAAATTGTGATTTTATAGCACAGTATCTTTAAAATTCTGTCTGCAGTTTGCACATTCATGTTGCAAGCATCAAGATAAAGTATGAAATCAATGAATCAGCAAGAATAACATTTTCGAATTGATTTTTTATGGCTCAATAGTTGTGTTTATTATGGCAAGTTTTCCCCGAATAGTTTTAGCTAAAGGCCAGTATACTTGTAGTAACTTATTACAGCTAGTGTATGAGACTACACACTACCCTACATACGTGTATATACCATGTATGTGTATGTATTTTGGAGTTACACTTTTATAGCGAGTTTATAGCACGCCATAAGTACATCTACTTTTTTAGGCATGTCCAAGTGCAAATGCCAGTAAGTTTTTTGCTCATTTCTTGCCAACCATTCCACGTTTGTGCACAAATTTACGAGTGGCGCATACTTTCACAGCGAACTGTAGTCCTCTGCGTGGCGAACATTTGTGCCTGTGCGAAAACATAAACAACCAAAATTTCGACCGAGACTTTTGCAAGAGTTTCCAAAATAGACAATGGCCACTCTTTCAAAGCGAACGCGCCCCCAATAACAGCAGCAGCTGCAACAACAGCGAAAGCAACAGCAACAGCAACAGCAACAGCAACAACAACAACGAGAAAGGAGAGTGCAACATTTTGAAGGCAGCAACAGAACGGAAACAAAGCCGAAAAATTGCCTCGCAGTCGACAAACATACACACACACACACACACACGCACACACACAAGCACACACACATAGCGAAGTCACTCGGCCAAAACGTGCAAAAACTATTTTCAAACTCTAACAACTTGCTTGGCCAACAACAACAGCAACAACAAGGGCAACACAAACAACAGTTGTTGGCGACGAGGCTGCCAAAAGTATTTGCAAAAGTCAAGGGCAGCCGAAGGGACCAGAACCTGAAGCGGCGCCTCTTCCAGGCCCGCTCGCTTTCCTCCTCTCTGTCTCTCTCTCTATTTGGCTCTCCCTCTGACCAGTGCGAAAAAAACCAATCAATAAATGCGAAAAATTGCCCCCCAAAAAAAAACTCGCACACTCGCACAACAAATTTAAAAAGCCGCCAAGCCAAAGACAACAACACGAAGTAAGAAGGGAAACCGCCGCGGAAAGCCAAAGAAAAGCTGCGTGAAAAGCTGACCGGAAAACGCCGCTCCTCCCTTCTACCTCTCTCTTTCTCTCTCTCTCTCTCTCTCTGCACCTCAATCGCAGAGTTTCAGTTACTTTTCGCCTGCTCGGCGACACTTTGCTGCAAATGGTTTCTATTCGCTTGGCCCGCACTGTACTGCAAGGCGAAATGATTGTTTTATCAGCGAAAATTGTTTGCAACTCGCTCAGCAAACTTTGGCGGCCTAATTGCAACTTAATTGGATTTAAGCGAGGATTGTTTGTGGGAATGGGCAGTACTCGATTGGCAGATACCCTGGAACTTCGGCATTGCTGGAGTATCTCTTGATCTCCTTTAATGACAGTTTAGGCAAATGCAATTGAGATTGGGCAAAGTCTGTTGGTCTGTTCAAGCAGAGGCAACCGCATAACTTGATACCCTGGATTTTTTGAGCTAGAATTAGCAAATATGAATGAGATTTTCTAAATTCTATTGGTCTGTTGCCTTACGATTATCTTCCGGAGGGGAAGGCGTTTAAAGAGCTGAGTGTTTCGGTTGACCAGCGACTAGTTATTACCCTGGAATCTAAGACATTGTTTGAGTAATTATGTATATCTTGTAATTACAATTGTGAATGAGATTTTGCAAATTCTATTTGCCTGTTTGTCTCGCGGGGAAGGCGGAGAGAAAGGGGTCAAGGGGCATATGCTCAGCTTGTAATTAGCTTTTCTTCCATTGTTATAAATCAAAATTTGTCAGTGCTCTTGACTTGACTCCTTGCCTCTGGCCAACTGGTAATCTAATGCTTTAACAATGTGCAAGGACCTCTTCCCGGACACACACACACATGTGAAACCCTACACAATGTGCATTGTGTGCTCCGCTCCCAGAAGGTGAGTGAGTGAGTGAGCAGCTCATTGTATAGATGTGATTAAACCCGATATGCCGGACTAATAAGCGCAGCTCTCTGCCAGCTCGCAGAAGCCGACTAACGGATTTGGATTCGGTCTATATATCTTAATGTGATGCAGATGATGATGTGCCCGATGGGGCTGAATGTGTTGCATGCGCAACAGGCGCAGAGTCCTATTCATGCTATTCGAACTCTGTGTGTATGTATGTGTGTGTGTATGTGTGTGCGGGAGTCTGTGCGTCATGTCCATGTCGATGTTCGTGTCCAGCTACGGCTCGCTCCACTTACAAATTGAGCAACAGCAGAGCAGTAAGTGATGGATGTGCTGCTGCTGTTGCTGTTCTTGCTGCTGAAATATGAAGCCCAATAAAGACAGAGACAGAGACAGAGAGAGAGAGAGAAAGAGAGCGAGCGAGCGAGCGAGCGGGAGGACATTGCAGAACTGAGCTCAGCTCGACTTTGGGACTCTTCATCAGGCACCACAAAAGTTTCTGGCACAGTCAATTGCGGCAAAATGTCACTCAATTTAAACTTGCCGCTAACTGACTTCCCAACTACCTGACTGCCCTGACTACACGGACTGTCCGGAGCACCCGGGCACACCCACCGCACCGCACCTGGGTGGCAAGTCCCCACTACCTTCGGCCCCGCATCGGCATGTGAGTGCAACTGCAAGTTTGCCTTCGGTTTTGCCCCATTGAAATTTGGAATTGCTGCAAATGGCGACGCGACGCGCTGATGGCAGCTCACGGAATCGAAATTGAAACCAAAATCAAGCGTAAAATTCATTTAAAATGTTCGCACTCCACACACACCTACCACCCCCCTCCCCTCACTCTCTGCCCTCTTGCCCACTCTTCGCAGTCATTCGTGTGCCCAGCAAATAAAGCGCCAAAACGCAGCGCAACGCAAAAATCGCCAGGGCTGGCGCAATTCAAGCAGAAAAAACAAAATCAGTTCATCTTTGATCAATTCATTTGGCTTAGAGATGGTACAGACGGTTGGTTGCGATTGTTGGCGATAGTTTGTGTTAATAGAGAAAACAATTATTTTAAAGGGAAAAATTGAATGTTCAACCTTCTAAAATTAGTATAAAGAATTAATTTTTTTTTTTTTACTATTCCATGTATTTGTTTTATTTGTCAACCAATCTTTAGTTTGTTTGGCTTGTCGCAATAAAGTTTTGCTTAGAGATGATGTAATCAGCCGATAGTTAACGATAGTATAATAATACAGTATAAATGTAAGCAACAATTTTGCTCTTTTCTAGAAGATTAATTTTGCTTCTAAAAATAAAGAAATCACTTCAATCAAAAATACAAATTACAAATGTTAAAATTTGTGTGAATATTAGTACCCTTTGCCTTTGCGTATGTCATTTTTATCGATTAGCTATCGTTATAATTTAATTTTTTTATAGAACGTTTAATAATCCCAATACTATTACAAGACAAGAGACATATTGATATATCTGTTTTAACTATAGTTAGCTATACTATGAGCTATAGCAGCTATACTGTAGGAAGCTTTTCTATAAGCTACATCAGCTATACTATAGGTAGCCTTACTATAAGCTTTCGTTATCTTTTGGTACTATAGAAAACGAATTAACGGTCAGTTTTATAAGCTTATTACACAATCTTTAACAGAGACATATTGATATATCTGTTTGTACTATAGGTATATTCGATTCAATTCTCATCTGCCTTATGGCGAAATTCGAATACCAATCAAAACCTGCCTACCATCTCCCGCAGCCCATCTACATGGTGCTTCGCTTCGCTGTGCCAATCTAATTATGATCTCAAGTTAAATCGAGTCACAACTCGGGCTAATCGAATTACGCGTTCGGCTTCTCAGATGAGTTCTGGGATTTGCAGCCCTGCACTCTGGAAATTTAACCTTTATTTGCTACAGTTAAATGCGCGGGCGTTTGCTGGTTCCGTGTGCTTGTGTGTGTGTGTGTGTGTGTGTGTGTGTGTGCTGGTGGGCGGTGCTGTTAGGGTGGTATTAGAGAGAGGCGTGGCACGTGTGTGTGGGTAATTGTTGGCGCGCTTGATTTGATTGAAAGTCGTGGCAAGTGGCAGGCAATGAAGACGCCAGTAGGAGACGTCAGAGGAAGAGTGCAAGGGGCGAGTGAGTGTGTGCTTGGGGGCGTGGCATATGGTTGTGTAATTGATTTTATCAATAGAAAAGCAAAGCAAAGACAAAGTGAAAGGTGTGTGTGTGCTAGGTGAAAGTTGC
This sequence comes from Zaprionus bogoriensis, assembly GCA_035046045.1. Lineage (NCBI taxonomy): Eukaryota > Metazoa > Arthropoda > Insecta > Diptera > Drosophilidae > Zaprionus > Zaprionus bogoriensis. The sequence continues at coordinate 930,194 of JAWNOI010000161.1, read as the reverse complement.
CAAGGCTAAGTATTTGCTAGCCAACCAAACGAAAACCAATTACCCGCTCGACGGGCGGGCAAGGGCGCGAGAGGCGGGGAGCAGGCAGGGTACTGCCACGCACGAACGCATTGAAATTCCATTTTTTTTTTTTTTTGGGTTTTACAATTCTTTTTTTCTTTCTATTTTCTTCTTTTCTATTTTTAGGTCGCCATTAAAAAGCATCGGTCCAGTTGACCATTGGCACCGCCAGCCATCGCAATCGCATCGCATCGCACCACGGCCAGCCCTTTTGCCATTCCTTTTCTATTCTCTCGGCCATTCTTGGGCTCATTCTTTTTTTGCTTTACATTCTTATTTGTTACCAAACTCCTTTTGCCCGGTGCCCGCGCGATTGCCACTTCCCGCGTAATTTGTTCTAATACAATTCGCCCATTCACAAAAAATAAAAGAGGAGCCCGAGAGCCCAGACCCCAGATCCTAGACCCCCGTCGACACCCTTCGAATGGGAGACAGAAACAAACTTGAGCTGCTAGGTATGTCGTGGCTTAGATACCCTAGTTTGTATGGTGGTAGATATGACTTGAAACTGACAGTGCAAACTTACCAGCTACCTTGGCACTTTACAGACTATGGCACTACGGGAAAACTAAACTTTTCGAATGGAACGCATTCTGTAGCATATTAATTGGCTGAAACTGTATTTTTCCCTAGAGGCCGATCGAATCGATTGCTAGCCATATGAACAGTCGTATTGCTGCATCTTTGTTGGTACATGCAGAGGATTCATCATCTGTTTTATATTTTATAATAGTAGGTAATTAGTAACATCTTTAGCTTTAGTCGTACAAGAGCTGCGACTTTATTTCTGGCCAATTTATAGGCATTGCCGCATCACCTCTCTTACATATATAAACATAAGCCGTATAAACATGAGTATAATTTATATGGCCTGTTACAGCTCGTGTCACAAAGTGACTGCCCGGACGAGGGTATCGAAATTGCGGACAAGTGCAAAGTAAAGCAAAGCAATCTTTGGCCTCTACAGTGCCTCACGCGCGCCTCCTTCTCTCACTCGCTTCCTCTTCCCCGCTCTTTCTCTCTGTCTCTATCTCTCTCTGCTCCCTCTCCACTAGCATTCACATCGATTTTCGCCTCGAAAGTGGATTGCTGGATAGGATAGAAAAATCCGCATTGAAAATGTGCCGCGCATCTATTTCCATATAAATTGGCTGTCGTGGAGCATCTCCAGCGCTTTCGGGCGTAGCGCGTCGAGCAACTTTGCCAATAATAAAGCGCCATTAGTGCTGCTACATAAAATGAAGCCAGAGCCGGAGCCGGTGCCAGGGACGTAGCCAGAGATATAGCCAGAGCCACAGTCAAAGTCTTGTACCCCTTGGAAGCAGACCGACACGGAGTCGGGGCATCTCCATGGATGAGTGCAGGGGTACAACTTGCCCGCGGGCCGCCTGCCTAGGGACCGCCAGATAAGCGCCGCTCGAGGTGTGCCAACACCGCACGCAGCTCTGCAACAGTAAAAACAACAGGAACAGGAGTAAAAACACAAACAACAACAATAAACAAGCAGAAAAAGCCCACTGAAGGAAACCGTTAGGCGCATACTCTTATATTATTTTTAATTGGAATTTTATTATTATTATACTTGCAATCTTTCGACATATTTGGTTATAGGCTCGAAAAAGTCTCAGTCGTACAAATTAAGAAGTAATTTGGAAAATATAATACAAACTTCCAATTATTTATTATATATAATAATTGTGAAAACTTTTAATTACAACATTCATAATAATATAAATTTCTCAAATATATTCAATGCTATATGTTATATTCAAAAATATTCAAACTACAAAAAAAAATCCAGATAAAATTTATCAACAAAATTAAAAAGTACTTTCAAATATTAAATTTACTTTCTAAATATTATAAATTTAATAGAAAACAATATGTTTATAGATATTTATGGTAACTTCTTTACCTTTACAAATTCTAATAATTTCCCAAAACATAATATTACCAATCAAATATGCCAAAATGCCACAACACCTACAAATTTCCATGCTAAACTGTATGTTATCAAGTTACCCATTTTTTTCAAACAATTTGCAAAGTTCAAACCTAATTTGAAAATCTCTTTCCGAACTTTCAAATGTGATTAACTTAGCCAAGAGCGGGCGAGCAAGTCAGACAGAGGCAGAGAGGGAGCTCGGGTAAGTTAACAGAGCCATCGATCAGCGCGATTACAGTACGTGTATATGGTGTTTTTAAATGTAAAGTACAAACCGTTCGACCATTCGACCATTAAACCGTTATTCGCATTGAAAAAAGAATGAAACCAAAAAGAAAGGGAAACACCCGAAACCAAAAGCAATGGAAGAGGGCAACGGCAATTGAACGGAATGCGAGTACCGCAACAATTCATGCAGAATATTGTTTATGTATTCAGTTCGCTATCGGATATCTTAGCATGTGCACACGCACACACACTCACGTACACGCACGCATACACACAAACACATAACCAGCACGCACGCGGGCACACGCACGCGTTTTGTAGCATACTTTTGTGCGCCCTCGAGTCGCTGAGGCCTCCGATAAGCATTGGAGCCCAGTGAAGCCCATTGGAGCCCGTCGGAGTTTGTTATGGTTAAAGTTTTTGGTGGTTGTTGTTGGCGGCGGCGGTGGCTGCGGCTGCCACTGCCGCTGCCGAATATTTTATAGCTGTCCACTTCCGTCTGCCAGCCGGACGGACGGACGTTTGCTTTGAGGCAAAGTGGGAGGAAACGCTCGGACCTTTACTGACGCCATGCACACGCTCGCACAACATTGGCCGGCGGCTCGTGCTCGTGCTCCAGCTCCACACACTTTTCGCACTGTTCCGCGACCCTGCCACTCCCCCTTTACCGCCTTCTGGCAGCGCAATCAAGAAAAGTGTTGCGATTTTATGGGGGTCATATGAAATCATTCTACACGCAAAACTCCCTATCCCAGTTCCAGTTCCAGTTGCAGTCCATGTCCAAGTGCTATTCCTGAGTGCCCGCAGACGTGTTTGTGTATGACCCGCCGTCATACGTATATGAACGCCCTGGCAGGCCGCAAATTTTTTATGGCACTCGCCCACGCAATATTTTCGGAATTCAGTTAGTTCGCGTTTATTTCTATTTGAACAAGCGGTTCTATATAAATGTAGCAGCAGCAGGTGGCGGATCTTGAGAGTTCCATATTTCCTTCGGACAACATATGAATTTCCATGTTCATGTCACATTCAAATCAAAATTCAAAATCAAATTTTTATTACCTGCAATTTTATTATATTTTCACGCATTTTTCTTCGTTCCCCCTTTTTCATCGCATTGCATAACATTTCAGAGCTGCCATATATATGGCAGGAAGTCATAGAGAATTGAGAAATGTTCTCTGTTGTCCGCTTTATTTTCACACAAGCTGCTATTTTTTCTCAAGTTACATTTCGGGTTATTATTGACATATATGTATGGCATGGGGACATATTATATATGCACAAAATATTACATTTCGCATTAGTATATGTTTGTTCTTGGAGTCAACAAGTAACAGTAAACTTGTCACTTGTTCCTGTCAGACGTATGTCGACGGTCTCATAGAGAAACAAGGTATGACCCACCTATTTCAGTGAAACAGCTAGAAGCTTGCACATTTCGTGATGTATGGCAATTAGGATTTGCTGTAAATAACCCGTCAAAGTGAGGCAGTTGTAGTGGCTGAAATATGACGAAATATATCGTGCCACACTGTTTGAGTAGCTGTGACAGATATGGCAATAGGTGTGTCAGATATATACAATACTAGTGACCCGGCGAACTTTGTTCCGCCTTAATGGCAATAAATAAGCAGTTTTTTTTTTTTTATTTTATTCGAAAAAATACAAAATAAAATTAAATAACTACATTAATCATTCATTATTATTTCTGTATTTTAGTACATAGGTTGCTCTTCACTTAAGCACCTTGTGATACACGACATTTTTTGTTTTATTATCAGGCGCAAAAACAAACAACACAGATGGTCTTCCGACCCGTGAGCATGCCACGTATAATTGACCATGGGAAAAACATGAATGTTCTAGATTTAAACCACAAACTTTTAAGGATTGGCCTTGTGATTTGTTGATTGTCATGGCAAATGCAAGACGTATCGGAAATTGAAGTCTTTTAAATTCAAACGGCATATCGGTTGGGATCATCGGGATCCTCGGGATCCTCGGAATGAGAACTTCCTCACCTTTGAATTTTCCTATCATTATCGTAGCGTAAATGACATTGTTCATCAATTTACTAACCACCAAACGCGTACCGTTGCACAGTTTTGGTTGGTTTATGTTTCGAAGCATGATTACTACAGAGCCAACCTTTAGGCGGTGGTAAGCCAGGCACGTCCAAAGAGTTTAAAAATTCAATTGGATAGTTGGTGGCTTCATCTTCATTTGTGACGCAGTCAATAGATTTGAATGAATGCATTGTTCCAATGATCTTATTTTGAATTATGTAGTTCAGGTCATCTACATCTTTATTCTTAGCCGCTAAAATTGCTCGCTCACTCAACCATTCATTATTTTTGTAGTTAGAAATAATATTTGGAAATACATTGTTGATAAGTTCGTCTTTTGATGAGACAAAATTACAGAAATTATTTGGAAATGATATTAATCCGCTCGATTCATCGACAGGTACTTGACCATTACCAATAGTCAGCAATTGCTCCGAGAAATCTTCAGCACCACAATACTCGCAAACAACGTCCATTTGCCCAATGCAAACGCTAGGATGCAAGCTGTAATCATTGCTGCAATCGTATCGAAACGCAGCTCGATTCAAATCAGCTAAATATCTTGCTCTGCGTCGCAAATTATCTATTTGTTGACTTCTGTTGTTCGCTCGACGATTCTGCATTGCCAACCGAGCTGTTTCACGGGTACTTCACTTTGCTCTCGTGATTCAGAAGCACGAAGTCGAGCCATACTATTGCGGCGCTATTCACGTGCAATTTCTTGTTCTTCTTCAGTCCTTTCATTTGCAGTATTTTGTATTCTTCTTGCATTACGGCTTTGTCGGAAAAGATTCGATCGTCTTGGTCGCGGCATTATTAATTAAACTTCACTTCACTTCAATCCACTTGTTAATTATTTATTTAATAGAAATAGTTTTAATATTGATTTCTAACAAATATCAAATTGTCATCCATACGTCATTACATAGCTGTCATTTCACGTCAATTAGATAGCTGTCATTTGCGTTTTGTTATTCCAAGTCTGATTCTTTTTTGTTATACCACGTTTTATAGTGACTGACGTTTCATGTCAAGTCACAGAGGAACGCTGTCGAACGGGATAAAAAGTATCCTATGTCCGTCTCCTGGCTCTAAGCTACCTCCCTACCAATTTTCAGCCAAATCTGTTCTGCCGTTCTTGAGTTATAAGTGGTGTAACTAACACGACTTTCTTTTATATATATAGATAACAAGCAGTATGCCTATCTATCTTTAAAATATAACGCGAGATTGCATTATAGTTTAAACTCATACTGGACTGGTAAATCAAGTACATACATATAGGTACACCTTTATCCTTCTTTCGACGAACTTTCCTTAGTATCTCACTGTAAGAGCTGCCAGACAAAGTTTCTGGCAACGTCAATGAAGTCTTGATTTGGTCCCTAATCGTTTTGTGCTATAAATAAAATCCCCAAAAGAAGATGTGTGTGTGTGTGTGTATGAAGATGCCCCGTTTCCACTTATGCCGGCATGTACTTGCTTATCATAATAATAGCTCAGTACAAATTGTTCATAAACTGAAAACAAAACTCATCATTTTAAGCTGCTTACGAGTTTTTTCCTTCTCTTTTCATTCTGCTGCCATGCGCTTCGTACCTTCGTTCATCGCTCCACGCTTTTGACTTTGATTTGGCGAAACTTTCGTAAAGTTTCGCTTTAAGGAGTTCGTCTGGAATTTCGCCTCAAAGCACGAGGCGACGACATAAATTAGTGCCTATATATGGTTATGTATATGGGTATTAGCAATTTGCATTATCATAAGACAAACTTTGATTTCGCGATGCGGGGAGGCGGGGACGTGTTAACTGCAAAGTAATCATTGAGCTGTGCCTGCGGACAAATGATGCGGCACTTTCGACTCAGATACGCTCAAGCACTTTACAAACCTACAGATACACACACACACACACACACACACTCTGCCACGCACACGCACACTCTGCCACAATACAAACTCAATTAATAAAGTTTACGAACGCAGCGGGCGGAAAAGTGCGTTGATGAGGCGTGAAAGAGCTTAACCCTTGGCTCAATCCACCTGGATGGAAATGGCATTTATGGAGCATTCAAGCCGGGAGATGGGGAGGCAAGGGAGCGGGCTGGGGCAACCACAAATGGTCATCCTTGGAAACCGGCCTGATATTTGATTACTGTGCCCCATTGATGAGGCACTCAAACGCGACTCGAGCTCGACTCTGAGCCTGAACTCGCCGCTGAAACTGCGTAAAAATTATGTAAATAACCGCAGTTAGTTTGGGCTTGGGGAATGGGGAATGGCGGCGCGGATGGAGGACTGGAGACCGCTGCTGAGGATCTGCTAACGAGGCGACGTCACAAAACAAAAGCAACAATGCAAATCCTCCAGAAACAACAATTCACTGATGATAATCTAAGGCAGGTAACGAGCCAGTGCTGGGGGCTTCCGCGCCCCGTCACGCACCCGCAGCGTTTCCCGGGCTCTCGACGCTCGCTCCACGCTCCCGGGGCGACAAAAAATAGACCCCCACTCCGACCGCCGGCGTGCTCGGCCCCGCCCACCCGTTGTGTGTTTTATGTTAATGAATTTATTTATTATTATTTCATTTTTTCCTCGTTCTCCTCCTGCTCCTGCTCCTGCTCCTGCCTGTTCCCTTGTCCTCGTGCTGTTACGCTTTTTATGGTGCTGCCGCCACTTTCAGGCCCTGTTTCCCCCCTCCAGCTATCCCTGTCGTGCCGCCCATCAACATCCCCCGGCAGTTGTGTGTCCCCATCTCCATAACGTTGAAAATTAATTTTGTGTGTAGGAGCCGAGAGAAAACCAAAAATGTAAGCCGTAAAAGCCAACATGCGGCAAACAATGCGCATACGCCATGTGAGCCGCCTTATCGCCCATGAAATACACACGCATACGCACGCTTTTACCTTCTTGTATGTGTGTGTGCGCAGGGGTGGGCGGCACACTTACACACTCGCACACTTTCAGCCGCATTTTAACGGTGTTTCAATAAACCTGAATTGAAATTTGATTGTCCCGTCTTTGGATTGAGAAGAGCGCGATCGACAGCTCTGGACCTGGCCCTGACTCCGGTCGGGATTACCCCTTCAACGCGCCGGCAAAGCATTAACAAATGTCTCCCTTTGGACGCCGGTGGGTTAATTACGCCCGGCCACGCTCCGCGCAGCCGCCCACATTAGCTAATTATTTAAAATGCTCGCAGACATTAAAAAGCACTTTCGCCTCCAACTGGAATGATAATCGCCACGTTCCTTGGCGACTTCTCCTTGTCGCTGCTCGCCCCTCTGTTTCGCTTCCCTCAGTGCTTTGCCCCTTCTGTTTGTCAGCTGTTGTTATTGTGCTGCTTTTGTGGCTTTTTTGATAATGACGCTGATTAGTCAGCGCTTACGACAACTCTGCGACTGCTTCTTATTTTCATTTTCATTTTCATTTTATTTCGCTTTGGCTTCTGTTCTGTTTCTGCTTCTGTTTCTGTCCCTCGTGCTGTTCCGTTGCCCTGTTAACGCTTCTGCTTCTTATCTACGATAGAGCTCTGCCCGCCTGCTTGTCGTCTAACAGTGCCCCACCTCCAGTTCCAATTCTTCTCCCTTCTGTTCCAACGCAAACTTCAAGTTTAAAGCGCGCCATTCGCATGACGCAATCTACAGTTGCCCGGATTAATAGAGTATTGGCTGTGCTTAAGCATGTTCCAACTGGCCCTCGCGACAATTTCCTACACCAACACCAACACCAACACAAACACACACACAGACAGACTCTGCCCTATACATGCACACACTGCTATAAGCACAAATACATTGTGCTTTAACTGGCGACGACTTTGTCACGTTTGCCATGGCAAAAAAGTTAATGTTAGCTGACCATAAGTTAAACGCTGCTCAGCGCGATGAAATGCCAATATTTGAACAAAATGTTGATCTATCTAAGATAATGCCAAGTGCGAGCATTGAGTGCACGACTCCAGTTGGGTTGGCAAGCTTTTCAAGAGAAGTCGTAAGAGCGGAGTATCATAAAACATATATGTATATATGCCACTTCTGCAGTAAGTTCGCGTTGTTGCAGCATAGTTTGATTACCAAGTGTAAGCGTATTTCGGGTTCGTTGTTTGCTCTCGAATTATTACATATTTACCTAAGTGTACTGCAGAACCGCGATTTTACGACCCAAAGATGTTCTATAATTGTGAAATAATTGCTAGCATTTCACTTAGTTGGTAATTCGAACACGCACTCGAATCCCACATAAAAATCGAATAAATTTCAAATTTATTTTGCGCTGATTCTAAAATTATATTTTGTTTTGCTTAAGTGAATTTGAGCGCCTCTGCGAGCAATATTTGTTGCTATACCCCGTAGATACAGTACTGCCAATGGCATATGCCGAATTGCAGCCCCAAAAGCTGTAATAGACATATAAGAAGTCTACTATAAGATCTATGAAAGACATCTTCGAGTTTTGCTGCATTGATTTTTTGCTAGTTGTGGGGTATTTCGTAGTCGGTCAACTGCATTCGCGCCCACTAATTATTCATTTTCCCCACCTAATCATCGCAGTTCGTTTGCCGAAATTTCCCTGCCATACGATTGACAGCCCTGGAATGCCGAAGGGGGCAATGTTTGTTTTGATAACATGATATACGAGATAAGCCGTAAAAAACCGCACTGTGTACTCTATAAATTATGTGAACTCTTTCGAGCGTTCGGTTTTTATGTCGGCGCATAAACAGCAAATCATCCTCATCGTTTTTATTCCATGTTGCTCTCTTCTGTGCCCTCGCCCTGACCCTCGGCCACACCAGGAGGAAACCGAAAGCTAGAACAACAAACTGAACAGAACTCTCTGGGAGCATGTTGATCTTGCGTATATAGCTATATAGTAATTCCGGGAGCTGATCTCAATTACTCAGTTGCCAGTAGACTTTCGTAAATTATAATTTGATAAATTGTAATCAATTGTCGGGATAAACATTGGGCCGGCATTAGCTCAATAAACAGCGGCGAGTTCAATGCAAATTCAACTGGAAAATTGTTCATGAAAAATGTTTGCATTTCGCTTTGTTTCTTGTGAAATGAGGGGAATTTCTAGTCGCTTTCGGTTTCGATTGCGGTAGTGCCGTTGGACTGGTTATATGGTTATATGCTTAAGATTATGCTTCAATCATTTCGACTGGTATCATAATTTGATTTTATAAAATTAATTTTTATATAAAAAAAAAATGTTTTTTTTCATTCAATTTTCAACATATTTAAACGATTCCAAATAAATACTCCTGTATCTATTTCCTATCTAATTCTTGGCTTTTGCAAAAGTTCGTTTGAGTGCCGAGGTGAGTTTTTGGAAAATGTCTGAGAGATTACACGCAGAACTTGGCTTAAAGAACTGCATATGTTGGAAACCCTTTTGAAGTGTTCTTACTGTAGACTGTGATCTGATAAACATTGGAAATATTTCCCCATGATAGTGCTTGATATTTTTTGATAATATTTCATATATTAATTTATGTTTTTAGCTGTTTTCTTAAACTAATTTTTAATTTTATGAACGCATTAAAAATTTGTCACATAATTATGTGAAAAAAGAGAACTAAATTTGTTTTTTATTTTTTTAGTTTATTATTTTATCAACTTAAACCTATTACCCCTTTATGACCTTATATATTATATTCGTTATAAATTTAGTATTCCCACAATACTAAGCAATATGTCTCTGGTTGCTTCTGCTTTCCTTGGCTTGACAGAATCTAAATTTTATCTTCGCTCTTCGCATGGGCCAAAACTTCAGTTTAGTTTCATAATAAAAAGCTTAGCCGCACGGGGACTTGGCGGACGCAATTTCCGACGTTTGATTTCTTTCTTTTTACACTCCTTGGAGATCATTTTACAACTGTTTCTTCCGCATTGCAGGAACTCTGCTTCCTCTGCCTAGCTCTCTCCCTTTCTCTCTCTCTCTCTCTCTCTCTCTCTAATTCTCTGTCTATATATATATACTGTATGTACATATATTATTGCCCTCTCTTTCACCGTCGCCCACTTCAAATTAACACCTCATGCCTGCTTGGGCCCCGGAGCCATAAAAACTGACGCCGCGGCCACTGGGCAATTAACAAGCGTAGCAACAACAACAATAGCAACAACAACAATAGCAACAACAACAATAGCAACAACTATGACAGGCACAGCAAATGCAGAAGCAAGAAGAACAACAACAGCAACGCGAACATGAGAAATGCAAATGTAAATTCTTAACTGGGCGAACTCTCAATGAGGGCCCTCGACTGGGCGTTAGGCGTAGGAGGATGGGGGCGGGGCAGGCGCGACTGGTGCCACCCACGTGGGCATTTAGTTCAACGGTTCCCTGCGTCCGTTTAGTACGATTCATTGTTGTTGTTGCTGTTGTTGTTGTTGTTGTTGTGCTGGTGGTGCCAGCGGTTACGTCATTTGAAGACACGCAACTCGGCAAAAGGCGAATGTTTTCATTATTGTGATGAGTGTGTGTGCGGGCCTCTCTCTGTGTGTGTGTGTGTGTGTGTGTGTGTGTGTGTGTGTGTGTTTGTGTGCGGGTGTGTCGCTGTATGCGTCGCTGTTGTTTGTTTGGTTGTTTAGCCGTTTGTTTGACTGTTTGACTGACTGGCAGCAGGCGAGGCGAGCGCGCACAGACACACGTCAGCCGAGCGAGCACTCGATGCTTGACGCACGCGGAACTCGCTCAATGAATGTGAATTCGACAAGAGCAACAACAGTGAGAAGAAGAAAAACAACAACAACAACAACAACAACAACAGCCAAAACAGCATGTGCAACAACTCAGTATGCGCAACGAGAACTGAAATAATAGCGCAAGCAACAACAAATCTATTTGGAATTGACAACAGCAACAAACAGAGCAACAACAACAACAAGAAAAACAACAACAACAAAATGCGAATTAAAAGCAGATTATTATTATTATTTTTTTTATTTACAATCTATCTAACTAAAGATAATAAGGAAATGCTATGATGAAGAGAGTGACGGAAAATTATTATATTTAGGGGATTTTTACAAGGATATGTTAGCTACCACTCCTTGGGAAGTAAACGCAGAATAAATAAAACATGAATTTTAATTCAACAACTTTAACAACAACAACAACAACAACGACAACGAGCACAATAGCAACAATTATGCATGTAATTTTATTGTGTTATTTTCCTCGTTGTTGTTGCCTGGTCACAGGCAACGCTTCTAGCGAGCCATTCTTGCTCTGCTCTGCTGTTGTTGCTGCTGTAAGTTCTTCGGCTTGTGGTGAGCAGCTTTTAACACACATACAGACGCGCGTCTAACACGCACACAGACGCACGCCAGCTCACACGCACGCACACATAAGCACTGGCAATACACACACACATGCACACTGAGTGCGCGCGGAGCTGGTGAAAAGCTCGCTTCGCTGCGGTGTGCTCTGCCGTGCCGTGGTGAGTTCGCGTTGCGTTCGTGTTGAGTTTGTGCCGTGCTTAGACTGCGCTAGTGTGCGTTATATAAGTCCGTTATGAACCGCAGCCCGCCGCGCCACATGTGACACACGCAGCGACACACACAGGCAACTCACCACGCGCCCGCCGAGTTGGCAGCTCCTCCATGCAGTCCGTCATTCATGCTGCTGGCGACACGACAGCGAGCGCAAGTGAGAGAGAGATAGAGATAGAGAGAGAGAGAGGGAGAGAGCTAGAGAGCTAGAGAGAATGCTCTCATCTGGCGCACACATTAAACGTTTGTCGTTGCGTTCGTCTGCCCGTCTGTCCGTCCGACTGTCTGCCTGCCTGCCTGCCTGTCCGTCTGTCTGTCTGTCTGTCGCTCCTTCGGCTTGGTTCGTGTCGCTCCGCTCGTTCGTTCCTTTCTTCGTTCGCTCGTGCGTTCGATTCGCTCGTGGAGGCAGCAACGTGGGCAGCGTTCAGCAGCGCGTTCAGTCGTTGATTTGACCGCCAAACAAACGCAACGCAACACGCGCGTGCTTCGCCAACGTGCAAAAACAACAAGAGCAGCCAAGTCGCAGCCAACACAACACACAACAGCAGCAGCAGCAGCAACAACAACAACAACAACAAAAATATTTATTTGCAACAACAAGAAAATGACAAATTTTTTTTGAAATTTTTTTTGTCTGCGGGAAATCCCCGAAGAATGTAAAAAATAGTTGAAACACCGAAAAAATACTACACGAAATCCAGGAATTTTCGAAATTCTCAAGTAAGCGCAAAGTGTTTGGAAAACAAAGGAATTTTGACAAAAAAAACACACGCACACACAAAAGAGTTGAAATTAATTCAAATAAAATCAAACAAAGCTAAACTTTCTGAACATTAACATAATAACAAACCCGAAGCAGAGGCAGAGGCAGAGCAGAAGCCGCAGCGCAGGCGACCAACAATAACACTAACAATAACAACAAGAACAAAAACAAAAACAATAACAAAAACAATAACAAGTTGAACAACAATGAAGCTAAGCAGGCAATGATAACGGCAAGCGAACTCAACTCAAGTGTTTATTTGCTGTATTTGCATTTGTGTGCAGTCCCAGTGTGTGTGTGTGAGTGACTGTGTGTGCTTGTGTTTTTTGTTGCATACTTTTGTGCTGCGGCGAGGCGAGACCAGAGCAAAGAGATTAATTTATACAAAAAAGCAGGCGACCCCGAAGAGTTGAACCGCTGCTGCTGCACATGTCGAGGGAGGCGGCGTGGTAGGCGGGGGAGGGGCCAAGGGGAAGCAGTGCTGCTCTGCGTAGTCGTAACGCTTACAAAACTTGACCCAAATTTACGTTTTGCGGTCCAGCAGTTGCCGCTTTTCAAAAGCCAGGTGGGAGCTGCTGCTGCAGAGAGACTGTCACACATACGGACAGACAGACGGGCAGACGGGCAGACGGGCAGACTGAGAGACACACACACACGCACACACACATAGACAAGCAGACAACGTGCAAGGATTATGTAAACAAAAAATAAGTTGATTCGCTTTCACGCAGCACTCGCAGTCGCAGTCGCAGTCACAGCTGCTGCCTGTGCTGCTACTGCTGTCAGGCTGTCAGACTGTCTGTCACGCTGATGAGATGCCTTTACTATGGCAGCTGCCTGCCTCCGCAGCACACTCGCACACCTGCACTTCCTACTAGCCAACTCAATGGGTGCAATCACCCATACAAATGCCATGTAATCATAATAAATACAATACGCAAAGGGTTAGCCAGGGGGAGTAGTGGCAGCTTGAGGGGGCGGTGGGCGGTAGGTGTAGAGGTGCTTGGTCTGCTAATGCAGCTCAATCTGTAGCTGGATTCCATTTACGTAGCTTGCGTGCTGAGTGCCAATCGACTGCTGTTGATTCTGGCTGTGAAGTGACAGCAGCAACAACAGCAACAGCAACAGCAACAGCAAGACATGCCATAAAGTGCTTTTTAATTTACACCAATTATTTGATAATTGGCCAATGGCAGACACACACACATACAGACACAGAGACACCAGACATACACAGAGCGAAAAAAGGCGAGAGCATTTGCTTCTCTCTGGCACTCCTCTCCACTCACGTTGACTAATTGGAATTGGAATTCTAATTGGAACTGTAGCTGAAGCTGGTGCCGCGATTGGGCTGAGCTTGAGATTCCTGGCGAGCCACTCGAACACTCGCGGCAAATTTAATTAGACAGCTTATGCGATTAAATGTAAATTCCGAAATTCATTGGAACTTTGCTTTCAGTCTCAAGTTTTGGCTTGCCCTCCTTCTCCTCCTCCTTCTCCTCCTGGCGCACGGTTAATCTAGCGCGAAGGCTTGAGTTATTACTGCGATACCTTCGTTAGCGCGCGAGAAACCGATTATACGCAACCAGACATTGGTAAAAGAACTCGCAGACTTATTTTTGGTTGGGTTTGCTTGATGGAGTGAATACCCTAGCAAAGGTTTTGGCAAAACAAAAATTTAACTTGCGATAGTATGGAATTGCTTGCAAATCAGCTTAATTTTTTTTATTATAATGATACTTTACAGTATTTACTGTCGGCTTGAATATTTTCTATTTATTTATAAACGAGTAGAAAAATAATAACAGAACTCGCTCCTGCAGCTGTTTCTTAATGCATTCACATTTACCTATATAATTTACTTGGAGCTTGCCCATGTTGGATATGCGCAATCCTAGTACAAATATTGCATAAATATTGAAAAACTTTCGTTTGGCATTTTATACGTTTTTAATGTTTTTGTTTCTATATATATTTCTGCATTGTTTCATTAAATTATTGAATTTATTTTTAAGCTTATAGTTTTTATGTTTTTATAATTTGAAGTACAGTTTCTAAAACGAAGTTCTAGTTTTTTCCTCTTGAAACATTTATATGTATCTAATATATATATATTTTTTAAGTCATACACACATATTTCAAACTTATTTTAAATTTCTGTGGAATATATTTTTTCGATATTCCAATAAATATTTATATCACATTTGGTTTTAAATCAGGTCAATTATAATAATTTTATTCAATACTTTCCCAATCAATGGAATGCATAACTATTGAGATTATTATTTTTGAGGATTATTTCATTATTATTTTATTATTTCAGAGGATACTTAACCCTCTTTACCCCTTAATAATCAGCCGTAAGCTCTTCAGCTCAAAAGTTCAAGATAATTAACGGAAAAAATGAAATGCAGAGTAAATAAGTAACTTTGTGTCTAATAAAACGCGAAGGCAACGAAACACGAGGAATTCAACTACAAACAAAAGTTTGCGGTGCAAAGTTCTTACAACTTTTCTGATTCTAATTAAAATTGATGAAAAATGTCGGGTTGAGTATGAAACATGCGCAAAGAAAATCATAATCATGTGCAAAGTATTAAATAAAATGAAAAGAAACTTGGTAAAAATTGCCAAGGGATTTTTCAAATGTTTCGAAATCTTTAATTGCAAACAGTTCAAAGAACTCTTATCGAGAACTCTGCCTAGGCAAATCGATATCGCATCGAACGATCTGTATTCCTGAAAAGCTGTCTGTCAGTCTGCCTAATAAATGGGACGGCAAAGATGCTCGCCTTGATTGTGTACAATATATCCACGTTGTTGGCAGTTAAATAAATATCAAATATTTAATGTGGCAAGTACTTGAGGCGGCCGTATTCACACTCGCACTCGCACTCGCACTCGTACTCGCAATCCCATTCACATCGCCATCGCCATCGCCATCGCCATCTTCATCACATTCATATTCGTTACGACTGGGCCTGCCAGTCGAGTGCTGCAGAAATATAATTTACAATCCATTTAATTCGAATAACTCGCCGGATTATGGGCCTGGGCATGACAACGTCATTGCGACAAAGTTGCCACTGCCGCAGATTTGTTGGCAAGTGTAGCAGCTCCCTCTCTCGCTCCCGCTCTCTCTTTCTCTCTGTCTGTCTGTTTGTGTGTGCCAGGGGAAGACGAAAAAAGTGTAGCATACGCGCAGGCTGCGCCTTTTAAGAGACAGGCGAAAACAAAGCAGAAGATGAAAACGAAAATGCAGGCAGCAATAAAGCTGCAACAGCACGAGGAATAAACGTCTCGCCAGCAACAAAATTAACACAAGCACACACTCACACAGTCACACACATGCACACATGCACACTGCTCTCTCATACACACTCACACGAATCTTGGAGAGGCATTCATTCAGATAAAAAGAGTGGAGTCACACCTACAAGTCAGAGCAGAGGCGTAGGTGGAATCTGGGGGGGGGGATAAGGGGAGAAAGGGATGCTCACTGCTGCAAATGTTGCTCTCTCTGTCTGGCACTGCATTAGCAGCCAGCTGTGAACGAAATAAACGTAAAAATATTTTTAGTGTGAACAATTTGGCCAAAGCGAGCGACGAGTAGAGAGGCGAGAGGAGAAGGAAGAGAGAAAGAGAGAGAGAGAGAGAGGCGAGAAGTGAAAACTGAAACTGAAACACACTGAGAAAACTTTTCGCATGGCATTACACACGAACGCACACACTCACACACAGACACACATACAAGCACCTGACAAGATAACGGCCAGCCACGCACACACCGACACACCGACACACACACACACACACACACAGACTGGCAGGCAGACTCGCAGTAAGTCGTGTTTAGTTAGGAAATGCCAATAGTTTATGTGCCAAAAAAGCCAGAGGGAGTGTGAATGTATGCGTGTTTCCCTTCTCTCCTTGTGTGTTGGTGTGTGTGTGTGTGTGTGTGTGTGTGTGTGTGTGTGTGTGAGTCGGTCTGCGCTTCCGACAGTTTTGTAAACAAACAAAGGCGAAGAGACTATAAAAATAATCGCCCTGGCATGTAATTTCAACAGATCGAATTCTTGAATGTTTTGCTTTGTTCCCGCAATTCCGTTAATATCTGAATGAGACTCGCCTGTTTTTTTCGCTCACTGTAATCGCGCATTGTTTTTGTTGTTTTTGCTTTGTTTTTTTTTTGTTTGCTGCCTGCAAACTATTTGATTCATTATAAATGGATGAATTAAAAGCGGGCGCTGAAAGAAAGAAACAAACAAACCGAAACGTGAAAAACTTTTCAAATTTCATAGAAAAAACTTATGAAAAATGATCCCGTTTTGAGGTATTTGGCTGGCACTAAATAATATTCCCTTTTATGAAAAGTATTATTTGATTGTAGTTTCAAAAATATTTCACTCGTTTCATTTTCAATTGCTCGCCGTAAATTTAATTCTCTTAAATTGAATAATTTATGACAAATGGTATTTTGTTATTACTTACTTGTGTATTGTTTTACTGCGCATAACATAAATCCCTTACGTGCTTTACGAGTCAGCCCGAAAGTATGCTACAGTTTTTTCGTCAGCGAAAACACTTTAATCCTTGTAGTTAGCGCACCAGCCGAAAAGTATGCTGCTCTTTCGCTGCACTGAGCTCGCTTCGTATGCACAAAGAAGTACCACGCCTTTGTGGCTCAACGCACAACTGACAGTGTGATCTACTGTAACTGAAATTTGTGGGATTAAAACTGTGCTCTTTACGAGATGCGAATGTTCGCGAATATCTTTGGTGTCGATCAGCGCAGCGCACGCATCAAACGCAGACGTAAAAATAAAAGCGTTGCCTACTTTTGCGCGTCGCGCGCTTGCCACTCGACACTTTTACCGTTACCGTTTTACGGCCATGTTGCATGCCACGCACACACAAGCACACACAGAGCTCAGCGGCAGCCTTGTGAAATAGTTGCCCATTGTTGCAGTCTCTCTTTGTACTGCTTGTTGTTGTCTGCGTCTGAAATTAACAGCATTTATTTCATTGCATTTTTATGCGCCTCATTGCGGGCGACAGTCGCAGTCGCAGTCGCCGCTGCAGTCGCCGCTGCAGTCGACATCGCTGTCGCTGCTGCCGTCATCGTCAGTTGTGCCTGCTCACGGGTAAACAAAGGCAACTTATTTTTATGCGATGCGCGTCAGCCGCAGATACAACAGCGACAGCAGCAGCTAAGCGCCCTCCTTGTTCCTCGCTCCTCCCCCCGTGCCACCACATGTGCAGGGTTAAGTTTTTTATGCGCTTTTGTTAGCAGCAGCCTCCCGCCGCTGCCGCTGCCGCTGTCGCTACCACTGCCGCTGCCGCTGTCGCTGTCGCTGTCGCTGCCGCTACCGCTGCCAACTGTCATGAAAAGTTCGAGTCTAGAGTTGACCTGAAAAGTGAAAAGTGTGAGCCATGTCGGTAGACCTCTCCCCCACTCTCTGTGTATGTGCGCGCTCTGCTGCCATCCATTATTGTTCGTTGTTTTTCATTGCCGACGACAAGACGGACGCTCGAATTGAACATCAGGCGGCACGGCCACGCCCACATAGCCCACAGTTGCAGGCAACTATCACGAGTTGCCAGAGTCATCAGAGAATGTCGTCCGATGGCTTAGAGCCTGATATCATGCAAATTGCACAGCAGCAGCAGCAACAATCGAGCTTAAGCATAATTCATTATGACTCAAAGTTGTCTCTCTCTCTCTCTCTCTCTCGTTCGTGTATGTGTGTGTGTCTGTGTGTGTGTGAGTGAAACATTCGCCTCTAGAGCGAACTATAAAATGCATTTAAGGAAATCAATCGAGCTCCGCATTTTGCCTCTATTATTATTGTTGCAGCTCTTCCTCTCTTTCTCTCTCTCTCTGTCTCTCTCTCCCACTCACTCATATTTATATATACAATATCTGTTTTTTTATTTTCTCAAAGTATTATAAAGCATATTAAAATACTTATGGAAAAGTTGTGAGCGGAAAAAAGCGAAACTTGCTCAACAACAAAGTTTGCCACTAAAAAGCAATAGCAGTCAAGTGTAGCCAAAAGGTGGAGCAGCACTAGCAACAGGGGGAGCAGCAGCAGCAGAAGGAGCAACAGCAGCAGCAACAACAGCGACAACATGGGAAAAAAGAGCTCGAAATTGAAACAGGATACCATCGATCGCCTAACAACCGACACATACTGTGAGTACTCAATCCGCCCTCGCAGCACCCGCTGCTGCCTCATTCATCAAGCATGTGATATTTTGGTTGGGGGGCAGGGAGCTGGTGTGCCTCCAGATTATAATTATTTGATTGCCTCTTTATTTGCTGCACGCAATTTATTGCTCGCATCAATCAAAGCGAGAACAATTTGAATAATTCACAGCGAAATCTGCGCGTCGCGTCGGCCTATTAAGATGAGTTATGCCTCGCCTCGCTCGCGTTCGATGAGGTTCGGCTTGAGTTGGCGTCAGACTGGAAGGACTGTATGAGTTCAGTGTTTTGTTTATTTTTTCTTCTTCTTGCTCTCAGCAGCAGCGATTGCAGAGCATTTCGCAATGAACTCGACTCGACTCGGGCAGGAATTCGAGAAGGAGCACAGGTCTCGAGGCCATGAACTACACACCGCGGCAGACCCCTGTCACACACACACATACACACACACACGTGTACACGTACATCGTGTCAATTAGGAAACCCCAAATTAGCCTCCTCAACTTGCCTCCGCCACTCTGCCCCATCTATCAATTAGTGAGCCGACATTTGCAGCTCGTGCGAGTAGCTGACCAGACGCGCTTACTTAATCCCCTCCCCCCTACGCCACTGCATACCTCAGCTGATGCTAATGTGGCCCCTCGACACCCTCTCCCCCTGAGGCTGTCTTACAGCGTCTTACACCTACTTAGGCCCGTTTCGATATTTCTTTTTTGCGGCCTGCTTAAAAATGCAAGTCGCCAAGTTTGTGCGCCCCCAGAACTTTCCTGACTAATTGCTTTTTAAAGTATTTTCGCCCTTTTTGCGGTTGCTGGGGGGGGGGCGGGGCATATAAATAATTACGAGCAGAGCGACCAAAGGGTGCAGACCCGGCGTGGCCAGCATACCTGGCTGGAGCTGGGGAGGGGAAGTGTTCCCAACAAAGTGTTGACAGATTGCTGCCAAGTTGGCAGCAGTTCTTAATGCGCCAAGTCCGAGCCATTTGTCTTCCCTCTCCCTGTCTTTTTGTGTCTCTCTGTCACTCTTTCGTTTCTCGCGGCGGATTAGTGGGCATGCTGTACTGGTCATAGCCTGTCTCTCTCTCTCTTTCTCTCTCTTTCTCTCTCTCCCTTGCTCTTGCCGTCACCCTGTCTCTCTCTCTGATTGTTTTCCAACTCAACTCCGATGCAATTTTCTGCCATTTTTGCGCGTAAATTTCGCGAACATAACTTTGTTTGGTCCTCTGTGTGTGCCTCCCTCTGTCCGCTCGGGCTTAAAGTTTACAGGGCCCTGGAAAATTCAAATAAATGTCTGCACCTGATAGCAGAGAGCAGGGCAGCAGAGGCAAGGGGCACAATTTAACTTTATTTATTCGGCGCACAAATGAACTGAAACTGAAATTCAATTTATGAGCATTTTAGCCAGAGATAGAGAGAGAGAGAGAGAGAGAGAGAGAGAGAGAGAGAGAGATAGAGACAGATGGAGAAAGAGTGGAGCGGGACAGCGGGTCGTATGCGCAATATTCGCAAAGTTCTAAGCCGAATTGTTGGGCCGGGCAATCAATTGGGGAATAAAGACATTACATAAGTGCCTCCACTCTGCCACTGCAATCGTCCCACTGTGCAATCGGTTAAAGCGGCCCCCGCAATGAATGAATAAATAAATAGCTGGAAATTTGATTAGTTTCGGTTGGGGTTCGAAATTCGAATGACCCTGGCAATAAAATGCAAATCCCAAAGTGTGTATAAAATAGATACAAATTACGCTGAGGGCGGCAAGGTGTAGGGGTGAGCCGGGGCCTACAGGGCCTACAAGGCATGGGGTCAACGGCAATCGCAATCTTCAATAAATAAACGGGCTTTTAGCCGTGTGTGCAGAAGGTGTGCGAGTGTGTGTTGTCTTTGTGTATGCTCTCCGCTGTGTGTGTGTGGGTGTATTTGTATTCGTATGTGTGAATGTGCGTGCCTCGGTCCACAGGTGTTTGCTCTGGGCCATGTTGTGCAAGCCGATGAATTAGCAAGTTTAATTGATTTTAAAATTGTTCAACACACACTCCGACGGGCGCTAGCCCAACACAAACACAAACAGACCAGCACACTCACACACACATACACGAACACACACACGTAGGCAGAGTACACACAACGGACAGAGACACACATCGAGATGCGTCCAATTTGTCAGGCCATAAAACAACATGGTCATTAGCAGAATAAAGTGAAAGATAATCTATGTCGGGGCATTACCCAAAATGATTGTCATTGCTTAGTTGGATTGCAGCTAAATTTAGATTGAAGAAAGCTCGCTCGGCTCCTGGCCTGCTCTCGCCTACAGCCGCCTCGCCCCTTCCCTCTACCCACTCCGGGGCAGTTGTGTTATCTTGTTCTGCTGTTATCCTAATGGATTACACGCTCCCGCGGCCGGAAACGATTGCAAAGTTAAGCAAAGGTGACTGCCGCCCTCGGGCGAGTCTTAGGACTACTGCGAATCGGTTTACAACTGTTTCCAGCTGAAGGACCTGCTTTGGCAGGTCTAGCAGGGCTGGCAAGTGTTGTGCTTAGCTTTGTGTCAGAGCTATTTACTTAGGCCAACTTGGAGTTGGCAGATAGCCGGACTTAAGGCTTGATTCGAGTTCAAATTTTTCTATTATGCTGAAACTTTTTATTGTTATATTTATAAAGTTATGTTTATTTTTCAAACTTTTTTGTTATTTTTATACAATTTTTTGTTTTAATCAAATTTTTAGATTTTTGTTTATTTTTTTTTTAAATTATTAATTTTTTTATTATTATACCATTTACCAATTGAAAATGGGTAAAAAATGGTATATTAACTTTGTGAAAATGTATGTAACAGGCAGAAGGAGGCGTGACAGACCATACAAAGTATATATATTCTTGATCAGCATCAATAGCCGAGTCGATTTGGTCATGTCCGTTTGTCTGTCCGTCTGTATGAACGCACAGATCTCAGCTATTAAAAAAGCTAGAGTCACCAGACTTGGTGGGAGTGTGCGTGTATTGAAAACGCAGATCGGGTTTATTTCAAACTTGATGTGCCACGCCCACCGCCTCCGCAAATCGATAAATGCGTATTTCGATTTTTTCCAAATAATTCAATAACGAAAAGAGATAAACCCACCAAATTTGGTAGGAGGGTGTCTTGCAATATTATGCAGAAGTTGGATTTTAAACTTTTGAATGCCACGCCCACCGCCTCTAAAAAACACATTTTTATAGTTTAAAAGAACTCTAGAAAAGCAAGAAGCAACAAATTTGGAAGTAAGGTGCCTGGTAACATTACGGAGAATGCAGAATTTCAACTTTTGGATGCCACGCCTACCGCCCCCAAAAATCGATTTGGTAAATCGGTAAATCGAATTATAGGAAAAGTAGAAAAGTTTCCGACATTTTTTTAGGTATTATTGTAGATAATAATAATATTGACCAACTCTATAAATTTAAATCGGATCGGAAAATAAACACAGAAGTTATAGGCACGAGAAGTTTCGCTCACAGCAGTAGAGGCCCGACGCCGACGCCGACGCCGATGCCGACTGCGCACGCACAGTCGTCGCGTAGTCAGTTTGCAGTCGGCATGTGCCATTAGCGTCAATGCATGTGTATTTGTCTTCGAAATTATGCGATGCGTTGTTATTCGCCGAATAAAAGTAATTAATATTAAGAATTATTTTTTAACAGCGAAGGGTAAATGGTATCTTACTGTCGAGTGCACTCGACTGTAGCTTTCTTCACTTGTTTTTCATTCTTTTTGTTCTCAATGCGGAAGAAGAATTCTGGAGTTGGGTCCCTGTTACTGTGCCACCTCTGATTTAAAATTTCCATTTTTTTTTACCTTATAACGCTTCAGAATTTGCAACGAGCTGCGTTCGCAGTAACTGGCCTAGTCGGGGTCAGCCCCATCTGCCCCATCTGCCAGCAGAGATGTATCAGATTCTTCACCGAGCATAATTTGCCCAGGCAGTAGTTTCTGATTTGCAGCTCATTTGGCAAGCATTTTTCCCGCATTGCGAAATTAATGAGTTTTCTTCGTCGGGTTTTTCGAAATTATATTAGAGCTATGTATGTAGTCCAAGTGAGCCAGAGTCGACCCCGCATCGAGCACTAGTCCACCAACCAGTCAAACGTTGTTAGCCTGTACATATTTTTCTGCTACACCCAGAGAAACAACAGCAGAGAGAGGGGCGTGTATCGGAAATATTTCGTGTTCGTTTTCGATTCTGGTTCCGATTCCGAGTCTTCGCACCGAATGCAGACAGAATGCAATTAAAAGCGCGTTATAAACACACGTTTTGATGGCGGCGATTACACGAATATTTCATGTTGCCAGAGCCACAGCCAGAACCGGAGCCAGAGCCAGAGCCAGAGCCAGGGCCGCAGCCAGAGACAGAGCCGTGGCCAACGCTGGCAAGCCCCTGCATGATACATGCCAATGCCAATGCTGTGTGCGTGGGCGTCGGTCCATCCATCTATCTGTGTGTGTGTGTGTGTGTGTGTGTGTGTATGTATGTGTGTGCGTGTGCGTGTGCGAGTGTGTGCACTGCGGAGCATGGAAATCAGAAATGCAATACGGTTCCATTCGAACGCCAGCGACAATTGCCACGAATTCTCGATGCGCCATCGAGTGTGCTGCATGCGCCCGGCAAGGGGCAACGGGCGAGGGGCAGAGATGGCAGCTGCAGGCGGGGTAAGGTGGGGTATGGCGGCTGTGGGATGGCAGACGAGCTTGTGGGGGATCCGGCAGAATGTCAGGCATTATGCATGAATATCAATTGAGTATCAAGTTGTTCGCGCTAGTTGGACGAAACTCGAGCACACTCACCGCGGCGACTGCTGGATCGGAAAAGCGATTGACGTGGCCGACATTTTTCCGCAGTTTCCAAGTGAAAACGTGCGATTTTATTTAATTGATGTGTTCGCTTCAAGACCGACTGCTTGCTCTACGCATGCTTAGTTGACGTATAAATTAAAACTGTACATTTTATTTGTATTTTAAATTCAAATAAATTTAAACTTAGTCTACCTATATTTCATTTTATTAATTATACATTTTAATAGCATAAAAAGCATTTGTAATTGCTTTTTGTACTGTAGGCCCATTAAAATAATATATGGTGGAAGAAAGCGTAAGAGAGCATACAAAATGAGTATCGGAGCTGAATTATTACAAGAACTAAATACAGTAAATTCCACATAAAAGTTTCTGCATTAAATACGCACCAAAAATGTATTCCAAACCTTCAGTTCAATTTTAAACTCAAATATTGGGCAAAATTTAATACTAACAATTTATTTGAACAATTTACTTTTTTAACCAATGCACTGCACTCCACATTTATTCACAATAAACTCAGCTTGGCTAGCTGACGGACTTTGTTATGCAGACATTTTTTTTTCACTCAGCCACATAAAGCGAGGAGTCTCCTCAGTCAACCGTCGCGAATAGAGTCGATGAAGCCTTCAGCCGGACGCCATTGTGCCTGTCAGAGCTGAAGGCCCCTCCGGGCAGGGTATGCGACAATAATAGCAACAGTCAGGAATGACATTTGTGGCATCGTCACCAGCAACAGCACAAGCAGAGACCGATGCAGGGGCAGGGGCAGCGACAGGCGGCAATGGCAACAAGTCGTATGAGCAATATGCGCTGTATTTACAATCCTCGCAGCGCACACACTGAGCCAGTAAATGCCGTTATATTTGTACATGCCACACGTCAATAATACAATGGCATACGGGCGGGCGGACACAAGAGCTGCTGGGGATCAGCATGAACGAGTTGCGCGGGTGGGCGGCGGTCCGAGGGTACAGGGACACACTCCCAAGCGCCCAAGCGCCCAAGCGCCCAAGTGCCTCATACTCCAGCCGCCACGCCCAGTCTCAGCTTGTCTTTGTCCGACTGCCCGTCCGAACGTCGTGCTATCGATTACCAATCAATTCTGTGCCGGCTTCGGCAATTGTTGACTTCATTGAATCGACTTGGCCCGCGGGCAGCTCAGTCGAGTCGAGTCGAGTCGAGTTTAGTCGAGTCTCTCCCTGTGGGCCAAGAGGGATTACTAATTAAAATACAAATATAGAAATCTGACGGTTGCAGTGCCACAGCTAATCAAAATGGAAAATGTTAGCTCAAGCTCAGGCTGGCCGGGAGCGTGGGTATTGGCCAGAGGGACGGAGGGCAAAGCCACAGACATTGGATGAAAGATGAAGCATCATCGCATGAAAAATGAACGTGGTGCTGGCGCGGCTTTTGGTTAGTCAGCAGAGCGTGCCACGCCAGTCAATACTGTGGAAAGCAGTGGCTATAGCTCTGTCGCCCGCTCCCTCGCCCCCTCCCCATCGAGCAGGCTACAGTCTCGCTGAGCTGGTGTCCCCTGGGAAGTCGGATGAGGCCATTGCCCGGCGCTTAACAGCAATTCCAATGTGTGTAATTTTGCGTGAATTTATGTTTTGCTCTCTAACTTTGTTGTTCTAAGATACCGGGCGAGGCTCTGCCCCTCCCCCGCCTCCTGTCACTTTCCATTCTGGCTCCCCTCGCACTTGTGGGTGGGCTCGCCGTAACATGTGCGCCATTCACACGCCCATAACGGTCACAATGGGAGCTGCAGGCTTGGGGAGACCGTTGCTTAAACGTTTTGTAAACGGCCATTAGGCCAGCACGACGGCTCGGGCAACCCTGACCAAAAATAATAATAATAATATACGGGAGAAAAAAAGGAAAAAACGGAGAAAAATCGACACAAAACACAGAAAACTGGCCACGCTTGGGCGGGGGAGCATTTGTTTGCCCTGGGCGTGGTCGCAAGACAATGGTAGAACGAAATGTAAGTACGAAGCCAGCGCAAGTGCGAGAGTCAGAGCACAGACCCGAGACGCCAGACTACCGATTTTCAATCCCTGATCCCCGATCTCCTGTCCCGATACGCTGTACCCGATGGCCAGTGTCCGATAGGCTGGTCGTCGGGGGCGCAAGGGCCAAATGGTCAGTGTATTACGCATACCTCGAGCGGTTTATTTTAAATTGTTTATGTGTGGAGGCTGAGCAGTTTTAGAAATTATTTATATAAGATACACGCAAGTGTTTATATTCAAATGCACAAAACTGTGTAATATATATACTTTAATAGGTCGACTTGGGCGGCAGGCGGAATGTGAGATCATAGCAGTTCTTGGTCGACTGATAGATACACTGAGTAGACTAATGAACTCGTCTAGAGTTCGCTATAATATAGATTCCCCAGTACAATTGTTTTAACAAACATCAATTCGGGTATATTCTGTAATATACTTGCAATGGAATCTACTTTGAGTTCACTTATCTCTCGTGCTGAAAATCTCTGTTTGAGAAAACAAGCTTAACTTAGTTAAGACTTTCGGAATTGCTGCATTATACGTAATGATTAGCTCTGGGTTACGAGAAAATAACAAGTGAAGACGGAAATTGGCAGCTACAATAACATTTAAAACAAGTGAAGAAAGCTACAGTCGAGTGCACTCGACAGTTAGATACCATTTACCCTTCGCTGTTAAAAAATAATTATTAATATTAATTACTTTTATTCGGCGAATAACAACGCATCGCATAATTTCGAAGACAAATACACATGCATTGACGCTAATGGCACATGCCGACTGCAGACTGTGAGCGAAACTTCTCGTGCCTATAACTTCTGTGTTTATTTTCCGATCCGATTTAAATTTATAGAGTTGGTCAATATTATTATTATCTACAATAATACCAAAAAACAATTTCGGAAACTTTTCTACTTTTCCTATAATTTGATTTACCGATTTACAAAATCGATTTTTGGGGGCGGTGGGCGTGGCATCCAAAAGTTGAAATTCCGCATTCTCCGTAATGTTACCAGGCACCTTACTTCCACCTTACTTGGTGTTTCTAGCTTTTCTAGTGTTCTTTTAAACTATAAAAATGTGTTTTTTAGAGGCGGTGGGCGTGGCATCCAAAAGTTTAAAATGCAACTTCTGCATAATGTTGCAAGACACCCTCCTACCAAATTTTGGTATACATTTGCAAAGGCGGTGGGCGTGGCACATAAAGTTTGAAAACGAATTCGTTTGTTTATTGTATACACAAACTCTTCAACCAAGTTTGGTGTCTCTAGCTCTTTTATCAATATATAAAAATACCTTTTATTACTTGCAAAACTCCCGGGCAGTACTTCAATGCATTTAGTAGGCATTCGAATGGTTCTAAGAATTTCTCTGGTCTATGCATTAGAGCGACCCTTAAAGTGGTTTTTAAGTTTACCCTCTAGTTCATAACACTTATAAGCTTCTGCCTAATCCATCGAACTGTTAATCGCCTACCTATATTAGGCCTATGGATCTGGCAAAGTGCATATGTTATTCGACTTATCCCAGCCTCTGGCACGCTCTCTCTTATTAGGGAAACTAATTCAACACGTTGTGATTATTCAATTTGTTGTTCGGGTGTTGTGGCCACTTCTATTTTCGCATTCATTTCGAATTTCGTTTAGTTTATATATGAACATACACGTGCATACATATGTTATGCCTATATTATTATATTCATACAAAATACACCTTGTTTGTTTATGCGAATCGCTTGCCCATTTCGACCATAAAAATTTCATGCAATTTAATGGACACTCTTTCCCTCTCTTTCTTTGTACATTTCACAGTTACAGAGAAAGAAATACGTCAATGGTGAGTATATGATGATGGCGATGAGTTCGAGGCGCATGAAAATCAAAAATCGTTTTTTCTTCTCTAATTGCGAACCATGTCTGTGCAGGCACAAGGGATTTCTGAAAGACTGTCCGAATGGCTTACTCACAGAGCAAGTACGTAGAGCACACCGAGCTGCGCACTCACACGCACACGCACACCTATACACTCACCCACACACATGCACTCACATACAAATACACACAACTCGAGACACACGCGTCATATTTAAGCGGTCTCAATTCATTCAAGTCATACAGTTAATTAATTTAATCTCTCCAATATGTGCGCGGCGCGCTAATTTCAAAGGCAACAACAGCAGCAATCAAGACGACAACAACAGTTGCTGCTGCAAAATAAACACGCCCACCTCCCGCCCAGAGCGGATACAGAGTGTACTCTGTATCCTGCTCGGTCCTCAGCTTCGACTTCTGCTGCTGCTACTACCGAAACGAATGGCAGCCCATTTCCAATGTGTTGACGGTGATGGCAACAGTTGTTGTTGTACATGTTGTTGCTGTTGCTACTGTTGCTGCTGCTGTTGCCGCTGTCGACTGCTGTTGATAATGAAATTTATTAATGCACGCCTTATTGGAACGCAAGTTGAAACACAGTCACTCAGACAGACTTGCCGTACCCCACGCAACGCCCTAATTGCTAATCACCCCTCTCTCTCTTTGTATGTCTCTCTCTATCTCGCCAGGGTTTTATCAAAATCTACAAACAATTCTTTCCACAAGGCGATCCCAGTAAATTTGCATCGCTTGTGTTTCGCGTCTTCGATGAGAACAATGTGAGTATTAAGGGCAACCCGGCAGCCCACTTATCCTCTTGCTCCACAGCCAACAGCCAACAGCTAAGAGCGAACAGCCCATGTCCTTGTCCTTGCCGATGCTGCACAGCCTGCCATTCCTCTCTCTCGCGCCCCTCCCCTCCCCTCCATCTCATTCAGCCTTCCGCGTAGCTGCCTCATTGACATTGATGAATTTGTACGCAACTCGAGCGCAAAAGTTGACGATTTCGGCCAATTAGCCAAAATTGTGTGCTGAAGTGGGCTAAGAGGAGACTGCGGGGGAAGGGGAGTAGCACCCAATGCCAAGCCGCACGTTGAGTGTCCTTTCAGTGGGCTGTACTGGAACTACAGCAGATATAAGTAGCTGGTGCGAGGGGTTTCCTGTGGTGAAAGTACAGCAGCTAAAAGCATCTGGAATTGCGGGATTTTCCTGCATCTGCTGTCAATTTTTCAAATTTCATTTACAGTTCCATAATTTTGCGGAACTCAAGCCTAGTGCAAAACAAAGCCTGAGTAAATTTGGTGATACTTTTTGTATCGCCCTAATGAACCTGCGGGCCTAAGCAAATAATTGAGTAAGGAAGAACGAAGAATTAATGAAAATCTGATCAAAGCGATGACTTTTTCAGGAAGTATTTGCGTTTGTCAAATGAACTAGAAAAAGGCGGATAGATAGTTAGACAGTGGAAGGTACAGTCAGCGGTTGGCTTCCTGCTTTTGGGTCATGGCAACTCACGGGTTATTCGCTTGCTTTCGAATCGCATCGAATACATTCGTGGAAAAACTTTAGACTGAAGTTGACTTCCGCGCGGAGTTCATTAGCAATTGGTCACGCCCACCGCCCCCCGGGGACCGATAAAATTGCCTTCGTTTTATTATTTATGGCTCTTGCAGGGGGAGGGGTGGACGGCAACAGGGTCGGAATTGGATGGAGCTCGTGGGTCGGGGACATGGGCTAAGCCTACGCTGGCGTTCACCAAGCCTCATCCATAGATGTCTGGGGGCCTGCACTGATTTGCCTTGCTGTTGTTTTCCCCTTCTGCTCTCTCTCGTTTTTCTTTTGTTCCCTCTCTCTCTTCCTATCTCTCGTCCCCGTCCAGGATGGGTCAATCGAGTTCGAAGAGTTCATACGCGCTTTATCCGTCACATCGAAGGGCAACCTGGACGAGAAACTGCAGTGTAAGTTGCTTTTCTGTCTCTCGCTTTCTCTCTCTCTTTTTCTCTCTCTCTCGTTCTCGTTCTCTGTGTCTCTCTCGCTCTTTTTCTCTTCCTTTCTGTTCTTGTTTTTCTTTGTCTTTTTGTTTCTTTTCGCTTCGATAATAATGAGGCCAATCATTGTGATGGCCATTGCTGTGCCTCCAATTAATGTCAATTGGCATATACCATTCCATTCCATTCTGTTCCGTTCCGTTCCGCTTCAGGGGCCTTCCGTCTCTACGATGTCGACAACGATGGTTACATAACGCGCGAGGAGATGTACAACATTGTGGACGCAATCTATCAGATGGTGGTAAGTACACACGCTTCCCCCTCTTCGTTACGTGACTGTATTGACAAATCGATCTATCGACCAACCTGATAATCGGCCCGATTGTATTTTTTCCCAACTCCCCGTTTTTCAAACAGGGTCAGCAGCCGCAGTCGGAGGACGAGAATACGCCGCAGAAGCGTGTGGATAAGATATTCGATCAGATGGATAAGAATCATGACGGCAAATTAACATTAGAAGAATTTCGTGAGGGTAGTAAAGCTGATCCACGTATAGTTCAGGCGTTAAGTTTAGGTGGTGGTTAAACGCGCGATGACAACAACAACAACAACTACTTATTGTAACAACAACAACAGAACTTTAATAAACTAAAGCTAAAACGCAGCAATTCTTTGGCAACTCCCCTAAAATATAAAACCCAAAAAAAATTGAGAAACCTACGAAAACAGAAACAACAGCAGCGCTTTTGGTTTTTGGCTAACATTTTACACTCTCCTAAACAACAAAAAACTAGAAAAACAAAATGAATAAAAAAAAAAAAACAAAAAACTGCGAGACCGCTAAAGCAATCAGAAGAGTCCGAAAGCCAGAAAGTCATCCGGAAAAAGTTTCAATCTTCAACGAGAAAAAGAAAAAAAAATTGAATATAAAAAAACCAACAATTTTTTTTGCCCAATTTCGCGCGTCGATTAACATTCAAAATGATAATAATTTTTTGATATATACGAGAAGCAGGAGGAAACGAAGAGGAAAATTCAATTTTAATATATATATACACGTATATATAGGCGCCTATATGCATGTATATACAATATATAAATATATATATATATATATATATACAATTATATATATATATATAGCTATACTCAGACAAGATATGGCTAGCAACGCAATCGCGTAGTCAGAACGCAGTTCATAGCAATAAAAACGTAAAGTTAAAGTAAATGAAAACGAAAGAAAAAAAAACAAAACAAATCAAATTAACGAAAAACGAAACGAAATCTGAAAATCCAAAAGTTGAAAAAATATAAAGAAAATGCGAAAAACGTAAATCAATTTTTGAGCATACACCAATTATTAGTAACATAAAAAACCCATTGCATATTTAAACAAACAGAAAATGAGAAGTAAAAAACAAAAAAATAAACAAAAAAGAAAAAAACGTAAACAAATCGAAACATAACGAAAAGAACGAAAAATGTTGAACGAGCGCAGCCTTCGAGATATTTATAAAAATTAATGAATAACAACAAAAACAACGGCAAATGGGGAAGATAACGATAATGATAACACTTAAACGTAACACGTAAGCATTGTTGATATACAGACGCAAGCAAATACTATATATACCTACATATATATATATATATACTATATACACCTTATATGGAGCTGCCTCAGCCGCAACAGCCACAACAACAACAACTGCAAAACGTAATTAATTAATTAACAAAACAGGCATTAATCAATGACAAGTGCAAAAGCCGCGCAACTTACCGCAATATTTGCAATTAGGCACACACATACATTCACACACACACACAATCACACTTGCACACAGTCACACTCTCGCACACCCTTCCACATCCATGCGCAGGATGAGAGCGCAGTTCTGTTGAGTTTCCCCATTGGTTTTTTGAAATTGCTTCTTTATTTTGCAATTTGACGAAAATCTTGACAATAGCCGCAAGCCCACACCAACAAGCACACATACATACATACAATACAATACATACACACAAGCCACAGCAGCAGAGAAACTGAAAACAACAACAACCTGAAAAACGATGCAAGACCCAATGCAACAAAATGGCGATTGCTCTCGAAGCGAACAAAGCGAAACAACAAACTACAACAGTTACAACAACAACAACAACAACAACAACAGCAATAACAACTACAACTATTACAACAACAACTACTACTTCTACAACAACAACAGCCCGCTCTCTGTACCTTTCTGTGAGACTAAAAGCCCCGCTCGAGAGCCCCAGAAAACCAGAAACAAAACCAGAAACAAAAACAAAATCCATCATACGATTTAATTTCTATTCTATATGCGGTTCAGCTTTATTATTGCATTAATTTACTAACCCAGTTAATATTTTATTACGATCTATCTATATATATATATTTATATACATATATGTATATATACTCTTATATAAAACTGTTGCTACTTCTTATGAAAATGGCTAATCACGCACTTGGACAGTGGCACAGCATTTCATGTACACACACACCTCCCCCCACTCCTCCCCACAAAACACACAGACACACATACATCTGTATGTACGATATATACAATATGATATGCATTTCATATGCTTAGATATTCGCTGAATACCAATACGTTAAATAGTAATATTCAAATCTATCGATATCGACATCGATATCCCCTGAAATGATCGATAATATCGCAAAGGAGTTACAATTCGCTAAGTCCTCAGACTTTTCTGCCGACTTTCCATTTCCTTTCCTCGGATTATCCGTCTACTAATCCGATGGGTGCACCTACTTATTAGATTTCTATCTAAGATTCTGTTCCATGCGACCTTCTTGCAGTTCTGCAAATTTGAAGCAATACTCAAAGTACACGCACACTCACACTCGTATTCAGCTCCATATTCACACCCATAGTTACACTCGTATTCACAAGCATTTTGGACACGCTTTCGTTTTGCTATTGTTTTGCAACTTTCTCTACTTTACTGAGTGGCCTTAAGTGAATCATTTGCAATCACCTGTCGACTATCGACTGTCGATACTTATCGTCGGCACCTGCATCGAATACTGGCTAATAGCAATCAATATGCAATACACACAGACGACAAACAGACAGACAGACAGTCGATCACCCGGAAACTGTTCCATCCTCAACGTAGCGTAAGCCTTCGATTTCGATTTCTGTGCACATCTCTGCAGTATTTACTCGCATCAATTTTTCGTTTCTTTGGTATTTTTTCTGACTGACTAAGCGCACGCCAAGTGAAAAGCAAAATACACTGTCGCCTCAACTCAGAAAGCTAAAGAATCAAATTAAAAACCAAAAACTAAAAATCGAGAAAAGCGAGAAAAAAAGAAGGAAAACGGCATAGATTACATATATATAGTACACATATATATATGCATATAGCTATATACCTACTCTTACTGAAATACTAAATATATATATATACTAACTATATCTATAGTAAGCACTACAACCTAAATAATAACATCCAACAAAACAACAACAAGCAGAGAAATTAACAACAACAACAAGAACAAGCAGACAAAACGCTTCTAAGAAAACCTCACTGAAATTCTTCGAAAAGCAAGGGAAATAATACGAGAAAAAGAAAGCGAAATTATATACTAAATACATAAATATATATATACATATATAAATATACTCTAATATACTAACATTTAAATAAAATACCACACACGAGTATATTAAAACTTAATCAATAACTAAATAATTCGAAAGTGATATAGCTGACAAAAACAATTGTCTCTGTAGCTTAGTAGTTAACCGAGGACGAAGAAGAAAATATATAGAAAATCTGGGGAGAAACCTTAAGAACAATTTCGAAAAGTCTATGCGAAGAAAACAAATTTTCAAATTGTTTTTTTTTTCGAAAATTAAGACGCATAAAAAGTACGAAAACAGCTGTAAATAACACTTAAGAGCATACCACACAAACACACTCTCACACAGACACTCTTACGCACACTCACTCGCACACCTACCCATACAGCTGAGAACTAAACATAAGTTTGTTAACACCAAAACCGACGGGTCTTAAGTAAACGCAGTTTGTAAGTAAATTGTTTTTTTTGTCGCCTGCCGGCAAGAGGAACGCAGACGTAGAAGAAGAAGAAGCAGATCAGCAGGAGCTGACGAATAGGAAGAAGAAGCAGACTCAGGCGCGGCACGGCATTTCAAGTCAATTGTAAAACGACGTATGAGAGAAAATACCACAATATACCGCGAGAGAAATACTGAAAAAATATACCAAAAACAACAAGAATACTAAGTATAAAGAATGTCACGAATGTCAAGTTAAAAAGTTTCACAAGCAATATTTTACAAATATATATACATATATATATATATATATATATATATATATATATATACATGTATACATTCATAACTGTAGCATATGTATGTGTGTATACAACCCACAGGCAGGCACACACGCACGCATGAACGAAGTGCAGAGTGCGATACGATGAGGACGAGAAGGAGAACTCAGCTCTGAGAACTGTAACGATTATTTCTGTCTGAACCGTAATAATAATAATATAGTCACACACTCACACACACATACATACACGTGTATATGTATACTTATATATGTAATAAATTGAGACACACACACTCTTTAGTGATACTCCTTTAGTAAAATTCGAATCTGATTTCCTTGCTAAGAAAACATAAGAAAATCAAAGAAAAAACGGAAAATGGGAAAACTAGAATTCTAATAAGAAAGCGTAAAAAACAAGCAACAATTAACGAAAACTAAAACGAAAAACGAAAACATTTTGCAATTTTGCCCCTTTGTTCTGATTTGATTTTTTATAACTATTTACTGTTACTTATTATTACGATGATTATTCTGTATACACAACTTATATATATATACATATATATATACATACTATATACTAACTTATAAACCACAACAACAACAGCAACAACAAGAACTTCTTTTACCATATTTTTTTTAAGTAATCAAGGAAAATGCAAAACGAACGAGAAACGCAACAGAAACACAAAAAAAAGAAAAACTCAGAATGGAAATGCAGAAGAAAAGGGGAAAATTTATCTTGTTACTGTCAGAGAAATATTACTTACTTCAAATAAACATTTTAAAACGATATACCGGCTCGTGATTAACTTAAAAACCCCACACGCCCCCAACAAACTATTCCCCCTACCTATCCTTCTCTTTCCACTATATGACTGTGTGTGCTATAGTATTCAGGGCACAGACCTTTGCGAACGGAACAGCTGCTCGGGGGCCATGTTGAGGCCTGCGTCCATGACGGCAATTATAAGACCTTTCGTAGGACCGACATGTTGGTCGCTCGAGTGAAAACAAACAAAATTCCCTCTCCGAGGCTCCCCCATAGACTACGCCCCGCTGGCTGGCCGAGCGTTTTGTTTAACGAGCGTTACGTGCAATAAAATTCAAACGGTCGCACGACACACGAGTCTAGTTAATTACGACAGCAATTGCAAAGATTGTTGATAATAAAAGCCGGCAATACGCATGCATTAATAATGGACCATTACGGGTAAGTACCACAGCTGCCGGGGGTGCCAAGGGCTGCCACTGGAGCCAGTGAGTCTTGCGCCCTGAGCGGGACAGAACACTTGAGCACATCCTCCATATCTTATGAAACTATAAGCCAGGCGATAATGACATTGTGTAAACATTTTTGAGGTTCCTCATGTGGACTAACGGGACTCGTTGGTCCTCTAAGTCCAATCTAAGCTTCAACTTGAGTAGAGAGAATTGTAAGAGACTAATATGGATTTGCTATCTTAATTGCAGAGACCTAGGACCTAGCTTGGTTATAAAAATAATTTTCTAAAAATGAAAACAGCTATGGTAAATTTGTATATGCATTTAGCTTGTAATATTATTTTTCATATAGAAAACTTACTTAATATATTTTGC
This sequence comes from Zaprionus bogoriensis, assembly GCA_035046045.1. Taxonomy (NCBI): domain Eukaryota; kingdom Metazoa; phylum Arthropoda; class Insecta; order Diptera; family Drosophilidae; genus Zaprionus; species Zaprionus bogoriensis. The sequence goes on along the minus strand of JAWNOI010000161.1, from coordinate 894,756 downwards.
ATATTTTAATTAAGTCGAAATATGAATTGCATTGCAGACCTAAAAGTCATACTTTCTATACTTGAGTGAAGGCTGAAAACTTAAGTCACCTAAGAAAACCTTTCAAGAAGCCCAAGCAAACATGACATATGACTTTTTAGAGTTCCTTGGTCTTGCCTTCTATTCTAACCATCTTAGCGTCCATAGCAACTAAGCCATTTCGGCCGAAGCATGTGCACCATAAGTACAGTATTATGCGGTATTTCTGTACTTAACAAAAGTTTCATCAAAATTTCACCTGAAAGCTCAACTTTGAAATCGAGCCAAAACGCTTGACTCGCCTCGCTGCATTGTTCTACAGCTTGGACCTACACACACATACACACACGCATACAAGCTCATTTATACGGATTTGGCTAATATGTCCTTAGAAATCATAAATTGCTCGAGCTGCTTGTAACTCGAATCGGCCACTCTGACAGCCTGTGGGCGAGTCTTTTAGCCAAGGATTTTGCCATAAAATTCTATAAGCTCATTAATTTCTGACATTTTGCGGTAGTTTTATGCCCAGAGCCGCAGTGGAAATGCAGGGACAAGCAGGCAGGCAAACAGACAGGCAGGCAGACAGACAGGCAGGCAGACAAAGAGCCGTGCAGTCTGACAGACGGACAGGAGCAGGCTTCGGTCCGCATTCGCTTGGGACTTTTGTCATTTGCGGTTGTGGAGGCAGCTTAAGCACTTGATGCCATTCATGGCATACCATTGCCATTCCATTCGATGAGTCGGAACACTCCGACCACTCGCCGGAGCACCACGCTACGGCTCGCTTCGGTTCGGCTGCGGTGCGCTATGGTTCGCATCGGTTGAGTTAATTTTTGGTTTTGCAGTTGATTTGATTATATTTTCGAAAATTTTTAGTTATTTATACCCTTGTTGAGAGTATAATAGTTTTGGCCAGATGTTTGCTACGGACAGAAGATAGCACCTGGTACCCAACCAGCCAAGTTGCTCTGCTGATATCCTTTCGCCTCTCAAAATATTCTCTAAGTTTTAAAACTAGTTTTTTGAACTATAGTACTCATTTATTCCGTACATAAATCGGAAAAAAACAAAAATCGTTTTTTATTTTGTATAGCTGTCATGAAATATAATGGTAAATATATATATTTTTTCATATTTAAGATATTTTATATTTATATTTTTTCTGAATTGAAAAATTCACTGATAGGGATATTATGTTACAGCTCGAGGAATATAACATAAGGCTGGATTAAGTACTATGTGCTACATGTACTATATCTTCGGAAGCAGCAGTCCGAAAATAATCATATCAAAATATCTGCAAGGGTGTTCAAAAATTCATTCTAGTTCGAGCCGACTAAAAAGTAGTGGCAGGGGGGGGGGGGGTATTTCAATCAAATCGCACGTGTTACATGTCAAATGCAAGCTTGAGCTGTCGGAGTGGGTGTGATGGTGTGTGCGCGTGTGTGTGCGAGTGTGTGACTAACTGTTGACATTCGCCTGTGGCCTGGCCGATTCTGTGGGTGTTTAATTACCTTTCGCTTTTGCGGTTTCGTGTTTTGGCCTGCCAAATTGAACATGAAATAATAATGGAACGAAATCGTGGGAAGATAAGAGGGGGGAGGTAAAATAGGGGCTGATGCTGACGGTAGCGTCAGCTTTTGGCATTGCGGTGGGCCAAGCTGCATGCAGCATGCAGTGCATAATTAACTAAACAAAAGTATCTGTCAGATGCTTACTAGCTGTGCGCCTGTATGTTGTATGTGTGTGTGCGTGTGTGCAGATGTGTGTACTGCGGGCTGAACTCGCCAGTCGGCAGTCGGCAGTCGGCGTCTGTTTATCTAGGCAGCCCAACTATTTATAATGAAAAGGCTGCCAAATAAAAACGAAAATAGCTTTTGTATCTTTTGCTTTTGTATCTATAAAATTGGCGCTGCCGTCGTTGCCAGCATCGAGCATCGAACAAACAAGCGAATAGGCGACCGGTGAGCTGAAGGGGGGGGGGGGCGAGCTGATCGGGGTGCACGATAGAAAGATGTAGCTACAACTGCAAAACAATGCGCCACGTACATACATGAGTTTCCCTCGATGAACACAAATTCGAATTAACAATTTTACAGCACAGTATTTGCCTGCAAAGCACCTAATTCCATGCGCGGCTACTCCCTCTGCTCCCCTCCGTGCCCCGCCTTCAGCTGCTCCCCCTTCCGATCAGTTTGACTAAAACAAATAAACAATAATTGGCTGCGTTCAATTCCTGAGCATTTCGTTTATGCGTTCCGTTTATTGCCACCGCGACGCGTCGGCCTCAGTCGCTGCGAGCGGCACTGCTGGCATCGCTGCTAGCGTCGATGACGCGCTGCCCGCTGCCCGCTGCCCGCCGCCTGCCGCCCGCCACCCGCCACCAGCTGCCGCCTAGGTGCGTCGATTACTTTGCCGCCGGCCATTAAATACGCCTCTTACGTACTTATAGTAATTCCGCAATGATTCTTTATTATTCCACACTTGTTAGCTTCGTTTTGGAGCCCTGCCCCCTGGGCAGCCCTGCCCGTAACCCAGCGAAGCGGCCAGTGCTTTCCAATTCCGAAATGGTTAAGCAGTCTGCCTGAATTCTACTTAACTGCAATTCAATTTACTCTATTCTTAAATACTAAACTTTTTTTCTATTTGAGTTTGAAAGTATTATTTTTTTGTATTTTCTGGGGAAAATTCAAAACTCTTTCAAGACTCAATCGGGTTGCCGCATGGAACGAAATAATTTTATTTCTACCAATTTTTTTGTAAGCTATAAAATTCCGAGAACAATATACTCGTGAATAGGAATTCCAGAAATTTTAATACTCTTTCAGCAGTTTTCCCAGCTACACTTTCTGCTCGCTTATATTATTTAAATAATGGAAAAAATGTACAAATATATAGATATATATATAAGTGTAATGAAATATTCAAATTTATTTTTTTTATTTTAGAACCGGTTCCAAGAAAAGTTAACTTTGTATACATCCATTAGTTTTGTGGCAATTTGGAAAAAATATAAAAAATATGCATATGGACTAACTATTTGCAAAAATAGTAAGATCGTTTTTCAGTTTGAAAGAATAAAAAAAATATAATTCATATAAAATATAATAACATACGTAAAAATTATGTTAAAATATATTTATTGAATATTTTGTAGGAATTTTTACGAATAATATAGAAATTTTTCTACTGATCTTGGAACATATTCAAAGAAGTAAGATACACATTTTAAAAATGCAGTTTATATTGTGTAAAATATAGAAATATAGACTTCTGGGTAGCGTGTGCACAGTTCGTTGTGAGTAACATTAGCGTGCAAAATCACCCAGTAGGCGAGGTGAAGAGGGCGCTGGGGGCTACGGATTATAGCAAACAAATTTGCGCTTTGCCATATCTGTTGCGCTTTATCGTTTTCTTTTCTTCTTTTTGTATTGTATTTTGTGTGTATTTGTATGTGTGTGCTATTTGTTGCTCTATGCCCCGACAATGGGCGAATATAATTATTTACTATATTTGGGACGGAGATGGGCGCTGATGATGGGCATTACCTCGAACCGAGCGATTGCCCAATTGCTGTTGCTGCTGTTGTTGCTGCTCTTGCAATTAGTCGGCAACCTGCAGCAAAGTAAATGAAGCCCTTTGCCTGAACCGGCCACGTAACCCCCCACCTATCCACATCTCTGCAATTCCCAATCAACAATTTCTTATTGTAGTTCCGCCTACGTCGACTTCGCAGCTTTTTGCTGCCCGCAACGACGTCGACGTCGACGTTGACGGCGCTGCCTGCTACTGCTGTTGCTGCTGACGCTGCCTGCTGGCATTGGGCGGACTTGGCGGACTGGGGGCCACTCGGCTGCCGTTTGCCATTCGCACAAGTTGCATGTTGGAGCTCGCTCTTGGGTAGCCTGCGCCTGCCTCCGTCTGCGTCTGCGTCTGCGTCTCTGTCTCCGCCTTCGCCGACTTATTGTTGCTTTATTTTCGGCTCGCGTGCGTTGCGCATATTTTTTTGAAGTACAACATTTTGCTAGTCTTTCGGTTTTTGTTCACCTGTTTTTTTTATTCTTAATCTCAATTTTAGATATTTAAATTTTTTGTTTCCTTTTTTTTGTTGTTGGTGCCGTGCAAATTCCCGTTAGTCCGTTAGTAGCTCCGTTTTCCGTTTTTCGTGTGCCGCGTGCTTTTCGCGCTAATTGAAAGTGCGCGCACTTTGAACTCTCACATCGTGCGTGCGTGTGTGCGTGTGTGTGTGTGCCCATCGCTTTGTAATTACTTTAGTTTAATCAGTTATTATTGTTTCACATTCAAAGCCAACGGCAAACAACAGCAACAGTCCCGCAGCAAGAACAACAACTTTCGGAACAACACGAGTTGAAACAACAAGCAAACATTGACCACACTTGACCATTTGCCACTGCCGTGTGAGTGTGTGCGTGTGTGTGTGTGTGTGGGTGGGCGTGGTTGCAAGCGCACACAGGTACGTACGTAAATGAGCCTTCTAATTAGGCATATTTCAACATCATCATCCCCTCCCTCGCTCCCTCTCTTTGCCACTTCCTCTCTGTCCTCTTCCTCCTCCTCTTCCTCTGTGCTACCCTCTCCCACCGCATCGAGTGCCTGTGTACGTGTCAGAAATGACGCGCTGCCGCCGTGTCAGACAGTTGAAATTATAATATATCGATTTACAATCCATATGATATCATAATTGCACAGCTACCCCAGGGACTGCAGAGGGTGAGGAGGGCGAGGGGAGCCCGACAAATAATGAGAGATTTCGAAACTGCATCCAATGCTTTGTGCCTAATTAGCTGGGAATCCAATTGAGAGAGAGAGAGAGGCGGCACAACAGAAAATGTCAGCATATATTTGGTTTATTCGGGCTATTTATTTTGCGCTTAATCGTTGTGATTCGCAGCCAGTAGAGATAAGCTGTAAATCCCCCATAAACTGGCACGATATTACAAGAATCTGTGGCGGAATTTAAATAAATATTGCCATGCAAAAACTGTTTACAATCTCTGATCCTCGTCAGTTTGCAGTGCGCGCGTAAGCGGAAGTTCGTCTTGATGTGATTTTCCGCTAGTCAGGCGGACGGAGGCAATGCCAGGTGGACAGAGAGCAGATCGCACAAATCGGTCACCAGAACCGAGTCTGATATTGTCTGTTAAGAGAACTGTAATGAGAGGTGCCTTCTAAAGTTGACACTTCTGTCTCTGATTTTGATGGAACGTAGTTTTTCCATTCAGTCAGAGCATGCCACGCGAATTGCTTGAGCAATGTTTAATTAGCAGAGTGAAGATCTTTCTGCGTCTGCATAAGTAATTTAATAATAATACCTATACATGTGCAAATAATAATTTGTGGTAACCGATATTCGACCTAGGTCTCAAATGCCGCTTGCCCGATCAGTAACCAAAAAGATCTGCTTAGTTGACAGCAACATCTTACCCATATAACTCGTCTCTCAGCTAGGGAGCGTCTGCTTAAGACTCTACTGATTTGATAGGATGCATCAGAAATAGATTTCATAACAGTAAGCTAACAGAGCTGACACACTTGATCAGATCAGATGCGAACAGTCACCTGTTCAGACTATCTCAGGGGAGAATAAGCTGAGGTGATCGATCAGTAATTTAGACACTCAGTCCGCTAGAAAGCAGTCCAAAAGCTTTAGTATATAGTACAATGGTTTAGACTTCCCGTTTAGCCTAACATACCTCATACAGGTTTGCCGTACGTTATGGTATGTTAAGTCGATCCAGGCCATGTTATGTTAACATCTGTTCGCAAAGAGGAGATGGAAAACAAGTGCTGCAACAATGTGGGCAACATTTTAAGGCGCGATAAAAGTGAGAGAAATATTTCGCAATCGTAAAAATTTATGTTCTTTAACAGACAATTAATCGTGAATTTGTACAGCATAACACTACACTTGCCTAGTATTCTCAGTGAAATTCATGGAAATTTTCAACTGGCGAGCACATCAAGTGCGCTCAACTGGAAAATCCTTGTGCTTCCCATGCCAGCGTGGAGATCACACGCCGATCGGAGTACGATCGGATGGACATGTTCGCTAGGCTGTCCCAGTCGACGGACGCATAGTCGATCGCCTTCCGGATGAGTGATCACTGCTCCGCTCTGATTGAATCGCCTCCGTCTGATGAATATCAAATGTGCTTGTTATCGGACTCATTGGGGAAGAACAACATATTGAAAGTGCCTGAATTGAGCTCGAATTGAGGCTAAGAGTGAACATGCTTAACGCGCTTGCGTCGACAGCGCCGCACGCCGATCGTCTCGGGCAACTGGCCCAGCACCAGGAAGTCTATGGCCAGGCGCCACTTGGGAGCTGCTTCACGGGTTGATCAGTACAGTTGGCATTCGGGTCTATGGGGGGCAAGGGGAGGTAAGCTACTACTCACTTGCTGTCTCGATGGCCAGCAGGAACCAGATCAGCGAGCTGACAAAGCGTATGAAATAGAACGCATCGTTAAGCAGCCAAACGGAGAGTCCGGGGCAATAGCGAAAGAGGACTCGGACCCAGACCCATTCAGAGTGGCCGAGCGTGTGCAGGGCCTGATCGACAATGAGGAAGAACGGCTGCCACATGGCCAACAGTATGAAGTCCACCAGAAAGAGCACAACGAACAGTTCCAGCAGGAAGAAGAGCTTGCGCAAGATCAGCGCGCGGCGTCGCAGACAATCGGGCCGGTACTGCAGCAGGGTGAGCAGCAGGCCGCAGCTGAAGAAGATCGTCGACCAGCTGAGGGGCTGCTGTTCGGGCAGCTCGTCGGGCAGCCGGCTGGCGTTCAGTATGCGTATGATGTGCCACTGGTTCCACTGCAGGAGCAGGCCCATCGTCAGCATTAGCTGCGACTCGTGGAACTCGCGCACCAGCTCGGCGGCTCGCAGTTGCATCTTGCGCATGCGCCACTGTGGCATGTCAAGTCAATTTTGGGCTGCGAACTGCTATGCGATTGGGCGTGTGCCTGTGCGTCTGCGTCTCTGTATGTGTGTGTGTTTGTATGTGTGTGTGTCTGTTGCTGTACCTGTATCTGTGCTTTGTCTGTCTGTCTGTGTGTGTTCGGAGTTTGCCGAGAGTTTCAATGGTTTGGATTTGCTTTGATTTCCTGACACCTACGTCTGTACACTGTTTCGATAGCTTCCAGCCTGACGCTGTTCGCAGTGTTGATTAGCATGGCGTGTGTTCTGCTATAACTGGGATTACACGGCGCATACGCGCTCGAACTCTGAGTTACCTACGGCTAACGCACTTCTGCATCTTCACTTAGAATTTCATAACGATTGAGGCTTGGTTTCAGGGCGCAAACAAGACCGAAACTCACCACCCGACAGTGCTTATCCCCTTCAGCATAATTATAAATGGGTTTCATGCTGCCCCCGACGACCTAATCCACAAATCTCGGTACGAAATGAATATTTGAACAAAAAGTTTGCTTTAAATTTTGAAAACTTGAACGTTTAGTGGTTGCTAAGCGACCACACGCACTCACACACATAGCGCCATATATGTATGTGTATGTCTGTGAAATATGACACATGAATCTGGCACGCACGTGCTGGTCCAAAGGAGTGAGATGGGGGAGGGGAGGGAGCTGGAGCTAGTGCTGACTAGGAACTAGCTGCGAAATCAATTTCTCTGTCAAATCAGCAGACAGTGGAAATGGGGCGCTGCGACTGCTCCGAATGCTGTCATTACACATGCTCGTTCAGCGCGAAGAAGGAGCACATGGCGAGGCTCTAATCCCCCATACTCAGTCGCCGCAGTCGTGGCTAGAGTCAGCCCCTCCTTTGCCTCCTTTCAATTGTGCTCCCCCGACCAGCGAACCCGAACTACAACTCGTACATTTGCCTTTGGCTTTCGGGGCTGCTCTAGTCAAAGTGGTAGCAGTTATTGTTGTTGTCCCTCCCATTGTTGTTGTTCTGCTTGTTGTTGTTGTTCATTTTATGCGCCATATAAACGGTAGACCTAAAAGTCACCGGCGTCAAGTAAACAAAGCTGCCACCATCTACGAAAAAATGTTTTCGACGTCGGCAACGGCTGCTGCCTCCACGCCTCGAATTGTCGGTGCACCCGACAAAAGTTGGGAGAATAACAATCGCTGGCAGGCAGCAAAAACTTGAAGCAATATTTTTGAACAAATTTCTGCAATTTTCGACACATTTTCGTGAATATTTGCGTCAATTTCTTGATTCACTTTTTTTTATAAATGCGAATATCTAAAGATATTTTGGCATCAACAAGAAAAGTTGAATGAAATTCCTAAAACTTATACAGGGATAAAAACTCAAATAAATTTATATATCAAGTGAAACGAGGTATATCTAAAGCTGTACATAATTCGTGTTTTCTATTAAAATTAAAAAAAGTGTGCTCAATGTTGTATACCATACATATACCATAAATAAATTTTATACCATAAATAAGTTAATATTTTGAGTTAGATATAAAATAATTATGAATACACGTTTATTTGAGAATATTTAAAAAGCTTTTCTTGAGAAAATCATAGCGTCTCTGTCCATTTTAAATTATTTCATAAAAGTTTGATTTTAATGGAAACTACTTACAAATTTTTGTGCAGGAATATTAATCTGTATTTTAAGATGCACTCGATTAGCTATTCAGATATGTGTACAGCTCATATCTAAAGTGCCGAGGCTCTTGCACGTTGCTGCACTCAATCGGCTGCTAATTGAAAGTGAAGTGCACACACTTGTCGCCTGCCAACTATCAGTTGTTCTGCGGTCGCCATAGACCATTGGCATTGGCTCCGTCTTGGGCCTCTCTTCGTCTCCCTCTGCCCTCCCGTCTCCCTTCCCATCTCCTTCCTTTACCATTGCTGCTGCTGGCCCTGGCCCTGGCCCTGGCCGTCGTCATATTGTGTTTGGCAAGTCGTTTGCGATAAAGCCAACTACATAATGTCTCTGTGTGCAAACTGTCAGGGGTTGGCCTGGGGGGGGAGGTGCTAGAGGCCGGAGAGGGTATACCTCGTGGTGAATAAAAATGCTAAACCAGCGCTATGCTGGCGTCGCGACGACGCAAACACCCAGATCATATGAGTGTGGCTGCTGGCGGGGTTTGGGGATGGGAGGTGGGGTGTGTGGGATGGGAGGCTGGATAATGCAAGTTATCCTTGATTGCCTGCCTCGATAGGAGGATATGACGCGGCTACAAACAAGCCGCTCAACGAACATCTCTTCCTGCTCCTCTGCTCCGGGTGAGACTATCGTGATTTTGCTGCTTTTTCTCCATCTTCTCCTCCTTTTTTGCTTCATCTCCTTTGGTTTTCTGGAGGGTCGCAGGCTTTTTGCTCATTTCTTTTGGCCTTTGGCCCCGGCTGTGCTTTGTGCGCGGCGAGGGTTATAGTGCCGGGGGTACGGGTGCGGGGTGCGGGGTGCGGGCTGCGGGTTGCCGTACTCATCATCATTTGCCAAAAGGCCAAGCGAATGAAGGAACGGTGGACGGGGGCAAGTGAACTCATTGGGATTTCATTGGTGTAATACACACGGCTTACAAGTTGCTCGGGCTAATTGATTTCCAACTGCAGACTGTCAACGCTGCCAAAGGGCCAAGAGGCAACTTGTGGACATGCCAGAACTCTCAAACTAAACTAAACAACAATTTTTAATTGTGCTCGGGTGGAGGCGGCGCTCTAAGGCGGCCACTGTATGCTGCTGCTGCTGCTGGAGCCAAAGGCAAATGAGCGAGCGCCCCGAGAAATATGAACGAGGTCAATGATTGTTTACACTACACTCGAATGCTGTTTACTCGCAGCCAAAGAGCCAAGGGATTGGGCTGCGAGACGGCGAGACGACGAGCAAGGGCGACACGGCGACTGGGCGGTCGAGGCGACCGGATGGGTGGCTGGATGTATGCATGGAATGGACGGGGGTGCCACTAGACACCTTCCAGCGCCGGGGCTCGAGCGACGCCCTCGTCATCTTCGCTTAGGCCACTTGGCGCGCAGCCTGTTAACTGACTCTCGCTGACGAGCACATTATGCCTGCCTGTGTCTGTGTGCGAGTGTGTGTGTCGAGTGTATGTGCGAGTCTGTGTGTGTGTCGAGTGTGTGTGCAGACGAGCTCATGCATACAGAAAGGCCGAAGGATGTGTTGGCTGTTGTTCTCGCATGGATTCCATTTTCTTTGGTTCTTCTCAGTTCTTTGTCTGCATCATTTGCGCTCCACGTCGCGGATTACTGCCACAATTGACTGGGGCATGTAGCGTGCGGCATGCGGTCACTATGCAAAATCATTAGCACCCAAAATAACTTTGCTTTGGCAAACTCCCATTTCTGCACTCCGGGGAGAAATTCCAGTTGAAATTCTTGGGAAAATGACTGCAAATATTACCAAACATAAATACTGAAAAGGACTAAATAATTCATTAAATATTACTACAAATATTAAAAACAAATTTGTCAAGCAATATTAGCATATTACGCTTTTTTTCTCCTTATAATTACATATTCCGTTCCGAGCCAGTCGGCCGGAAAACGCATCGGAACGAATGTCAAGGTAACGGTTTCAATTAAAAGGATTTTCGCACGATATTCATTTATGTGTAAACAACAAAAAATGTCGCAAAAACCAGCCGGAAAAAAACCATTCGTTATTTAATATAAATGCAAATTTTGAATATTATGCGTGAAATGTTAGCGGAAATATTGAAACATAATTTGTTCGAAAAAAGCGGAACTTCTTATTGACAATTTTCCAGGTCAACAAACACTGAACCAAACAAAAGTTACAGCCGATGGGAAAGTGAGCTATTAAGATATTTTAGTTTAATAAAAAATTAAAATATTCTAAAGCTAAAGCTGACTCAGACCTATAACAATACGTTAGATATTTTATACATTTTATTGAATTTTTTTAACATTTGCTTCTGAGTACTTGGATGAAACTCTCTATAACGCTACATAAAATATAGATAAATACTAGACTAGTGTTGAAAGCTAGTGATAATTAGCATTAGCCAAATCCTTGTAGTATTTACATAAATTAAACACATAATTACACAACTTAACTTCCTGTTGGGCAAATCAATACTCGATAGCTATCGGTAATACTAAATTTATTTTCGTTTGAGTTCGACGCTGATATGTTAATGCGACTTAACCTGCAAACTCCCTCATGGGAAAATAAACAGTTATGCGACTGTTAATTGGTCCCCCGGGTGGGGGTGCCCCTTCTACAGGTAATTAATATAAATTTTCTGACTATCTGATGCTTGTAATTGATTCGAAAACTCCAACTCGCAATTTATGTGCTTCGATTTCGCATGTAAATTGAAAAACTGTCTGTGTGTTTTGAGTGCTTCTCGCACACAAACAGCGGAAAATCGCAATGCACTGTGCAAAGGGCCATTGCAATTAGGGGCGTGACAATTGAGCGGCATTTGACAGCAAACAAAGATCGAGCTGCCAAGTGGCAGCAACCGAATGGCGATTGCTCTCGTTCAGCTCTCGAATATTACGTATACGCCATGTCCGACGCTCAACGCTCGAGTTATGTGCTTGTCCGCTCTCTGGCGCCGGCATTTGCCAAGTGTCTGTCGGTCTGTCTGTCGGTCCGTTGCCCGTCTGTTTGTCTGCACTGCGCTGGGTGTCGCCCCGGGGCAAGTCGAGTGGAGCGTCCACCCGTTAGTCGTCCACTTCAGCCACGAGCGTCTCATTTGGCCCTCCCTCTCGAATCTCCTTTACACTCTCCTCCCGAACAGCACTCACATGAAGCGTGCGACGATTAGTTTCGCGTGTGTGTTCGCATGTGTGTGTGTTCGCATGTGTGTGTGTGTGTGCGTGTGTGTTTGTATGTGCGGACGAGCATTCATTAATTTCCATTTGCCGGGCATATCTCAATAATTATGTTAGTCTAATGCTAGGCTAATGCGCGCCACGCCCACAGATAGCGCTGGGCCCATGGACGCTTGAGCTATTCGACATTTCTCATTTGGCATTTGCGATTTGCCAAATTCCCGTGCCTCACGCATCCAATTAAATAATTATACGCTTAATTATATTTGGCGGGTAATTTGGCATGTGCGAGCGAGAGAGAAAGGTAGAGAGCGAAAAAGAGAGACGGTGTCTTTAATTGTTTTTTAATTTGAATTTGCCGAAAATTCAAAATGCCAGATAAACATTCCGAGAAGCTGGCGGGGAGACACGCTGCCAGCTGGCTGGGCTTTAAATGCTCTGCAGGATTAATTGCCAACAGTTGTGTGCAGTGCCAGAGTGACTGACAGAGACAGTCAAACTCACAAAAATAGAAAGAGAGAGAGAGAGAGGGAGAGGGAGAGAGAGAGAGAGAGAGAGAGAGAGAGAGAGCGAAAGGGATTGAGAGGGGAAGCTGTAAAAAATCCATTTAAGCCGCTTGTGGCTAAATTGATTTCGCTGCTCAAAATTTTGGGCATGCACAAACAGAAGCTGATCATAATGACGCTTTCTCTGTATTGCTGCTAATGATGATGTTACACACACACACATACGCATCAGCACAAAGAGTCGCACCCACGTACACATGCATATTTCACAGAGGATGTACTTAAGCCAGTGTGTACACATCTGCAACTGTTGCCGCATGTGCCACAATTTCATTCTCTATTTGCACTTCATTTTTGCCATATTGTGGCTCGGGCTCTTTTTTGCCTTACTTCACTTTACTTTACTTTACTTTTCTTTACTCCTGCATTGAAATTCTCTTTGGGGTATTTTTTTTTGCTTCTTCCGGAGATATATGTGCAGAGCAAAATAATAAAAAGAAAACCCGACACAAGCATTGTTGCGAGGCGCGTGGGGTGCTGCTGCAGATACCCTGTGGGGTACCCTTCCTGTAGCAGAAAATGAAGTGTTCGATACTTAAGTTTTATTATTACATAAGTGCTATAGGTATTACTCTGTTGGTCAATTTTTAAGTTTATAGTGTGGAGAAGTCTAGAGAACCAAACCTTTTTAAGTATATAAGTAAAAAATAAAAATAAAATAATAAAATGAATAATATAAATTGTTATATCTCTGTTTCCTTAAGCTCATATTGTACTCATATTATATGTGGAACTGAACACCATATATTGTATCAAATATTCAGTATATTTCGCTTTCCTAATACAAAACTTCAATTTCGAAGCATTCGTAACTTCTCAGATTTATCAAATGTTCATAGTAGATAAAGATAAAGTAAAGTGATCCACAGAGTAAATATAATTTATTTTTTATTATTTATTTAATAAAGCATAGAATACCCGCTTAGAATACCCGCTTGTCACAAGCAGCGCCATGAGAACAATCATTCCTCCTAAGCCGATGCCCGCATCAATGGGTATCGCATACGAAAATGATATGATGAAATTAACTTGGCAGAATTGGGCTTGCCTTTAAGCTCGTGCAGCAATTGCTGCTGGGTCTGCGCGCTCGAATGCCCGCGAATGCTTTCGCGGCAATGCTTTAAGCTTAATAAGATGTAAAATCAAACGTAAAGTGTGCTGAATTGCGCCCGCTGATTATCCGACTTGGGGGCCTTAAGACGTGCACTATATACGAATGTAGCTGGCAGTCGCTTCCTTAGACTGCCACGTGACTTACTCCCGGGGTCTTATCTTAGGCAAGCATCTTGCACTCGAGATACGAGATGCGAGATATGGTTGCTTGGACGGATGCTTGGGCTCAGCCTGGCTGCAGCTTGGGCTCGCGCTTGGATCTGCCAGCAATTTCATTAGCCACGCCCACAGCCTCATTAGCGCCTCTCGATGCGAGCAACTGGCATTTCCAAGTGGTTCAACTACGCTGGCATCGTATTACTTATGTCGCCACTTCGCATCTCTGCAGCATGTTTTTCTCTGCTCATTAGACCGTTTAACAGCTCTGACGGGGCAAGCGGGGTGTGGCCGGAGAGGGGGCGGAGGGGGGTCGGTGTGACACTGGCGCCAGAGCCAGCGCTGCCATGCACATCGGGCAACATTCTCTCACATTAGCCGCACCGAAATTGCATTGCCTTAGTCTAAGCTGGTCGTCGGCGCCGCTTAATGCAAAACTTATTATGCGAATTTGTGGGCTTACGAGCTGAGTGGAGCTCTGGCCAGGTCCCGGCCAGACCAGACCAGACCAGAGCAGAGCCGAGTGCCAGGCCGATTACCCACCACCATCACCACCACCATCACCACCACCATCACCACCACCAGCACCACCAGTGACTGGGAGCATCAAAGCCCCTAACCCTGTCTCTGCCCTGTCGCCGGCGGCGGCGACGCTCGCCATGAACTCAACGGATATTTCGTGGCAGGGAGAAGCTCCAGCTCGAATCTGCTTGTGGCCCATGTACGAGTGGGCAGGGGCAGCAGGGGCTGGGGCCGTGTACAGTGTGCAGTGTGCAGTGTGCGCACTAATTACGACAAGGTCGGTGCACTAATTAACAATGGCTTTGAGGCAGCTAAACGATATGGCGCCCAGGCGGCCGACCAGGCGCACGCTCCTCGTGCCAGAACCCAAAACCCAAAACACAGAAACCAGAGACCGTAGACCGTAGACCAGAGACCGGAGACCGGAGACCAGAGCCCACTGATGACGGGCCCAACTCATGCGCATACTCTAGAAGTCACTGCACCTGCCACCTGACCCCCATATTATTTGAGGTGTGTGTGTGTTTGTGTGTGGCTGTGCCTGTGGCTGCTTGCAAAAACGTTTGTTGTGGCGGATAAATGCTAAGCCGAGCAGAGGTTGCACCCGGCACGAATGATTCTTCTCATCTCGATGCTGTGTGTTCGAAACGCAACTTCGGGGCAAAGTCAACAGGTCTCGCTGCGGGGCGAATGCAGTATTTATTTAATCCGATAAGTCGATATTTTGTATACCTGGCGAGTCGACTCAAGTCGACTTACAGCTTAAGCCCGAGCTTATTTTCAACTCTCAGCTTCAGTGTGACAAATTGAACTCGAATGCGGATTGCGTACAATGAAATTAGGAGCATATCAACGTAGTGCAGTTGTGAATGTGTGCTGCGAGTTTGATTGAGATTGATTGATTACAGCTAAAGTTACAAAGCAAACAGGATTGCTCCAGATGGCAATAGTTATAAATCAAATACATATAAGTTGAGAAAATAAATGCGAAATAATGTTATAATTATATATATATATATAATAATATAATTATTACAGAAGCCTTGACAGCAAAATTATGGTAAACACTCGCTTGCTCTTGCTTCAGTTTTAGGTCTTTGGCAGTATAGCTCAATGCGTATGATCACAATACTTAAAGTACATAAGGGTTCAATATAATTATTGGATTAATACACAAAACATTAAGATATAATATGAAGCCTCTAGTTATTGTTTTGAAACCACGAAAAAAGAACATGTATTTACTAATGAACATATGCAGCAAACTAATTATAGCAAGAGCTACAGGGGAACGGAGGAAGAGCCATACAGGAAGTCTATTACAGCAGCAAAGTGCACCACATTGTTCTGCGAGCGGAGCGTGCGATGTGCGCTATCGATTGCATATCGTTTATTTATAGGCCCACAAAACTGTGATATGAAATGTATGAGGCTTTCGGGGGATTCCCGCGTATACTATGGGCCACCTTGAGTGGCCCTCGAAGTCGGGCTAGGACTTGAGGGGGAAGCGAGAGGTGAGAGACTATTGAAACACATGTCCTTCAGCGTCGGGTTAAATATGAATAAATAACGCTTGCCCTTTAACCAGGCGGCATATATGTATGTGTGTACATAGTATATATATAGCAACATTATGTAATCGCCCCGAGCAACTAATTCCAAGTACTTGAAACCGAATCTTGATTTATGGATCAACGCACGGTTTTTCCCACGCCTCGACCCAATCGAGCAGGCCAAGTTGTTGTTGTTGTTGGCCGGCGTTAGAGTAACAGCAATTGAGTCCTGCGTGGGGTGCGGATGTGGTGGGCGGGGCGATGTTGCTGATTTGACGCGATTAGATTAGATGAGATTTGTGTGTTTTTAGCTGCGGGCAGGCGCCAAAATTGTCGCCAACGGACTTAGAGCTTAAAGCTCTCTCGAGCGTGCCGAAAGCTTGTGGTGAGTAAGTTTGCTTGCGAGAGAGCGACAGCGAGAGCGAAAGACGCCAGCACTGAACGAGAGAGCCAGAATCAACGAGAGCATGAGAGACTAACTCTGAACGTGAGAGAGCGAGAGCGAGAGCGAGAGCGAGAGCGAGAGAGCTTTCGGGCATGGGATGGGGTTGTTCGCGTGGGAGTTAACGCTCGTAATGTCAATTGCTTGTGTTCTAAGTCTGTGTGCAATATTTTTAAGCCTCTGCCTTTTCTTAGCGCTCGCATCCCAGACAAAAGACACGCACACACACGCAAACACACACATACACGCACACAGGTGTACGCTCACTCTTGCATGAGCATATTAATGCGATAATATTACGCATACGCAGCATTGGCGCTCGCTTCATCCGGTGTGATGGTTTCGTTTGGGTCAGTTAGAGGAATGCAACGAAATGAATAAAAATGAAATAAGAAAATAACAAATTGCACAACATTAGAGCACAGCAGTACAGCTAATTTCCAATCATTCTTAATTAAATGCAAAAAATGAGGGACAGACTGACTCACAGCCTGAAATCAGGAAGAAGCTGCTCAGCTTCAGTCTAACTGCCAGCAGCAGTCGGATTGCAGCAGCTGGACACAAATTTCTATTTACATTTGCACGCAAAAAACGCAGGCAAGTACTGCAAGCAGAGCAATGTCGAAGGGGGTAAGGGGAAAAAACAGGGTATCGGCCAACCACTTGCACATTTGGTTTGCCCGACAGCCTGACACGGACTGAGCTCGGCCGGAGGCCAGAAACTAAAGCTGGCCAAGTGTGGTCGCAATTCGGCTACATTGAAGGCATTTGCCCATCACCCTTCACCTCCTTCCCCAACCCAAAATGCCGTTGTTCAACCTGATGGCACTACATTTCATTTATTAGAATTTACTTTCCACCAAGGCCACACGATGCGCCCACAACCTTGGGCATATGGAATTACGGCTGTTACTGTATGCAAAACCAATCTAGAGTTAGGACACTCGGGCATCCTTTGAGCGAGCCAGCCAGCTGGCTGGCTGTAGCCTCGCAGATTCAAAAATATATCTATTGCATTCAGCCATGGAAAATGGCTTCAAATGGTATATTGGCTTAGAGTAATTGTGTGTTACAGATGCGACACGCGAGGATGACAGAATGCTTATGTATTTTCTAGTATTTCAGTATTAAACATGGAGTATTCAATGTGTGGAATTAATTCTATCAAAGTCCAATTGCGGTAATGGTATCCGACATTCGACAACAAAAATGTGTTCGATGTTAAAAATTATTTTTCTTTATATCGCATTGACTCAAAACCGTGAACAATGTTTCAAAGCAGCTTGTTACACTCTGTTTTCGATGTACTCTCGGTGTGCACAGCACAACGGAAGCATAGTTATCGGCAGCTATTGCCATAAAGCATTTACCTACGTTTCTAAGCTAATATCTGAGATGAGTTTTCATATTTTGGCAAGTTTAAGTTAAATTTATTGAAAGAATTAAATTAAGTTAAAAAGACTAAACTGGTTGAAAGGCATCCAACTGTCGAGTGTACCTGAGTTTTTTTTATTTAAATACATTTCCATTCGTCAAGGGCACAAGGCAAGGCATTTACTTATTATCTTAAAATAGATAAATTGTTAAAAAGAATATAAAAAAAAATAAATAAAAAGTGCACAAACGTTTTAGCTTTGTTCGATCGAAATTCAAATAGAAATAAAAGCAATGTATACATTTGGATTAAATTTCCAAAAGTAAAGCATTTATAATTACCAGCTTTAGGTACATGAAGCAAAACGAAAATTCGAAAACATATATTTATTTAATTCTAAAGCAAAATATGAGATTTCTTGAATTGCTTGCATTATTATTTAGCATACGCTCAAAAGTATGCTATGAATTTTGTATACGCAGACCCAACCGCTGACTGCATTAAATAATTAGCCCGTATATATATATATGATATCTTGTCGGGCTAAAAGCACCATAACTTTGAAGCTAGGATCTGCTGCAAGTCATTTTTGAATTCCGGCAAAATGGCTGCTCGTGCTGGGCGGGGCAGTAGGTAAAATGGGCACTATCCCGCAGCGCGGTTAAATTAGCATAGCACACTTTCGGGCTGAGGCGAAAAGCAAAATATCGCGCGCATTTATTTATTTATTTAAACTATGTGGAGCGATATCAGTGGTGCCTTAGCCAGCACGTTCGCCAACGTCGACTGTGACGCCGACGGCGACTGCAACGGCGACGGCAACAGCGGCGGCGACTGCGGCTGCTGCGCCCCGAGCCTGGTTAGGCTTTTTCGGCAATCGCTTTGAAAGCTCGCTCCAGGAGCATGTCCGCCCGTAGCGCGTCTCTCCAACTTCGCCTGCCTGTGTGTGTGTGTGTGTGTGTGTGTGTGTGTGTGCAGGCGAACGATGTGAGTGTGTGCGTGTTGAGCTTCCTCGTCGGTTGTCGTCCTCGTCGTCCTCGTGGTATCAACAAGGACATTCGACCTACTGTTGATTGCGCAGCGAAGCTTTTCAGTTGATTTTCAGACCGTGCCACGTACGGAACACGAGTTCCGAGTGCTGCGGGATTGCCGGAGCGGAGCGGAGAAGAGCGAGCGCCCGAGCGAGCGTGCAGCGTCTTTCGAGAGTCCAAAACATTTTCGCCGCATTCATTATCAATTACAGCGATTACAGTGAGTGTGTGTGCGTGTGTGTGTGTTTGTAAGTTGTTGCAGGAATCCTTTTTGTTATTGTTTTTTTTTAAGTTTTCACTGCAGCTGCAGCTGCAGCTGCAGCTGCAGCTGCTGCTGTTGCCATTGTTGTTGTTATTTCCTAAGCGCGACTTGTGCAAAAAGTTTGGTCAGTAAAGTGAGCAGAAGTCGCAACGTCAAGCGACGGGCTGGCTTTATTGATAAAGCCACACACACAAGCACAAGCACACACACGAACACACAGACACACAGAGTGGCAAACAAGTTTACAAATATAAAATTCACACACACACACACACATACAAACACACTAGCTCCCACAGGCGGAGGAGCACACTGAAAAACGAGTCTGACAACTTAACGACTTACTTAGTCAAATAGAGAGGTACGACGACACAAAATAACATTGCCCAAATATAACGAGTGGGTGACAGAGAGCTGAAGTGAGACAGAGAGAGAGAGAGAGAGAGAGAGAGAGAGAGAGACAGAGAGAGGAAAAGAGTGCGGGGGAGGACGAACGAGGATAAGTCGTGCAAAGAGGCAGCCTAATAGACTGTCCGACCGGGCCCCAAAGGGTAACAACGTGCTCAGCCCAACCCAAGTCGGGCCCAAGCCAACACACACACGCACAGACACTGGCTGTACGTGTGTGTGTGTGTGTGATAAAATATTCAATTTTTTTTTCGTTCCTGTTGTTTGCTGCCGCAGAAAGGTGTCCGAAAAATGCGAGAGAAGCTGCGGCCGCTGCTGCGCGGGGGCTTTTACTCTTTACTCTTACTCTTTGCTTTCACTTCTGTTGCGCTTCGACGCCGACGCCGACGCTGACAGCGACGGCGACGCTACCGTTGCGTGGCTTACGAAATTGAATGAATATAATCAAATCAAAATGGAAGAGAAGGTTATGTAAATTTCTCGACTCACGTATGTCGGTGCTCACACACACACACACACACACACATGCACACACACAGCTAGACCTCTCTTAGCCCACTGGCCTGGTCCTGCTCGGCGAGAAAGTTGCTCCGTGCTGGCGCAATCTTGTGTCTAGCCGCTGCCGCCGCCGTTGTTGTTGGCATTTGCATAATTTACAGCGCAAGCTAATGGCCAAACACATGTGCCCAAACATTTGGGGCTCTGTTTCGAGGCGGGACTCGGTCTCGGACCCCAACTGCGACTCAGTTTCCGGCTCCGAGTCCGACTCCGACTCGGGCGTGCTTCTATCTGCGGCATGTTTGAACTTTGGCAGTTGAGCAGCAAACTTTCACTCAGCCAATGCCGGCGGCTTATCCAAGTGTTTAGCTGAATCAGCTGATCAGGCAGTACACGCAAGTGTAGAGTTCAGGCGGTACGATGCGGGTCAAGATTTGAGTAACACAAGAGACAAGCGCAAGTACAGCACAAGCTGAAGCTGAAGCTACAGCTACGAGATGCTAGATACACGATACGAACTGCGAGATAAAAAACAATCGACTCACACACACACACACACACACACACACACACACAATGGGCACAATCAGCGAAGACAGGTTAGAAATTGCCAGAGAAATTTAATAAAAAGCGAAGCAGAGCAAAAAAAAGAGATTGAAAATAAAACTGAGCATGAAACTGAAAAGTGCAATCACAGCTAAAAATGCTTGAAGACGGCGCAATCAGAGGCAGAGAAAAGGAGAAAGAGAGGAGAGGAGTGAGAGAGAGAGAGAGAGAGAGAGAGAGAGAGGGAGGGGGTGGGGCAGTGCGAGACAGAAACACAGACACGGCATTTGCCTGCTACGCTGTCTCTGGCCAAGCGTCATAAGCCTTTTACCCGTCGACCTTTAACGAGGCACCCAAAAAATGCACTTGAGCAGCAGGAAGAGCAGAAGCGAGAAAGCGGAGCAGGAGCAGAGCGGAGAACAAGTGCAGGGAAATTGCATGGAAATGGCCATGGCAATGAGTTTCGGTTATGCAAAGCGAAAATTAAAACACTTGCCGGCATGTTCCATGTTTTTTTTTTGCACTCGCTGCACCCGATGATTCATATGGTCAGGGTCGATGGGTCGCAAGCTCTTCCCCCTGCTTGAGAGTCATTCGATATTATCTGCAAGTTGCATGCACTTTTTTGCTGTGCTTAACTGTTGACAGTTTTCGCTTATTTCTTTTCCTCACTTTTCGTTTTCCTTTGCGCTTTGCGATTGTACTTTGTTTTCTTCATTAATTCGTTCATTATACCCGAAAATAGGCAAATACTTACGGGTTTGTGTGTGTGTGTGTGTAGGTGTGTGCTTTTCACCTCTTGAGTCTTAATTGGCCATTCGCCTTTTCAGCTGCCAATTATGCGGACATTCGATTCAATTATACTAAATGTCAGTCAAGCTGAACAACAACTCTTTGTCTCGCTTTAATACCCTGTAGCCTTGGCGAGCGTGCCAAGTGGGCTTATCACAGTTGCACCGAAAAGTTTATTGTCTGCCTGCAGGTTTGCTTTTTGCAATGTGAAGACTTCTACTATCCTTGCAAGGGATAATTTTTCATAATTTTGGCCATTTGTTTGCAACGCACAGAAAGAAACAGCTTTGCCTCTAGGCTTGTCCGTTTGTCTGTCCGTCAGTCCGTTGCAACGCAAACTAGTGGCTCAGTTTTGAAGTTATCTCGATGAAACTTGCTACACATACTTGTTTGCTCTACTCGCTGTAAATAAGTCAGAGCCAGCCAGATCAGAGCGCTATATCGTGCAGCTGCCATATGAACCTTCAGTCGAGCTCTGAAGTTTTTCAAGATATCGACACATAATACCTTTTTTTACAAATATTTAAAGCATTCTCTCAAAAATTCATTAGTACCAATCTACTACAACAACAATTGTTTGAAAATACAATTAATTTGGCATATTTTTTAGCTTAAATATATTTTTTACAGCCTTTGAAGTAGTAGCATTAAATTTAGATTGATCACAGTTTTGAATGCCTAAATGCCGAAATAGGTAGATCTCTTAAGCTATATGAGCATCAACAAGGAAATTTACTTGATGAAGCTTCTACATCATATACAGCTGGAACTCACATAGTTGTAGTATATTGCTTTGCTTGTCCGAAAACTTTTTTTAGTTAATTATTTTATTGAGGTAAACCCAAAAACTAACGAGAAAGAAGAGCATTATCATATAATAGCAAATGCCTAGCTGCGAGCAGCTCTGTCCAGGGTATCTCCCAGTCCTGATTGTATTACTACAAAGTTGTTTACTTTGAGAACGCTGCGTCTCTGCTTATGGATTAAGTGTGCTCTTGCGCAATTGTTGGTCTCCTGATGGCCTGCTTTATTATGCACTGCGATTTTAAAGATGCTGCGTGTGGCTGAGGCGAATGCCTGTCGGATTCAATGCTCGATGTGTTCTGTTGGCAATCGAATTATTCGCTCGGGCCATGTTTGATAAAGTTTGGCCAACTCCCCCGCCCGCAGTGTGCTGCCTGCTCCCAAGAGGACAGGTATAATGCACACACACACATGCATACACGCACTCACGAGTTCGATGGCAACGTGGGGCAATTAGTTGGGCAACCACGTCAACCTCGCTTGGCCGTCCGTCTCTGTTTCTGTCCGTCTCTGTCTTCGCGTCCGCGTCCATGTCCATGTCCCTTACCGTGTCCCTGTCCGTGTTCATTCGTGTTTCGTGTCTGTCTGTCCGTCTGTCTGTCTATCTATCTGCCCGCTTCTGTGGCCCAAACAAATTGGCATTAGCACTCGTCGGGCAAAGTTCTGGGCCCGCTGCTACTTCCACTTCCACTTCCACTGCCACTTCCCTGACTTCTGCCTCTCCTGCTTCTTGTGCTGTCTTGCAACTTGTTTACAAGTCGTTTGGCAATTATTCAATTAAATGCGAACGCCAACGGGCATTTTATATAATTTTGACGCACGTGGCCGAGGCAAAAGTTGAAATGCATTTAGAGTTAGCCGGAAATGGCGCGGGGGTGGGGCACGGGGGGCTGGGAGGGTGACTCGAAGAGGAAATGAGACTGTCGGCCAGAGGTATGTTTTCGTGATCTGGTGTCTGGTATCTGGCACAAAGTCCACCTGCAATTTTGCAATTGCATCGCCGGCGGCCCTAAAGTATGTTCAATTTTCTTTCCTTTCAATTTGCTGGACTGACAGACCCAGCAGAATGGACTCGGGCCAGCCCAGCGCAGCGCCGGAGCCCGACTCCAATGCCTTTTGGCACAAACAACTTCCGTCGTCTGTCGTGGACGCTGGGCGTCTGCAGAGACGCGCTGAGACCAGATGAGATGCGATGAGAGATGCTCTGAGCTGTGATGAGGGCTCGGGCAGCTCGTTAGCAATTGCATCACACAGAGCGCGACGTCTGTCTACGTCTCCGTCTCCGTCTCCGTCTGCATCTCCGGCTACGTCGCTGTCTCGAATTTGCTCAAGCTCTTTATGCGCTGTATGTGTGGTTGTGCACATGTGTGTGTGTGTGTGTGGGTGTGGGTATGCTGTGACCGTCTGAGTTCCGCATCATTTGTCCTTTTTGTTTACCTACCCGCCGAGCGGCCATATCTGAGTTGCCTGGCAAAAAGTGCGCACAGATCCCAATGCGATGGCCAGAAAGGGCACAATGATGGAATGCGAGGGGGAGGGAGAGAGCGAGAGCGAGAGAGAGCAGGAGAAAGGCCATTAGGCATACGTAACTAATGATCCTTAAAAACAGGCAGATTATGAAATGCACTTATTTTTGCCCTCGATTCCCTAACAGCCTCAAACTGCGCTCAGCATTGCAGTTTCTGGGCAGTAATTATGCGACTTGGCATATATGAAGATGTATAAGCTTTAAGTATACAGCTTATACATAAGTATACTAAGATGCAGGATATATACAGGTTATACATAAGAATACTAAGATGCAGGATAGCTTATACATAAGTATAGTAAATGGAAATTAAATGGAAAGTTGAAATTAAAAACCTGGCAGCGCGAGCAGAATGTTGTATATATTATATATATATTCTCAATCAATATGAGTAATCAATGTGATGCGAAAGAAAGAACGGCGTAAACAACTTTATTACCACATGCCAACTTTGTATACTCAGCATGCAAGCCGTAAACTACCACATAGACAATCTTTATTAGCATAAACCGGATAGTTGGACCCTGGCTTGGATTATAAAAAGTTTATTTCGCTTTTCGATATACATACATAATTTAAGTTACAGTTTCGCTCTCTCTCTCTCTCTCTCTCTCTCTCTCTCTTTCTCGTTCTCTCTAAGCCCTACTACCTTGCTCTATCGCCCACTCGCTTTACGAGTAATTCAGTTGACCCTCGGGCAACACCCCAGGCGACAGTTAACTGTGGGCCACATCCGCGGAGAATTGCTGTCGTCGCGGTGTTCGTCGTGTTCGGGCGCTGGCCACACGTTGACGGCGAGGCGCCTGGAAATTTCATCAAAAGTTGCCGCCTGCGCCAGTTCTTCTGCTTCCTCTGTGTCTTCCACCGCTGCTGCCTCGACTACTGCGCTGCTTCGTCTTCTTATGCGTCTTCTGCCACGGCCTGTTCTGGTTCTCGCTCGTATTCCTCCGACAGCCGACATCCGACATCCGGCATCCGACATCCGACATGGCCATCAAATTTGTCCGCAACTCGTAAAATGGCGAACGTCCAATGCGAAATGAAATATGAAAGTGGCAGACAACGAAACAAAGCAGAGCGATAAGGAGAGCGATAGAGAGCCAGATATCGTGCAGGGGCAGTAGCATGAAGGGGGTGGGCGGCGGAGGGTCTAGTTTTATGATTGCGTTATGCAAGTTTCGTCCAATTTGTCATTCGCTTAAATGTTGTTTATGATTTCTGCTGCAGCTTCTAATTACGCCTGCACGGCTTTGGCTGCTCGTGAATCATGATTATTGTATTTTAATGCCACATCGAAGTGAGCGAGACGGGGCTACATCGAGGAAAGAGAGCGAGCGAGAGGGAGAGGGAGAGCGAGAGCATTACTCGTTGTCCTACCTATTTAGCATTTGCTTTTTGCCCCGTTCGGCTTCAATTGCCATTTGAAAGCCAATTAAAGGCGCACGCAATTTCGCAACAAAATTCCCTTGGCGCAACTCGCGACGAGAAATTATTAAAATTTTAATTACGCAACTCGAGGGAAAACTTGTCGGCAGTCTCTCACTCCTCCATCCACTCTGAGTGCCTGCAGGCGGGCTGCCGTCGTGCCGGCGTGCCGTTGTTACAGAAGCCGCACAAGGTAAAGAATGCAGGCGGCGACCCGCATCGAAGTCAAGCCGCAGCGCGAATGCTCTGCGAGAGACTCCATTCATTTGGAAATTAAAAAAAATTGAACTCAGCTGCCTTATCGGATACGCCGGCTTGTTTCCGATTTTCAAAATCGAAATGCGCCCCTTGCGCCGTATTGGAATCGCAAACCACAAAACGATTGCGCCGTTGCGGAAACGGAACTGAAAATCGCTTCTTTATGATTTCCGGACGCGCATTATGCATTCAATTACAAATGGTTCCGGCATGGAGAAATAAAGAAATACCTGATGCAACATCGATACGCTGTTATTATCGTTTCGAAAACGATGCTCGATAAATAGTTGAAGGCTTGGGCTTGTCGAAAACTCCAGAGAAAAAGACTCAAAGAGAGAGAGAGAAAGAAAAAGAGAGAGTGAGAGAGAGAGACTAGCTCAGCCACAGCACTCAAGGACAACTGCTTGAATCGTACGACAACTCAACTTGCAAGCCATCGCGAAAAATAGAAAGAGAAAAGCAGCGGGAGAAATGTGCAGTTTTTCAACTTGACTTGAGATTTTGTCAGTTCTCTTCAAGCAAATTTATTTTATGTTCTTCGCCTGCTCGACTAGAATATCATAAAAAAAAGAAAGAAAATTGTGAAAGCTGATGGAATAGCGCAGTGACTAACCGGGCGAATGCCTGACTGACTGACTGACTGACTGACGGACTGGCGGCAGTTTCTTTTGGCAGCGTCTCGGCATTGTGTGCGCCTTGGCTGTGTCCTCCCTCCTGTCCGCCTCGTAGTGGGGGAAGGTGTAGAAGCGGCGACGTCACATACAAAAACAGTCGCTGACATGCTTAAATATCAAAGTACCTTTCGCTATTCATCAGCGGATGCTCCACTGGGGGCGACATTCAAACATCCTCCGGCTACTCACGCTACTTCTGACCATGGCAGGTGCATGAAATAGCCAAAGATGGAGAGTGAGAGAGAGAGAGAGAGAGAGAGAGGGGGAGTGTGGGCACAGACTGCTGCATGATAGATGACGCTGAGCCTTGACAATGTTTTCTGGCCTGGCTCGTTTCTGATACCAAGAACATATCTTTAATCTGCTCTCGCTTCTTCCTTGCAGATCGAACCGTAGGCGAGTGCGGATAAGTCACGCGCCTCCAGTTACCTGCTGTAAACGTCACTTGGCCCGTTGCTGACCCATCGGGCACATACAGACAGACCAACACAGAGGCACACACACCGGCACACCGCGTACTCGACGGCCGTACGATGGGCAAGAAGAACTCCAAGTTGAAGCAGGATACCATCGATCGTCTGACAACAGACACATACTGTAAGTACCAAGTGCGTGTATGAGCGAGTAGCAGTGTGCAAGAGTGTGTGCAGAACGAGAGAGCGAGTGTGTGTGTGTGCGAGTGCACGCCTGGGCCACACAAATCACGCCGGGTGCGTTACAGCCTTGAACTCCATATGAGTTATTGGGGCGAGCATTAAAAACCACTTGCAAGCCATTTTGGCAGCACAGACGTGCGCAAGTTTCCGCAAATAAATACAAGGAAATACAACATTGTATACTGCCATCAAAGTGCTCTCCCTCTTTGTCTCTCTTTCTCTCTCTCACTCGCGCTGCCTTTGCCTAGAGCTCTGTAAGGTCAAAGCCAAATTAAGCGCCCTTTCTCCAAAAGTCACGATCGATTTCTACATATATGAAAATATCAACATCCCACGTGATAATTCTATTTTTTGTTATAATCGATAAGCAGGCGATAGTGGATTTTTAAACTGTATCGATAGTATAGGTAATTTGGGCAACTTAATCACAGTTATTAATTGCTTAGAGACATCTATTTATGCACATATTTTGGGGAGTGTGGAAGCTTGATTTTCAGTTTTCGGTTAAAACTGCAACCTGAAAGCTCGACAAGTCGATAAGCTTAGCCTATCGATAGTTACTTATTGAGTGCTGCTTGCCATCGCGGCTATCGCTTGTATCGCTATCGCAACTATCGATAGTTTCAAGCAGTCAAGTCTCACAGCCTCACAGCCTCACAACCCTCGTTCACTTGCCTCAAAGCTCCTTCTTCCTTCCTGCTTCCTAACGAGATTTGCAACATGTGAGCCCGGCGTATTTCATAAATGGAGGGCAAAATGCGCTTGTCGTTTGTATTTTGTAAGTTTTCTCGTTTCTTTTTGCAATTTCTTCTCGGTTTTTGGCGGTTGAATGCTCCGTACTCATTGCTTTATGTCCATACTAGTGTAAGCACATGCCCCGCAATAAGGCCATATTTTATTTGTGCTTCTTCTTGCTGCTGGCAGCTTTGGGGCATTTCGCTTTGTGGCAGAAATAAGTTGAAGCGAGTGGTGTGCACAGCGAGTTTGGACTTAAAGTATGAGTGCCGAGTGTGTGTGCGTGTGTGTGTGTGCTCTGGGTCTGTCGACCCTCTCCGATACTCGAACATACCGACATTATTTCCAACAGTTGCACAAGGCGAAAGTTGCCGCCGAGTGCAATTCCCCAAGTTGCCATCGTTCGCGCGCCATTGCCATACTGCCAGCCTGCCATCCTGCATCCTCGTCCTGCCATCCTCGTCAGCTACTCAGCCTCCTGCCAGTCTCCGGCATTGCATTTCGATTGCAGCCTAAGACCCGCACTCTGGTCATGAGCTTAAAGAGCTTTAGGAGTATCATTTATTGCTTATGGCCCGAGTGGCATGTTATTGCCAATACTCCTCGTTTCCTCGTTGTTTAAGGCGTTTAATGGACTTCTATATCAGGCCCAAGAGTGTGCTTATGGCGCTGAATTTCTTATATAAACACAAATGCGCGAGTGTGTGTGTGTCCCACAGCAAGGAAAACACTTTAAGGCAGTTCAATACTGAGTGAAAACTGAAGATCGTTGAGGCAATTTCTCTACTAACATTTACTTTTTTCTACAACATTCCTACACCTTATATAAATTATATAATGGGCTTGGTGTACTCTTATTTTGTAGGAAAATATCACAGGATTAATTAGTCCTGCTTTCAAACTTAAGCAAAAAAAACCCAAAAACATTCATTTAAGTCGTTTAGCTCGGAGGCGAGTCAGATCGGACAGATATATGGTGAGTTCACCATGGAGTCTATCTGCCAATATTTTGTTAAATGTCTCGATGCTTTAACTATAGACATTACTGCTGACATAACTGTTAAGACTGACAAGAGTTGAACAGACAAACGGACAGACAGACGGACATGCAAATCAAATTGACTATTGAAGTTGATTCAGAACAGAGAATATATGCCTATATATAGTAAATATCTTCCTCTTCTTCCTGTTACATGCAATGGTAAATGGAAAATCAGCACAGTTTTGGCAGTACGAAAGTTAAACCTACAGAAATTGGAGAAGTACTTTAATTTTCTATATATGCTCTACGTCAACAGCTGACGTAGCTGCCACAAGACTCAAACGAATGTGAGTGCGAGTGCGAATGGGTACTCGTGCTCGTACTCGTACTCGATTGTTTCTGCCAGTTATTTCCTTAGTCAATAAGGACGCATTAGACTGTACCACAGGATAAACACGCTGAAATGTGCCCAACATTTGATTACTTTTTGCCGCTGCGACTCCCTTCGGTGCGCCAGAGTGTGTGTGTGCGGAAGTGTGTGTGTGTGTGTGTGTGTGTGTGTGTGTGTGTGTGGCTTTCATGTCAATTTCTGTTTGTGTTACGCTTCGCCAAACAGTCGAAGCAAATCGCTTATAAAACTAAAATGCAGACAGCGTTGGAGTCGTTGCATCAGAGAGCAGCGGGTCCTTAGACAGGACCGGCCCCGGCCCCGGCCCGGGCCCCGACCCCGACCCCGACCTCGACCACGATCCTGTTGCAAGCTCGAGCTCAGACAAGCTCAACCGAACTGAGTTGCCCGTCGCAATGTCATATTGCAATGCCATTTGAACTGCATTCATTTGGCACATGATCTTTGCTATGCAAACACTCACACACTCACACACCCGCACACCCATACACTCATACGCCCGCTTAGCAGCCAAGCGGAGAATATGGAAAATAGTGTTGGTCCTCCTGGGCTCGCCTCTGCAGCAGCATCTTCAGTGTCCCTTGCCTTCTGCTCTGAGCTCTGAGTCCTGCGCCTTGTGCCTTGTGTCTGTGTCGTGTGCCAGTTCATTTCGCACGCATTGGCATCCAGTCAGTTTGTGGCACTCAAAATTCAATTCAATGTTGAAATTATTATTGCACTTGTTGTATTTGCGCTCGTCGGGGGCAGCCCCCATTGTCACGTTGTCTCTGTGTGTGTGCGAGTGTGCCAGTGCCTGTCTGTGTGAGTGGGCACTCTGCTTGTCTCGTCGTGACATTTTGTTTGGCATTTAACAGTGGAAATCAAACGTGTAAAAGCAACAAGCAACCAAAGCAGTAAAAACACATACACCCCGGCTACCCCACTCCACCCCACCCCCCTTGTTCACTATATTGTAGTACCTCCTTTTACCCCTTGGCGCAACCGACATTTCGACCCCTCGACCAAACAGCTGTTTCCAATGATGTCTCAAGCGCTTGTACCTCACACCGTTACCCAGTATCAGTGCCAGTTCTAGCTGCACACTGGCACCAGACTAGGCAAACACTGTAGCGAACTCAATGGTAAAATACAAGTATGTTGTCAAGTGATCTACAATGCAATCTACAGTGCAAAGCAGAAGCAATACAAAAAAAGCTTTATGTGAAGAGCGCTGTGTGAGCACATTCGACTGGCAAATACCTCGCACTCATTTTCAAATTGACTAATTAGTTTAGCAGCGAGTTTGCATATAGGTCTAGACTTTAAAGTAAAACGTCTATAAGATTTGGATGGAGCTGAAGTTCTAAAGAACTGCAAGAGGAAGAAATGGCGGGGAGCTTAACGAACTGCTTAAGTATTTGCGTTAGCTGCAAGATGAGTAATTACTCATTTTCAACTATAGAGAATAATGTTTTTCGTAAAAGGTTCAAAATTATATGTTGGCATATCGATATACGAGTAATAATTAACTTACTTTTCATTATTGATAGCTGGTAGTTAGAAAAGTAAAAAAAAAGAAAAGTAATAAATAAAAAAATAAAAAAAAATATATATATGGTATTTATATAAAAATCGTAGTACTTGAAAACTATAATTCTTTAAGTCAAAAAGATTTCGCAGTCAAGTTTACTTTAGGCACTTAAACCTGAGAACAAAATGCAAATACCAGCGAAAATAACTCGCTTCGCGGACTAGTCTAGTCTAGACTAGTTCGAAGCTAAGAAGTTCTCGCAGTGCCAGTTGCTTGGGGGACACAGTGCAACGCTCGTGGGAAGCTTGTTGTCCCAGACTCAATGCCAATCCCGGGCCAAAAACATGCTGCACATGTTGTAAATAATTTGCTAATGGCGCCGTTGCAGCTTCCACGGCACGTGAAGCGACTGTCGGGCACGCTCTGGCGCTCTTTCCCCTACAGCCCCGCCCTCAGCTGGCTTTCCGTGCCCCGTTCAGGCGCTGCCTATCCCTAACTATCAAGCTATCGCGGTATCGGGCTATCAAGTTCTCCTGCTTTGAGTTTTTCAGTTTTGGAAACAGCAGTAACTGCATGAGCTGCACATGTGTCTCTGCGAAGGTGTGTGGGTGTGAAGGTGTGTGTATGTGTGAGTGTGGGTGTGCGCTTTTAGTCCATTTGTCCGCTAGTTATTCAACCTGTCGAGGGACTCCCCGGACTGCCGCTCAATGCAGTCGGTCGACGTGCACAGGCAAATTGATAAAGCAACAGCGACAACAAAGAAAGAATGGAGACAGAGACACAGAGAAAGAGAGAGAGAGAGAATGGGGGAAGATTGGAATGGCGATGGAATTGACAATCAAAAGCGAACAACAAAATTAGAAAATTTTCAATTGACGAAAAATTATGATGTGCTTTGAGTCAACTTTAACTGCCAGCGATATTTCAGCATAATGGCAATCTCGACAACAACAATGCTCGTAACATGAACAGTGGGTACAACTCCCTTTGTTCCAGCGAACGGCAACTTGACGACCATTGACGGCATTGTAACGAGACACATATTCGCTCCTGGCCTGCTTCTGCTCCTGCTCCTGCTCTTGCGCCTTCCCTCCACTGCCTTCTCTCGCTCGTTCTCTGGCAGTTCTCTATGCCTTTACGCTTGCTTTGAACTAATTTCAGATATGATCAGTGCCGGCGAGCTCTATAAATGCCATAAAATAGCCTCACTCCGCCCCCCTCACTCTCTCACTCTGTCTCTCTCGTTTCTCTGCTCGCTCTCACTTCTTAATTCCCTTTCTTGATTTTGCTGCTGCTACGCTGTTTATACCATTTACCCATTGAAAATGGGTAAAAAATGGTATATTAACTTTGTGCAAATGTATGTAACAGGCAGAAGGAGGCGTGGCAGACCATACAAAGTATATATATTCTTGATCAGCATCAATAGCCGAGTCGATTTGGTCATGTCCGTCTGTATGTCCGTCTGTCCGTCTGTATGAACACACAGATCTCAGCTATTAAAAGAGCTAGAGGCACCAGACTTGGTGGGAGTGTGCGTTTATTCAATACACACAAGAAGTTTATTTCAAACTTGATGTGCCACGCCCACCGCCTCCGCAAATCGATAAATGCGTATTTCGATTTTTTCCAAATAATTCAATAACGAAAAGAGATAAACGCACCAAATTTGGTAGGAGGGTGTCTTGCAACATTATGCAGAAGTTGGATTTTAGAATTTTGGATGCCACGCCCACCGCCTCTAAAAAATTTGAAAGTAAGGTGCCTGGTAACATTACGGAGAATGTTTGATTTTCAACTTTTGGATGCCACGCCCACCGCCCCCACACTATTGCATTTTAAGAAAAGTAGGGAAATAGCAAAACATTTTTTTTAACACTCTTGTAGCTTACCATCGTACAGATCTACCCTATAAATTTCAATCCGATCGGACAATAAACACAGAAGTTATAGGCACGAAGAAGCAGTAGAGGCCCGAAAGCTACAGTCGAGTGCACTCGACAGTAAGATACCATTTACCCTTCGCTATTAAAAAATAATTCTTAATATTAATTACTTTTATTCAGCGAATAACAACGCATCGCATAATTTCGAAGACAAATTCACATGCATTGACGCTAATGGCACATGCCGACTGCACACTGACTACGCGACGACTGTGCGTACGCAGTCGGCGTGCGCAGTCGGCTTGCGCAGTCGGCGTCGGCGTCGGCGTCGGGCCTTTACTGCTGTTAGCGAAACATCTCGTGCCTATAACTTCAGTGTTTATTTTCCGATCCGATTTAAATTTATAGGGTTGGTCAATATTATTATTATCTACAATAATACCTAAAAACAATTTCGGAAAATTTTCTACTTTTCCTCTAATTTGATTTACCGATTAACAAAATCGATTTTTGGGGGCGGTAGATGTGGCATCCAAAAGTTGAAATTTCGCATTCTCCGTAACATTACCAGGCACCTTACTTCCAAATTTGTTGCTTCTAGCTTTTCTAGTTTTCTTTTAAACTATAAAAATGTGTTTTTTAGAGGCGGTGGGCGTGGCATCCAAAATTCTAAAATCCAACTTCTGCATAATGTTGCAAGACACTCTCCTACCAAATTTGGTGCGTTTATCTCTTTTCGTTATTGAATTATTTGGAAAAAGTCGAAATACGCATTTATCGATTTGCGGAGGCGGTGGGCGTGGCACATCAAGTTTGAAATAAACTAGATCTGCGTATTCAATACACGTACACTCCCACCAAGGTGGGTGACTCTAGCTCTTTTAATAGCTGAGATCTGTGCGTTCATACAGACGGACAGACGGACGGACGGACAGACGGACAGACAGACGGACATGACCAAATCGACTCGGCTTGATGCTGATCAAGAATATATATACTTTGTATGGTCTGCCACGCCTCCTTCTGCCTGTTACATACATTTGCACAAAGTTAATATACCATTTTTTACCCATTTTCAATGGGTAAATGGTATAAAAAGAGATACCATAAAAGCATTGAACTAGGTAGGAGGGTGTCTTGCTACATTATGCAAAAGATGGATTTTAGAATTTTGGATGCCACGCCCACCGCTTCTATAAAACGAACTTTTTGAGTTATAAGAACAGAGTTATAAGAAAAGCTAGAAGCACCAAATTTGGTATTAAGATTTCTGGTAACATTACGCAGACCGCGGATATTACTCAATATATAACTAGATCTGTATATAGAATTAAAAATATGCATACATATTAAATGCAAATTAAAGTAAATAAGAAAAGTAAAACTATTAATTTTATTTGATATATGTATGATTTCCGATGTACACCATGTCCAGTGAAATTGCTACATCATGAGTTGAGGAAAACTCATTATTCCCGCTTTCAACTCTTATTAATTTCCAATTACAGCAGCAACTTCAAGCCGATTGTTCCTGCTCGCCCATTGCGTGCTTGCATTCTGCTCACACGAGTATATCGATAGTATTGGGTTTTTCGCCCCTTCTGCTGTGCAATTAAGAGTTTCATTGGCCGTTGGCAATCCGCAGGCAATTGGCCCAATTTAATTTCAGCATTGAATACTGACAAGCTCCATAATTAATGGGCACTCGCCAAAGCCTTAATTGTGCGGTGTACTATCGATAACTTTCCAATCGATAGTAGTTAACTCAATTCGCAGGCGCTTAAGTGCAATTTGCGCGCTGATAAATGGCAAATTTGTTGCGCTGTCATGTGCACACTTATGCATACCATATGTGCTATAAGCGCTTCATGCATACATGCATGTGTACTATATATATCTATATATATGTTCATGTACAGCGTACGCTTAATC
The DNA here is from genome assembly GCA_035046045.1 of Zaprionus bogoriensis. Lineage (NCBI taxonomy): Eukaryota > Metazoa > Arthropoda > Insecta > Diptera > Drosophilidae > Zaprionus > Zaprionus bogoriensis. The sequence continues at coordinate 860,895 of JAWNOI010000161.1, read as the reverse complement.
CCGATTTGCTTACAGGGTTTTCTTAATGAGCTTTAAAGCGCACACATGTTCCAGCTCGTGAGGACATTGCAAACAGCTACAAAAACTTTGCCAACACACGCACATGGCACACTCGCACACATACACCCGAGCACACACACACAGTGATACACAGGAGCAAACAAGCGCCCGCATGCAAGTCGCAACGCGGTTTTTTTGGATTTATTGTTTTTTATGAGTGTGTGTATGTGTGTAAGTGTGTGTGCGTATATGTGTGTATGCTACCGTGCAGTGTGCGTGTGCGTGTGTGTGTGCAAGGCCTTTGGCAGCCATTCATTAATTAGCATGTGGCCACTCCCAGGCGGCGAGTCCTCGTTACTTGCGAGGTGTGCGCACTGTGTGTGCGAGAGTGTGCCTGTCTCAGTGTCTGTGTGTGTGTGTGTGGGTGTGTGTGTGTGGTATGTTGAGCGTGTGTTTGTGCAAAGTTAAATTAAATCAGTTTAAAATTAAATTAAATAAAGAAAGCCAAAATGACGCGGCGTCGCGTTGTCCTTTTCGTCTGCTCTGAACAGCAAGAAAGGGAGGGAGAGAGAAAGAGAAAGATAAAGCTAAAGAGAAGTTGCAAAAATGATAAAATAAACACTGCGGGCCACAAATAACTTCTGGTGGCAGGCAAAAGAGACAGACGAGGCGAAAAGTAACCGAAAAAGTGCCACCTTCTGCAAATAAACATTTAAATCGAAATGATTTTGGGTTTTTTTTGACCCGCCTCTTTAAGCATTCAGAGCGCCAGGTAGTTTTGGCTGGGGGAACCTGCTAAGAGGGTAGTGGCAGCAGGAGCGTGTTGGGAAGAGAGCAGTACGGTAGCTGGGTGGATGGAGTGTGGGGTGTGGTAGTCTTTGAGTAGCGCTCTCAATGCGCCTGGCTATGAACTAATTTGCTTTACTGCCGGCGGCGCTGAGCAGACACACAGGCACACACACACGGACACACACACACGCACACTTTGGAAGATACCCATACACATGTATTATTCATGTAGCCGCAGTAAAAGTCCTCCTCCGACGCCGACGTCGACGTCGACATCAACGTGCCCCAGAGCTAACTTAGCCGACGCGTTGGCGTGCGTAGACTTTTAAAAGGGCGCCACTGGCCCAAAGGGGGTTTGGGGGTAGGGGGTTGAGCATAGTTGCCGGTGTGGGCCGGGAGGAGTTTAGTTGGCCTGGTGTCGTTTCTGCTTGTGCGGCTTATAATGAGTTATATTTTGATGCCAGGCAACTAGGGAGCTTTTCAATTTGAGCTCAACTGCTGCGGCTGACTTGCATTGCGTGCGAAGACTCTGAAGACCAGCAAAGGCGCCTTCCCAAGGCCCCTACCCATTGCCATTCCCATTCCAATTCCAAGCTTCAGTCCCAGTCCAGTTCAAGCTCGAGTTATTAGTAGTAAGTTTCGAGTTACGAGCTGTGGTCAGGCGCACGCAAAGAAACCTTCGAAGAGCCCGCAATACCCTCCTCTACCCTCCTATAACCAGTGTGATAGTCCATGAATTACATTTTCCAATTAAAGGAAACTTCTCTCCGAATCACACGTTTCTAGGCAAATCCCAAAGAACTTGTTTTCAATTCGATTTTCAGTCCAAATTTGAGTTTCGAGACTGGCCTTCATCGGCTTCAGCAAAAGTTTCCTTGTTGCTTGCAGTGTGAAAGAGAAAGTCATGTGCACTCATCGATATATATGATATATCTATATACCAATTCTGCTTCCTCTCGAGACTTTAAATTGACTTGCAAAAATATATTACTGGGCTATCCTCCGCTATACAAGTTCGACGACTTTTATAGCTTAAACTGCCATTTCTTAGCCTTCAACTCTATCGGCTAATAATGATTTTTTTATTCTACATCGATAATAATATTTTGTATACCATGTATAGAAATGGAAGTACAAACGTAGCAGCGATGCAGCAAAGGGCCGGCGTCGATGCTTGCGTTTGACTGTATTTGTGAGACCGGCTTGTGCGTGTAGTTTCACTACCTGCGCTTTCTACGTTTTGTTAATTAGAAGTATCTAATTTAAATAACTTTTTTTCGACGAACTAAAAGGCTAAATGGTTTTTTACTGGCGTGTTCAATTGACTTTAGCTTTCTTTTACTTCTTTTTGGGTAGCTGTCATGCTCCAACAACTTAATTATCTTATACCATGTTCTTCTACTTCATGGTTCAGTTTTGTGTAAGAAAGCTTTAATACAATAATATTGCTACTATTTTCATTACTTTTCTTGTCGCTACCAGTTTTACTTCTTCTGATTTTTCCTTAAACTTTCTCTTCGGGTTCACAGTTACCATAAAAACTATAAAATGTTCACTAGTCTTATTATTACTCCTACAGCCCCTCTTTCTACTACTCTCACTTTTACTATTTATACTGCCACTTCTCAACTACTTCGTCCCTGCTTTTTGACTGCTATGTACACGATTACTATTACTATTTTTTGACTACTACTTGTATACTAGTACTGTTATAATACTCTAATACTTTTGTACAACTTTTTTTCGATTACAACTATTTTTATACCATTTACCCATTGAAAATGGGTAAAAAATGGTATATTAACTTTGTGCAAATGTATGTAACAGGCAGAAGGAGGCGTGGCAGACCATACAAAGTATATATATTCTTGATCAGCATCAATAGCCGAGTCGATTTGGTCATGTCCGTCTGTCTGTCCGTCTGTCCGTCTGTCCGTCTGTCCGTCTGTCCGTCTGTCCGTCTGTCCGTCTGTATGAACACACAGATCTCAGCTATTAAAAGAGCTAGAGGCACCAGACTTGGTGGGAGTGTGCGTGTATTCAATACACACAAGAAGTTTATTTCAAACTTGATGTGCCACGCCCACCGCCTCCGCAAATCGATAAATGCGTATTTCGATTTTTTCCAAATAATTCAATAACAAAAAGAGATAAACGCACCAAATTTGGTAGGGGGTTGTCTTGCAACATTATGCAGAAGTTGGATTTTAGACTTTTGGATGCCACGCCCACCGCCTCTAAAAAACACATTTTTATAGTTTAAAAGAACACTAGAAAAGCTAGAAGCACCAAATTTGGAAGTAAGGTGCCTGGTAACATTACAGAGAATGCGGAATTTCAACTTTTGGATGCCACGCCTACCGCCCCCAAAAATCGATTTTGTAAATCGGTAAATCAAATTATAGGAAAAGTAGAAAAGTTTCCGAAATTTTTTTTAGGTATTATTGTAGATAATAATAATTTTGACCAACCCTATAAATTTAAATCCGATCGGACAATAAACACAGAAGTTATAGGCACGAGAAGTTTCGCTCACAGCAGTAGAGGCCCGACGCCGACGCCGACTGCGCACGCCGACTGCGCACGCACAGTCGTCGTGTAGTCAGTGTGCAGTCGGCATGTGCCATTAGCGTCAAAGCATGTGAATTTGTCCTCGAAAATATGCGATGCATTGTTATTCGCCGAATAAAAGTAATTAATATTAAGAATTAGTTTTTAACAGCGAAAGGTAAATGGTATCTTACTGTCGAGTGCACTCGACTGTAGCTTTCTTCACTTGTTTTGTACTATTTTTCAACTTAAATACTTTCCTACTAAGACTTCTCTACTATATTTTTTTAATGTTCCTTTTCAACTATTGCTTTTCCACTATAATATTTGTTTGTATATCTACTTTTCTTTTTCAACTACTACATTACCACTATCAAATTTCTAGTACTACTTTCCTACTACTTCTTTTCTATTACTTTATTTCTAATAGTATATTACTACAACTATTTTTATACTACAACTTCTCTTCTACTACTTTTCTATTATACTTCCTTTTTACAAATATTTTGCCTCTATAACTTTTCTAAAATTTTTTTTACTTACTACTATTTTTATGCAACTACTGCTTTGACAAATTTGCAAGTCCTATCGCTTCTCTCGCACTTCAGGGTATTAACTGCTCGGCTCTACCGTGGTTTTTGCCAGGTTCCGCATTTCATTTGTAAAGTGGCACACGGAAAGCGCGCTCGCTCCGCCCTCTAAGTGCAGACGTGCATACACCACAGTAGACTATGCACACAGATATAGTGTGGCACACGCATATGAACATGTGTTTGTACACACATGGGTGATTCCCGTCGTTGTGTGTATGCGAGTGTTTTTGCGACTGTCTTTGAATACGCTGCCAGCCACTTGCCACCTGCAACCTGGTAATAAATTAAATGATTTATTAAATGATGTGCACTTTATGCAGCTCAACACACACACACACGCAGGAGGGAGAGGGGAGTAGCAGTGTGAGTGGGGCACGCTGTCGAAGAGCAGTCGTTATGTTCCGATTGTATCCTATTGTAGGGTTAGCCAGCTAAGCCTGTCAATGGCGTATCATCAATTTCCGTGGCAAGTCGAAAGCGACGCGAAGCCAAAACCAGACACAAAACTCAACTTGACTCGACTAAAGTCAACTGAACTCAGCTCGCCTCAACTTAAGCCGCCATAACTCAGAGGCTGAGCCAAATTACTCGAGTTTCCATTGAATAGCTGTGTGCGAGTGTGTGTGTAAGTACGTGCGTGAGCTTGCGTATGTGTGTGTGTGTGTGCGGCAATAAAGCAAGAGCTTGAGATGGGGATCAATGAGTGCTTTGGCCTCAACTGGATAGTGCACTAATGAGTTATTATTTATATGAACTCGACTGTAAGTGATTGTGCTTGAATTCCCTGTGCCGCTTTTCACCTTCCCCCGAGCTGGCTGTAATGTATGACCCGAGGCGAGGATTACAGCCATGGCACGAGTACATGGCGTAATGTGCACATTTGATAAACGTAGTGCATTTCAAGTAATGGAGAGTCTGTGCTCTCGGGGACTATCCTAAGTCGACAGTTGACAAATGTGAAGACTTTTCATAATATTATTATTTTTTCTCGCATAATCATATTTAATGCTTACTGAAATTAGTATAGTATAAGTTCAGACAGCCGAACAATTATGCAATTCAATTGGTTCATAGTGTTAACCGATTTCACTTCTCTCTCTTTTTTTGCAGTCACCGAGAAGGAGATACGTCAATGGTAAGCCTTTGTTATGCCGACAGTACACACTGAGAACAAGGTCCCGCACACACACACAGTTACTCGTATCTGTCTGTTATCCCTACCGATTACCGCTGAGCTTACGTATGTATTACGCACATGACTTGATTCGATATTTAAATTGAATTTAAATTAAAATTGTGATTATTTTCTTGCCCATCTATCGCTCTGAGTGTGTGTGTGGGTGTGTGTGTCTGTGTGTGCGTGCGTGCATTTCGAACCATTTTTTTGCTCTCCATTTTTCACACCCTCAGTCCCGATCCTGTCAAAACGAATAATTATGAATAATGCGTTTAATGAGATTCCGTGTGACTCGCTGCGATTCGCAGTCACATGTAAATAAATTGGAATTTCTCTTTCGCTTAACTCAAAGCGAAGCAGCACAATTCAATTAGCATTAAATAATGCACTGAAAAGTTGACACTTCAATTACAATTATAATTGTGTTAGCTCTGTCATGTTAAGCCTAATGGTCTTAATAGAATTTATCTGAAAAGCACAGACATACATGCATTGTAGGCCTACATACTAAACTGTAATATTTATGGCTATTCTCTGTTAATCTGAAATCAACGCCCGTTCTCTGTCTCTCACTTTCTCTCTTTCTCCTTCTCTTCCTTACTCTGGTTTGGTTGACTCGCTGTCCCGCTGTCTCGCTGTCCCTCTGTCTGTATCTCACTCAACTGTAAACTGTGAACTGTGAACTGTGAACTGTGCGCTATCCCAATAAACCCTACAATCTGATCTCTCTGAACTCTGACCTCTGACACTCTAAAGGCACAAAGGTTTTCTCAAAGACTGCCCGAACGGTCTGCTGACTGAACAAGTAAGTACAGCGAATACTCGCCCGTATTCAATTTGATTTAGTTTGCTTTCAGTTATTGTTCCGTACTACCAAACTATTCACAACATATGTATTTAAACTAACCGCAACAGTATTCCAATCCCGTTAGCCGCAGGCCATAAAGTCGAAACAGATTTCCAGTTCAGCTTTCTGTGTGTTGTTTTTTTAAACCTCACACACAGTCCAAATAAAATTTCGAATTCCGTTTTGTTTTGCGAAGTATTTAAAACAAAACTGCAAAACTACTTTGTTTTTTTTTTTTGTTGCTTTTATTTACATACTATGGTATTTTTTATGGAACGTACTTGTAATTTTATGCCCCGGGTTTATGTCTGTTTGGCCTTGCACACTCCACGCTCGACGCTCCACGTTGCTGTTGTTGTGCTTAGTTTTGTGGCTTTGTTTTTGGCCTGTTTGCTATTGCCACTTGACGTTGGCCAAATTTTTAGTGATATGCCAAATGTGGTTTACAGTTTGTCAGCCCTGTCCTGTCATTTCCCGCCACGCGCACAGTGGAGCAGGCAACGCCAACTAAGGCATTTCAATTATGAATTCCGAAAACTTTTATTACTCTTAACAAAATACGCTCCTATTTGGATGATTTTATGACGCACCTTGGTGCGGAGTGTTTTTGAATCGAGTACACTTTGGCATTTTAAGTGTTTCCAATAAACGCTTCAACTTGTAAATATTTTTTGTTTCAAATTTAATAGACAAATATTGCTCGACAGGCCTAAAAGCAAACAAGAGTCTTTGATTTTATTTTGAATTTATTGTTTACACTTTGTTTCGCTTAAGCAATAATAAAAGAATGTTATAACAAAACTGCTCGGATATAGCTAAGTGTATGTATGTATCGCAATAATCATGCTTGTTTATGCATTGAGTACTAGACTCTAAATACCTGCGAATTGATTTCTGTCTTTTCATCTCTTTCCATCTTCCCTTACTTATACCTTTCTCTTTGTGCCTCAAAGGGATTCATCAAAATTTATAAACAATTCTTCCCGGACGGAGATCCCAGTAAATTTGCTTCCCTAGTATTCCGGGTATTTGATGAGAACAATGTGAGTACAAGTTGTATTCTACAGTGCAAATATGTATTTCTATATTCAATACATAACTGCTTTGCTGACAGGATGGCGCCATTGAGTTCGAGGAGTTCATTCGAGCACTCTCCATAACATCAAGAGGCAACCTGGACGAGAAACTGCACTGTGAGGATGATCTTTTTATTTTAATTTCGATACTGTAACTTCTGTCCTTAGGGGCCTTCCGTCTGTACGATGTGGACAACGATGGCTACATAACTCGCGAGGAGATGTACAACATTGTGGACGCGATCTATCAGATGGTGGTAAGTAGGCGGACTCCAAACGAAGATCGGTTGTTTTCCTCGTTCAATTGGCTAAGTTCGAGTTGCAATACCGAGGAAGCTCGAGAGAAATTTCCAGAGCTTCTTTGGTATTCTTCGCATTTGAATTTTATATAAAATTTTCTCCATTGTCACTTTACGAGCAGGGCCAGCAGCCGCAAACGGAGGATGAGAACACACCGCAGAAGCGTGTGGACAAGATCTTCGATCAGATGGATAAGAATCACGACGATCGTCTAACCTTAGAAGAATTTCGTGAGGGTAGTAAAGCTGATCCACGTATAGTTCAGGCGTTAAGTTTAGGTGGTGATTAACCGCAGCAATTGTAGTTGAATTGCGCTGAAATTCGAGATTGTCAAAGAGATTCAACCGTGAAGCAGAGTCAACGAATTCGTGCACAATAAATAAATATGGTTTGATAAATACAGATATACATGCGATATATACAACAGATAACATTAATTAAGTAAATTTGCAAGAAAGCCAAAAAAAATTTATATCCCCACACGCACACACACGCCAGTACACAAAACAACACTTAACCAACATCCACACAAACACACACACACACATACATGTATTATATGCCATTTGCCTGGTGGCAGCTTGTTAGCCCTAAAGCCGCGGCCAAAAATCAGTAAATATATCAAAAGAACACACAATAAAGTACTCGAAGGCGAGTCTGAGTGAAATTCCAACTAATTGCAAATTGAATAAACCACACGATGCTGCGAAAAAGTATAACTATTAAACGAAATTGAAATTAAATTTGCTATGCGAACACCAATTTAATAATAAACTAGAGACGCTTTTTTAAATTACCTGCATATACGTGTGTGTATATGTATGTGTACATATACATATATAGACGATATGAGGTCAGAGCATATATACACATATACATATAGTTATATATATCTATCTATATATACATATATATATATACTATATACATTAGGCATTTGTTCTATTGTGAGGGCATTTTTATTGAAATGCTTGCTTAAAGGAAAACTCAATCGAAAATAGAAATCGAATATGAAAATAAAACCAAAAAAGGCTTACAAAATCGACAACCACCCCAAAGCAAAATCACTAAATGAAATTTATAGTTGGAATTTTTTTTAATAAAGTAAAAATTACTTATATGGATAATGAAAAAAAATGGTTGGCAAAAGGCGCCAAAAGAGCAAAACTTAAATAAAATATATACATATACGCCCAAAGATATACTATATTATGCTACCGCTATCAATAGAAACGCATACCTGTATGTCACACACATATACAAACATACATACAAACATACTCTACTATTGGTCTAAGGCAAACCCCATAACTAACCAACATAGTAGCTATACCCCTTCGTTTCGATTGTTTTGCCTTTTTTCTGTGCCGCCGTGCAGCGACAATTGAAGCTAAACCCAAACTAAATTCTACAACAATTTGCCCAACAACCTAATTGTACACTTGCGGACTAATTGTCTATGTACTATTCGACTACATGAGGATTGTCCATGTTTGGGAAAACTCAAAGTGATACAAAAACTCGAAACAGAAATTTGTCATGTGGAAATTGCAACACGCAGAGCTTTTGCATGGGGCATGTCTACAACTATCGTATGTTCTATCGTATATGGTATCAGTTTCATATTCGTTCCACCTATCTGCATAGGCTTTGTGTGTCAGTGTGTGTATGCGTGTATGCAGCTTAGTAAGTAGGAACAAAAATAGTTGATATACCCTTGCAGAAGATTTGGATTTGAAGTTTCAATTGTCCGAATAGCGCGACTCTGATTTCCTATTATCACTGTCAAACTCTAAAGTTAATTCAAACTATTATACAATACCGTCTGCAAGGATGTTCAGTCTTCGGATTGTCGAAGCTAGCAGTTTTCTCTCACACAGCTGTAGTTAAGGCCAACTTCCATTGCACTGCAGTTATCCACTGCGCAGACAATCAATTTGGTTCGGAACTATCAATTTTATTTTTGCTTCAAGCACTAAGCAACTCAATTTTGTGCTAAAAAACTATATATACACCTTTCCTTCGACTGTTTTACTATCGATTAAACTGATTTTGTGCTTTCTGTCGAAAGAAACGAATGAATATGAATATGAATGAAATTATGTCTGACTTACACAACGATCTATTAGCTTTTTTACGATATATCTATGTGTAAAAAATTGTCTTTTTTGTATAGTTTATCAACGCACATGCACACAGACACACAGATATATAGCAAGGTGGAATGGTATAAATGCTACTAGAATAGTTTTTTTTAAATTTTGTACTATATACATATATACTCCATACTCTGTAAACTATATTTCTGCATGCCTTACTAAACGATATCATATTTTGCTATTCGATCTATTTTTGCATTCTTTACTATGAACTAGAGCTTGCAAACTTTCTATACATACTGAAGAAACTGAACACACTTTTAGATATACATATTCGCTATATCTATATACATATGCATATTGAATGCCTTGAAAACTATCGCATTTTACAATCATTGTCGCGCCCAACTCTCTGGAACTTCCTCTGGTACACTCTATATACACGCACTCACATACTTCACTCTAGACTCTGCTCTATACTATACTTTACACTTTACTCTACACTATCCCATACACTATCCTATACACTATCCTATACAAACTATAATTCATAACAATTTGCACTCTTTCGTTAACTTTCTGCTTTCGTATATTTTACTCTCTACAACAGTCTATCTAATCACCATATTAAAATAATTTCTATTTTATATGTGGTTCAGCTTTATTAAAACAAAAAAAAGGCAAAGAAAAAATAAACAAAAACTCTAAAATCTACAAAACTCTACTTATATATGTAGACATATATAAATAAAAATCAAAATATCAATAATCTTAAGTTTAAAATCATAAAAAAAGAAAAAACAAATCATAAACAAATGTTATAACTGAACACTAAAGTTCAATTGAATTTTCTATTGCAATATGCTTCCTTTCTTTTTTCCTGTATCCTCACTCTCTCTTTTCCTTTCTCTCTCTCTTTCTACTCAAACACATTTCCATCTATCAAATTCTTCTATTGATGGCTATCGCTTCTCTATGTTTTACCTGCACTCAAAATTCATAGTCCTCTTCCGTTTCCATAAGTTGTGAGCACAGTGCGAGTCCCTCCACATAATGGAAACTTCAACATATGTATTTTGTAAGAACTTGAATTCGGCTATCTTAGTAGTAGCGTGCCGTATTGAATGCGCAGAGTATTATCTTCTTTCTATATACACGATTATCGTTTCCCACCATCCTTTTTAATCTACAATTATGCCCGTAGAAGTGGAAAACCTTCTTCCAAGATCGTAAGCTGATTGATTTATTGGTTATTGCCTTAATAAAAACGAAGAATTGTATTAATTAAATTTGTGTTATCAAGATTTCCATATGAAGGGAAAAAAGAAAAAGCGAAAAATTGTTTCCTAAAAATTGCTGCAATATCTGTTAATCAGCAATATTAATTAATTGGCGATGAGCTTTCCGATATCCGATACTCGTAATAACTTCACATATATTGTATATTACTACATTATCAACCCGTTAATTGAATAATTTAATGGCCAAATCATTATACTATATACTATATATTTGTACTTGAATCTTATGATCTTTTTACCGATGATTTTTCATTGAAATAGTTGAGAAGACCGAGACACAAGCTCGCGTTAGACAAACACATCTAGTTACGGTACATACATATTTACAATATATTGATATACATTAATTACTTAATGCACAAGATGTTTGCATGCCTTTTTATCCTCACCGAAATTCTTCAGCAAATATTATGAATATACATAAACTATATAGAGTATTATTAGCTATCGAGTAAGCTGCTTACACGGGTACGATCCGACCGAAGAGCTGACAAATTATGATATCAACACTCCCATACAACTATACGGATATACAGCTAGACTCTACACGCATATACAACTATACAACTCAATACACGAATACACTGAAAAAAAACTAACGTAACGTAACGGGAAACGGAATGAACAACTGCAGCAACAATCAATTTTTGGCACTTCTTACACTCGACAACAAGAAATGTTTCAACGATTGTAAATAGCAAAAATTTAGCAGCTAAGTTAAAGTTTATCGATACAACAAAAACACACACAAAATACACACAAATACACACACACACATACACACACAATATATCTTACAAAATATTATTATGAAATACTCATATGAAAAACACAAATATCCAAAAACGCAAAAAAAAGTTTTTTTTAATCGATAACTAAGCGATTTCTTTGTGCGATAAATTCAAACGTAAGCAATATTTTTTAGCATCCAAGCGAAACCTAAGCAAATGTTTACTAAAAATTAATCAAAGCCCGACGCGCTGTTAAAATGATTTACTCTTAAATTGGCTAACATAATGAAAATTAATAAAAAATCACTGAATACTCTGCACACAAATCGACCCGAATGGAAAACACGCGAATGAAACATAATGAAAATAAAAGTTTTTTGAAATTATTATTAAAAAAAAACGAACAAAAAACAATTTGTTTGTATTGTATTCTACCTGTGAGACACAAATAAATTTCTGTAAAGGACAGATTTTACAGTAATGTTGTGTATGATGGTCAAATCAGGCGAACTGAAATCTTTATAGTACAGGTACAGCATGGTCCTACTCTCAAGTTTAAAAGAGCTACCATAAGCTACAGAAATGCAAGATGTCTGATTAAGAGCTTTGAGATCAAAAGCTGACGCTGGTACTTGAAAAAGCTCGGAATAAAGCTTTTCGGTTTTCTAATTTGCTGTTTGGTCTCTGGTTGATCCTAGATTCCTATGAAAGAATTATTCTGGAGAACAACGTAATATAACTAGCAGTCTGCTCAGGGCGTAGCTGAGCTTCGGGTCTGCCAGGGTCTCCAGAATATGGCAGGTCTCGCCGGCAATAACTCTTGCATAGTCTGAAAGAACTTGGCATTCAGCTGCAGGTGGTGATGCTGCAGAAAGCGGTAGACCTCAAGCAGACACCGTTGAAATCCGCTCCAGAACAGCTCAATCTGATTAGAGCTGAAGTTGTGGCCCTCATGGCAGTCCGCTTTCCGGTCACTGCTCTGGCGATGCTTCTGGAGATGATGCACGGTGAGCTCCAAAATGTCGGCCTTCTCGAGCTTGGAGAGAGTCTCCTCATCCTGTGAACCAATGCAAACTGTGGCTGTGATTGGACTCACTGTGACTGCGACTTACCAAGTGCACCAGTTCCATGATGAGCTGCTTCAGCTCCTCCAGGCACTTGTTGATGCGCGCCCGTCGCTTGCGCTCCAGCAGCGGCTTCATGACCTTGCGATATTGATAGGATCGCGAGACGGCGCCCACGCACAGACTCTGCGACATCTCGCTCTGTGCCTTTTTCACACTGTCTCACTATCTTTAGCTCTCTCTTAATCTCTATCGCTCTCTCAATCCTTTTATCTATATTCTACTCTCTCTCACTATCTGTTAGTATTTCTCTGTCGTTCTTTGTCTCTAATTGTTATTCTGTTTTTCCAGATTTCTCTCTCTCGCTCACACCCTCACTTCGTCTCTATCTTGCCTTATTCTATCTTCTCTTTAACTATTTATCTGCTTGTCTATGATTGTTTTTCTTGTACCTTCTAGCTTGCTTTTTTTCTCCCTCCCACTCACTATATCTCACTCACACTCACTTTTTCCCTCTATTTATCTCCCTCCCTCTCTTTCTCTGTTCCTTTCTCACACACACTCACTATATCCCTCGCTCTCTTTTTCTCTCTCTCTCCTTCTCTCCCTCTCTTCTTCTCTCTCTATCTGTCTTCTTCCCTCTATTGTTTTCGCTCTCTTTCTCTCTTTCCCTCTCTTTCTCCTACTATCTCTCTTTCTCTCGCTCTCTCCTGGTCTTTCTCCTTTACTATCCCTCTATCTTTCTCTCTCGCTCACTCTCTTCTCTCTCTCTCTCACACTATAACTCCTGACTCTATATTACTGTATATATATTTTTTTAATTTTGATTACGCTTCTGCTCTGGAGTGGACACTGCGCACAATCTGGTAGCTCGCTTTTGACTGACTGCCGGCGGCAGCAGCAGCGGCAGCAGCCAACGACAGCGCAGGCAGCAGCTGAATCGCTTGCAAGTTTTTACTGTCATCGCATGAAGCGTCGCGACTGCAGCGTCGACCGCAGCTGCGACGCGTCGCATGCGTCTTTCATTCCGCAAAAAGTGCCGATGCCTTCGAAAGCTTGGGCAAAGCTTCAACGAGCTTTTTGGGTGGTCAGCGGCTGCCGACTGCGCAGTTGCCGCGCGGCCGTTTCCTGTTACGTCACGTAATGACTGTGAGCTGATTTGAATTTGAATTTGAGATGGATTCCAGTTCTAGCACAGTGGGGCCTAACATTGGGAAAACTTTAAGGAATTTCGGTAAATAAATTAAGCAAGTTGAAGTATTAAGAATATACAAGACAAACAAAAAATACAGAATCAATAACAAATTAAACAAGAAGCGGGCAAAGTGTGACCCCCATTCGGGTCACATCTATAACTTCCCGATATGAGATGTATGTATGTGCTTTTTCTCTGAGCTTTGTGTCAAACATAAATTTTCTCGTCAACCAGTAGGTATAAGTAAAAATGTTATGAAACTTTTTTTTATAGAGAATATAATTTGCACACACAAATACACATATCTGTGTGTGTGTCTACGCGTGTGTGAGTATGTGTGTATCTGGGACGGGCAATGAGGGCGAGCGTGTCGCGATTTTTCAACTTTTTCCTACTTTTAAAACACCATTATCTCGTTAAGGGTTGAGAATTTTGAAAAATATCATATTACCTTTTTTGTAGAGAATTTAATTTCGGCTCGAAAAGTTTCTTACGACTTTCTTCAAAACCCCGTCGTTTACGAGATAGAGCCGAAAAAAGAAAAAATACCCAAAAAATCGTGCTTTTTGGCGAATTATTAAAAAACTATAACATATAACCCTCTTAAACTCCTTTCAGACCTAGATGGCGGTGAAACGAATCTTTCAAAAAAAAAAAGTTCAAATCGGTTCAGTAGTTTATGAGAAACCGCTGACACAAAAAAATCTCACATACGAACATACGCACATACACACACACACACACACACACACACAGAACCCTCATTGAAAATGGGTCAGGGGGATGTGAAACGTCGAGAAACGTGAAAATTTCAAGGATCTGACACTCTTCAAAATCGGGGTCGTTACAATAACTTCCCTAGATCGGGAAGTTAATTAGTCAAGAAATTTTTAAAAAATAATATACAAATAGTAAACAAGAATAAATAAATAAATATTGAATGTGGGAATAAAATAGGTAACAAGTGAAGTTAATAAATAATTAAATGAACATACATTAAAAAATCTTCATAACAATAACATCAATAATACAAAGAAACATTTTGAACCGAACTGAACTTAAATACCTCCACAAAAAGCTTTTTTTCTTAAGCTTGACAACAACAAATAATTACAGGAAGTAAGTAAATTGACTTCATACAAATAATATCAATAATAATAATGAAAAATTTTAAGGTCCGAACTGAATTTAGCTACCTTTAAATGTTTTTTACTTGAGCTTGACAATAATAAATAATATAACGTTAATAAATAATTACAGGAAGTAAGTAAATCATCTCCATAAAAACAATATCAATAACATAATGAAAAATTTGAAAGGACCGAACTGAACTAAGCTACCTCCACATATAGCGTTTTCGCTTGAGCTTGACCCACGGTGCCTTCTTTGTTGATGCGTCGTTCTCGCTTTCTCGCTATCTGCTGCAATTGCGCTTCCTCCTAACAAAAGGGCTAGCTCAGCTCTTGCACAAGCAGCTCCTCGCAGACCAGCCCCTCCCCTCCCTGGCAGTCCCGTGCTTGGGTAATCCGTCAGTTAACTTGCCACGATGTTATCAAACAAAGTCGCGTGTGCCGCAGTCGCTGTGGTCTCTGCTGCTGCAGCGTCAGAGTCGCTGCCAACATTGTTGTCGCTGCTGTTGTTGTTGTCGTTGTTCTTGTTTTTTGTTGTTGCTGTTTGCTGTTGATCTTTCAACAGTCACACTGGCAAATGACTTTTGAGATTGCGGCAGGGCGAAGTTTCCCACGCTCGCCAATGTTGCACGCGAGCTACGGCGACAATCTTGGAGCAGTCTCTTGGAACTTGTCAAAAAGAAGAAGAAGTAGACGAACAACAACGGCAAGTGGAAACGGTGGCAGAGACCGCACTGCCCCGCACTCGCACACATGGCAAACTCTCGGGCGGGCGGAGGTGGATGGCCCACAGGCAGCCTCGACATGTGTTTCACCCAGAGATCTCACTCCGCATCTCCCTCCCTCTCTCTGTCTCTCTCTTTCTCTCACTCGGTCATGGCTAATCTCAGCAGCAGGGCGCTCTCTACCAGCTTCTGCTCTTTGGGCCGGGCCTTTGTTATTATTATCGTCTTCTCGCCTCTTACTCGTGCGCGAATAATCATGTTTTTAGCGCGTCATAAACATGAGATGGTGGCCAAGTCTGCTGATTCAGCTTGGGGAGTCTTAATGGGCATCTGCCCAGCAGCATAGGCTGGTACGCTGCACACGGGCAAAGCAAGTACACTCAAGTTGAGCAACATCTTTATGTGGAAATTTTGGAAATTTATCGCTTCAGCAAAACGACAATATACCTATATATACTAAAGGCAGTGGCTAGAGTATCTATACAAGTAACAAGGTGTATTTTACATTCTTCCAAGCACTTTAACCCTATGGAATTTCAATAATAGAATACAAATTATTCTTTGTACACAATAAATAAAAAATATAGTGTTGTAATAAAATAAATTATGTTTTATTATCTATTATATAAAAATGAATCGCAAAATGTGTTGGTAAGCGCATAACTCAACAACGCCTGAACCAATTTGGCCAAATTTTTTTTTAAATTGTTCGTTGAAGTTCAAGGTTTGTGGAAACGGCAAGAAAAATTAGAATTATTGCTGGGAAAACCGTTAAAATGACCATTTTCTTTTTCCCATACAAATTTTCCGGGCCACTTCAAGTAACCTTTCAAGAACACGTCAAAGTAAAACACACCTAAACACATTATTTGTAATACATAAACAGTCTACTTTTGCTCACCTAGCAGCAAGGTAGTTTTATTTATTTTAAAAATTAAAAATAAAAATTTAAAATCCCTCGACCACTAACCTGCGCGTTTCTTTTGCATTAGATTCGATGTTGTTATCTACTTTTTATGACTTCAAGTCATATCAAAATAAAAAAAAAAAAGGCTTTTGTATTAGTTTCGATGTTGATAATCAAAATTAAAAAAAAAAATGTCTTTTGTATTAGTTTCGATGTTGACATCTATTTTTCATGACTTCAAGTCATATCAAAATTAAAAAAAAAAAAAATTGTTTGCCACCAAAACAACTGAGTTTGCTTTTGTCATGGATGGTTTTTTTATGGTTTTAAATAAGAAATATTGCTGGATAAACCCTAAATAATGGCGATTTTCTTTTTCCCATAAAAATTTTCCCGGCCACTTCAAGGAACCTTCGACGAACACGTCAAAGTAAAACACACCTATACACATTATTTGAAATACATTAATAGTCTACTTTTGTTTGGTGGCTGACTTTTTTTTTTTAAATTTAGATATGACTTGAAATCATAAAAAGTAGATAACATCGAAACTAAATAAAAAAAAAAAAAAATTTTAAAATAAATAAAACTACCTAGCTGGTCGGTGAACAAAAGTAGACTATTTATGTATTTCAAATAATGTATATAGATTTGTTTTACTTTGACGTGTTCGTCAATGGCAGACACATATTTGATATACATAAATAGTCTACTTTTGCTCACCTAGCAGCAAGGTACTTTTATTTATTTTAAAATCCCTCGGCCACTAACCAGCGCGTTTCTTTTGTAATAGTTTCGATGTTATCAACTTTTTATGACAAAAGCAAACTCAGTACACATGTCACCTATAAGACGATGTAATTTAGGAAGAAGAACCAGAAATGCTACAAACCAAGCTAATTACAGATTTAATCGAACTTCGCAAGAGCATGACGAGGAAAATGAACGAGAAAGAATTCGGATATCACAAACGCGTGAAGCGCGAGCGCGACATTCAGCTAATAATTCGGAGAGGGATTGGGAGAGGGATTGGGAGAGGGACTGGAAGAGGGACTGGAAGAGGGACTGGAAGAGGGATTGGAAGAGGGATTGGAAGAGGGACTGGGAGAAGGACTGGGAGAAGGATTGGGAGAGGGACTGGCAAAGCGACTGGGAGAGGGACTGGGAGAGGGACTGGGAGAGGGACTGGGAGAGGGACTGGGAGAGGGACTGTGAGAGGGACTGTGAGAGGGACTGTGAGAGGGACTGTGAGAGGGACTGTGAGAGGGACTGTGAGAGGGACTGTGAGAGGGACTGTGAGAGGGACTGTGAGAGGGACTGTGAGAGGGACTGTGAGAGGGACTGTGAGAGGGACTGGGAGAGGGACTGGGAGAGGGACTGGGAGAGGGACTGGGAGAGGGACTGGGAGAGGGACTGGGAGAGGGACTGGGAGAGGGACTGGGAGAGGGACTGGGAGAGCAACTGGGAGAGGGACTGGGAGAGCAACTGGGAGAGCAACTGGGAAAAGAATTGGGAGAGGGACTGGGAGAGGGACTGGGAGAGGGACTGGGAAAGGGACTAGAAGAGGGACTGGGAGAACGACTGGAAGAAATATAGCCATCTGGTGGCGAAACGGAGTTCGCCGGGTTTGCTAGTATGCTATACAATTGTACAATTTTCAGCATATTTTTATTTATGCTGCATGTATGTGCTGCAGTAATTTGAGCAGAGATTGTAAGTTCGCCATACATTATATGCCTCGACTGAAATCTTTGCCGTGGCACTGAAGATTCCCAAAGCCATGTTAATCCCGCTCGGGACCTGCAACATAGGCACTTGTATCGCCCCAACTCGGACTGGGCTCACCCTACGTGCGGCTCATTAACACCGCCGCTGACAACTTGACAACTTGTCAGCCCTCGGATCCCCCCGGGATGCCGGCGCGAACTTTGGCAACAAACAGCCTCGAGACCGTGAGAAATTATACGCAGCGCAGAGAGATTCGTAGGATACGATTTATGAGATGTGCGACTCGCAGTATGTGAATGTTATATAGGCATATATATCGCATTAAGTTGTCGGGGCGCATTGCAGATCTGCAGAGCAGCCGGTGGCCGTGGCCCCACCGAGTGACGACTTCTTCTGCTGCAAGACAGCCCCCTCCTCCCATCGGCCTTCCCTAACTCCTTCGAATGATGTGGGCCAACGCGTTGGGCGTCGCGCAGGCGCCTGAACTGCAGTTTTCCGCATTGACTCAATACTGGGTCAGTCAACTTAAACATGCAGAAAGTGCGACAGAGGGAGAGTGAGAGATAGAGGGGGGGAGCTTAGCTAAGCCCTATTCCTCTCGCCTGCCAGGCCAATTAAGCGCAATGGATAATAACGCGTGTAATGTGCGCAGCTTTCATTGTGTTTGTTTACAAAGGAGAATGGGCAAGACGAAGAGCAAAGCCGAAAATAAACGCCAGACGGAAGTACTGAAATAGATCCAAAGTAATATACAAATTATGGAAAACCGAGCAAGCAGACGACGAGCATTTATTTCCAATGCATATCGATTAGCTGCAGTCCCGCGCCCGAATAAATGCCCGTCCATACCATGCCATATACCATGCCATAACGCAGCGTGTCGGTACAGCACAGATCTCGCATCGGAGTGCGTGTATTTTTATTACCCACTCGACGGGCAGACTCCGTCCTCGTCTCCATCTCCGTCTGCGTCTTCTTTTTCGATCTCCGAACGGCACTTGTTCGACTTCTCTACCTCCGATTGTGGGAAATGTTTGCTCGAGCACCCAGCTAATTGTCACTTAGGGTTGTCGCTGCACCACCGAAACCACCGCGCACGACAGCCTCAGTTTTCATCGGGGGTTCCGTTGCGAGAGAAGGGGCTAAGGGCGATGGGCGATGCATAAATTGAAAATGCACGAGTGAAATATTTAAATTACATTTGTAACAGACATTTTAGTCGAGCCGCCCATCGAAATCCAAGTGCGGACATACATATAGTACTTGACAACTCTCACACACACGCACATACATACACGCAGATGCACACACACTATACACTTTCCTATAGACAGCCAGGCGCACACGCGCACTGAGCACGATCAACTGTGTCGTAGCCTTGTCCCACTATCCCTACAGTGACTCAAATGTCATAGAAAAAAAGTGAAAAAATCGAATCTAGAAATATTTATATAGATAAATATTTACACATAGGAAATAAAGATAAGATAAGATAATTATTGTTAAATATATAAAAATATAAATAAATTTAGATATAGTGCTCAGATGCATATTGCAAGTTATAAATAATTAGATCTATCTAAACACATCGAATAATATGAAGAAAATATAAATACCGTTTATGTATATACGAACGGCTTTTATATGGGCAAGCACTAAACGAAAAACCTTAGTTTTGCGACCCTTCATTTATAGTTACGCTCAATAAATATTCCATTTTAAGAGCTGAAATTTGAGATATTGTAAAGTGCGACCAAATAAAAACAAAATAATGAAAAAAACTGAGATAAGAAAGAGATAAATCTTTGAATCTGGTAAGCACATAAGTTTAAGAGTTGTTAAACGTAATTGTACGAAAAGATGGGCCCTGATACGTTAAGGGTCGGCTAGTTGAAATTTGCCTTAATTTCTTAGACTTTTGTTTTCTACCAACTTTCGATACCTTGGCCCACTGTACAACCGAAAGTGGATCGCAACACATCGATCTATGAGTCGTGCAGGAAGAGGCTTAAGCGGGCCATCGATCTATCTCTAGTTTCTCATTAAGCATTGTTTAATTTGCCTTTTCAAGGGGTTCCACATTATGATCTACACGACAAAAGTCCCCAAAGTAGGACCCGCCCCCGACCCGTTCGATCTCCGCTTTTCATTCTTCGGTCGTGGGTCTTCGGTCCTCACTCGTCCGTCGTCGGGCTGGCCTGCTTATCTGTCGTATTCCCAAGCAGCTAAAAATAGACACAATTGTAGCGCACTTGAAGTGCACTTTGAAACATCTTGACGCTCAAATAAAACAACAAGAACAACAACAACAAGAAGGCAAGAATAACAACAACAATAACAGAAAAGACAGCAACACGCAGTGCGGCACGGCAGGCATGTGACTCTGGGTGTGTGTGTGTGTGCAAGGGACGCCCAAATGGGCTAGTGAAAGGGAGAAGGCCTGACATTGGGAAGAGAAACGAGCACATGTACAGGCACGGGCAGAGGCACAGGCAAAGGCACAGGCGCAGGAACAGGCAGAGACGTAGGCAGAGCCAGAGCTAGAGGCAGAGGCAGATCCACACAACATGTGAATGCGGAGTTCAAGTGCATGCCATGACACAGACATACAGCTCGAGAGATCGCTGGAGTGCAGGAGGCGGAGGGGGGCTGCACGACGCCGAGTCCAAAGTGTTTTCCTGTCCTCGCCCATGCTCTGCGACGGAGTACGCGGCGCGCCTGCTGCAAAGTGTTTTTTCCCAGGCGCTATTTATAACGGTCCAACCATGCATTAAGATTATGCCTCAGTCCCCGCCTGTGCCTCTGCCTCTACTTTCGACACTGCCCCTGGTTATGTCGAGCGAAATCTCGTCTTATGAAAAGAAAGAGAATAGAACAAGTGACAGCTCTATATAAATATAGATAAATTGGAATTGAAATGCGTTTGCGCGATTCACAATTGAATTACTTAATGATATTAAAAAAAACATAAAAACTTGAGAAAATTATTAAATTTTAAAAGCATTCAGTTTTAATGTATGGCATATCTGTAGTTGCTGAAGATGATAGAAAATAAAAATAATATATTTTAATAAATAATATGCATTTATAAAATAATATACAATATATAATTTTCGACAGTTAAATTGCATTTTTTAAATTTCAACAGCAAATAATATTGTTTGAAATTAAAATACAGTTGACAACCTTAAAAAGAATACCAATCAAATATTATTTTTGTTATTCTATTTTTTTTTATAAATAGTTATTTATGTTTATTTTTTTAGTTGTTGAAAGTAAAGATTAATAAGTTACATAAGGTATACACCCACAATAATTTCTATAACCACTTTGTTTCTTTAAACTTTAAATTTTTTATAAAAACTCAATTTTTTACAAAAATTCTTTATCTTTCCAATAAGTTTGAATATTTTTTTTTGTCTTAAATTTGAAAAAAATTAAATACAAAAACCTTTTTTAATTTTTTAAATGTTACCAATTTAGTGTTCAAATTGAATTTAATATTCAATGAAAATTCGATGCAGTGACAAACTGCAGCACCAGATCGATGTTCTCTTCAGATGCATAGGGTATGCCAGAAAAGGCGGGCTCAGACGACACTGGGAAAAGGGCGCCAAGCACGCGGACAGAGGCTGAGGCTGTGGCTGACACAGGGGTAGGGGTAGGGTCGAGGCCACATGCGCTGCCAGTGCAGCGAAAGTGTTGCAGCTACATTTGCGTGAGTGTGTGTGCGTGCGTATGTGTGCGAGTGCGCTATTATTAGCTGCATCGGCGCACCACATGTGTTGTTGCTAAAGGCATTGTAATGAGAGGCAAATACGCGTACTACTCCACTTGAGCAATGCAGCCAGGCAAAGGCCTCGGCGAAGTTGAAGTTTGGCGCGCAATGTGCCAGACACACACACATACACACACTCGCACACAGTACTGAGTTATGTTTTATTTTTATTTTTATATTTCCATTCTTTTTTTGGTATGCATTTTCCAAAAAAGCAGCAGCAGCAGAATTCTCTGCTTTTCTCACAACCGCCGACGCGCTGCCTTCCTCCCTGTATCTCTCTCCCTCTCTCTCTCTTTTCCTCTGCCGCTCTCTCGGGGTGCAGCAGCAGCAGGCCGCCAGGCAGAGCTCATATAAGTTGCTACGTATGCCAACAATTTTGGACAGTCTTCGGAAACAGCTCGACGCGCACACAATAGAAGAATTCCAGTTTCATTTTCCATTTCCACTTTGATTTCGAGCTCGAATCGCGAGTCAAAGGATCACTCGGTCGACATGGGCGTCATCTACAAGATACTCAAGCAACAGCGTCAGCAACAGCAACAGCAGCAGCAGCAGCATCAGATCAGATCAGATCATCACATGGACCTGAGCATGGCGACTAAGTGCAAGGTGCAGGCGATTATCAAGCAGCGCCAGCAATTGCAGCAGCAGGAGCAGCAACAGCAGCAGGAGCAGCAGCAGGAGGGAAACGATGATACTCTGGCCGAGCAGCAGCTTCAGCAGCTCTGCCGCTTTCTGGCCGAGAATGCGGCACGCAAGAAGGTGCGCCTTCAGAGCCAACGGAACCGGCCACGAACCCCGACCCTGCCTGGAGCCCAAGCTAAACAGAGCCTTCATCATCACCCACAGCGCCAGAGTCTCAAGCTGAAGCTGCAGTATCAAACAGTCGACCACACAGTCGATCATTTGGATCAGATGGAATATTCGGATCAGTCGGAGCAACCTCTCAGCGAGCAGGTCGCGCCGCCTGGCAACACCCACGCCATGGATCTGCTCATGGAGCAGCTGAGTTCCTGCAGCGATGCTCCGATCTGCCCGACAACAGCAACAGCAACGGGATCCGGACAACGGGACAGCATCCTGCTGAAGATACGCCATCAGATCTTCGAGCGGAAGCGCCAGCGGCAGCGTCAACTGGCCGAGCTGGTCAAGCAGCGTCTGGTCGTCTGGCGACCCTGGTAACCTGCGATTCTGGGTTTGTTTCGTCGGCAATGCTCACTCTACTGTATATTCCTTCGCCGTGTGATTCTCGTGCTGCTCTTCCATTTTCCCACACACATACTCACCCATATTTTATTTCCTTTTTTTTAATGTTTTTTTTTATAACTAGTTTTTAATAAAGACTTTTTTTACGCAAAACAAATTGGTTTGAAATTAGTTTTATGCGATGTTTTTAGAATGCCAAAGAGTATAATGAAGTAATGAGTATAAAATGAACATATATACATATATATTATATACGTTTTTATTGTCATGATCGTGAGTTGAACGAGCTGGAAAATCTACAAATACGTGTATAACACACATAGGAGCACCTATTTGCCAATTTGAAAAAAATAATCCCGATTTGATAAGATACCAATTAATTTATTGAACAGTTTTGCCAGGCCGGCTCCGGCATGATTAGTTTATTTGAAATGTAAATGTATTTTGAGTTTTAATATCTTTTTTATCTGATATTTTGGAACAAAGACACCACTTGAAACATTTTAATTATTGATTAACATGTTGAATATGCTTGTGTGTGGGGGGAGTGTTTATGTGTGTTGGAATCTTTGATCGATTATCGATTATCATCGTTACATTACATATTTTCTATAGTAATAATGCTTTGATGGTATTTTGAAATGGTTATTTTGGTTATTCTCTCTTTATTTTTTCCATTATTTGTGGGCTTTCCGAGCATGCTTGAATTTTGTCTTTTTGTCTCTCTCTTACGCTTTCTCTGTCTTCTCATCTGTCCCTTTCTTGCATTGCTTGACTTCCGTTTATATTCTAATCTTTGCTTTGAAGCTTTATCTTCACCTTCTTCTATCTCATCATAATCATTTTTCATAACTCCATAATATTCTCATTCTCTTTCCTCTTTCTTATATACGGTTGCGTGTTTCAGACCTTTTTTTTACTGCACTTAAAGCCAGCCGCAACTTTCTCGTTCGATCCACGCATATATTTATCATATTTATATCTGTCTCTATCAAGCTTCAATTCTCTGTCTGTTCCGATTGACTTCGAGCTGCGCTCGCAGAGAATATTATCCCATCTGTAGGCTATAGAATCCATGTGTGTGCATGTGTGTGTAGCATATTCCCATGTATATAATTATAACGTGTAGGTAGTATATATTGTATATTGTAAACTTTGTTCGGTTAGTTTTATCTTGCGTATATGAATGCATGTCTGTATGTATATAGTATATATCATGTAAATACTGTTGAGTAGGTTGTACACGGATTTCGAATAGGTTAATTAGTTAGTTGCGCTCTAGGCGCTTGTAGGTAGACACAACATATTCCACATATATTCCACAGTTACGGTCTAGGTACAATTACAATTATTCAAGTTCTCTACGCGTGCTGCAAGTCCCTCAAGCTTACATTAATCCTTGAACTAACTAATTAAAATTGTTGTAATTTTTGCGGACTTCGCTTTTTGCATGTTTTTTCGGTTTTTTTGGTGCTCTTTCGCTTTTGCTCCTGTTAACTTAACGGTATACTCGAGGTGGTCTAGGCACAGGACAGTTAATAAATATGTGAGTGTTTGTGTGCGTGAGTAAGTGTATGTGACAGTGTATGTGTGTATGTGATGGTGTGGTCTTTACTGGAAGAAGAGTGTGTGTAATGAAAGAGTGTCTGCGAGTGTGTTTAGAACTGCGTAAGTGCGCGTTAGAGTGTCGTTGTGTGCGTGCGTGAACTTACATGTATTTGTATGTGTGTATACAATTTATCAAAGAGCTCGCTGGAGTCTGCATAGCATACATATGTAGTTAGGTTGCTTTGTGACAGGTAACTGCCCTTTGTCCCAGCACCGGGTGAGTGTGAAGTAAGCTTAATAAATGCACTCAGTATTTTCGATTCGAACTCGATTTCGAACTCGAACTCGGATTCTCAATTAAAGTTAAACCTGTTGGCGACTAGAACTAGACATAAACGTAACTTAGAATCATACCGTAAACATATTATAATTAATTTAACAATTCAATTTCGTATTCACGCAACATTTTTTTTTCGTCTCACGAAAGGTTTTTCTCATTGTTCGATATTTTCAAATTCAAAATTTGAAAATCAAATTCAAATTCAAATTCATGTTCAAATTCAAAATTCAGAATTCAGAATTGGAATCAGAGTCATCCACTTGCAAGCACTTAAGTTCTACAATCAATAGATACATATACGTTTATATAAATATATTGACTTGTATACATATATACTAAATACACCGATTTACATAAATATCGTTTTGAACTCATCTCATCATTCTCATCTGCTTCTCTTTCTTCTTGTCCTTCTTTTTGTTCTTCCTTGTGTCTTCTGATCTGCTGCCATTGAAATGTGTCTAAAACTAGAGGCTTTTCTGCAGTCCATATGGCCATATAGACTCAAAGTGTTATTGAAGTCGGTAGTTCGTATTCGTGTCGTGTGTCGTCTGCGTGTTTGTTCTATAGTAGTTTCTGTTAGGGTATCTGGAGCGCGAAGTATGCTGCTTACTAGCGGCTAGCACACACACAAAATATATTGGATCTTCGTGTTTGGTTACGTTATCGTTATCGTTTATCGTTATAGTTAGCGTTAAATGCTTTTTACGAGTATCTAAATGCATATTGATAATATATGTATATCCGCTCGGCTGCGTTCTCTCTCTCTCTCTCTCTCTCTCTCTCTCTCTCTCTCTGTCTCTCACGTTTAGCTAAGCTCTTGCTACTGTAGGATCGATCGCACATTATTTCTTTTTGCTGCTCTCTCCCCCGTTTTCACCTATTGTTTCTCAGCTGTGGTTGGGCTCCCTCACAGCTTCAAGCTCGATCTGAGTTCGATCTGCTCTCTTCGAGTCTCCTGCCCAATTGCCTCGATCTATTTGATCTCTCCACCTCTTCCTCTTCCTCATCCTCCTCCAAAGCCGGTCTGGCGAACATTGAGTAAATTCATATTTCTTTCATTCATGCTATGTAATCTGAGGTGAGTATATAGTACTCAACAATTATCTATGGCTATATGTGGGTTAGGTAAGTACTGTATGCATATGGCAACTCTCTGAATAGATCGTTGCGTATAAGATAATATGTATTAGTATATATATGGATAGTTTATGTGAATATAAGTATGCGTGGGGGACCTAAAGGGAGGGGAAACGAAAGAAACTCCTTTCGAGTTGATTGAACATATTGCTGGCGGCTTAGTCAACCGATTAGGAAAGAGAAGTAGCTTATGATATATATTTATATATATAAGTACAACTTGAAGCGATGAAAGGCAAAACAAACGAAATTTGGCAAAAAGGGTATTGCATAGTTTTGGGCTCGTTGCGGGTATCTGTAGGTAAGTTCGAAGACTTTGTAATTCGTGTGTGAGATCTCGGGTATATCGATTTATCTAGGGGCCTACTGGCAGTTCTAGCTAGATTTCAATTGTGGCAGCATGGCATTTCAGAAGATGTCGATGGAGGTGTATCTGTGGTAGGGGGCAGGTGGGGGAGGGCCGTAGTTGCTTAGCTTTAGTTAAGCTTGCCGTCGGGCAGGGGAGTGGAAGGGTGGGAAAGCCTGGACTATATGCTGCTGGAACGTCCAATGCCGGATGTGGTGGTGATGTGATGATTACGTATGGTCACCTTATCGAACCGCACCATTGGGACACCCTTGATGGTCTGCTTGGTCTGTGTGGATGGGCGGGCAAAGTGGATTACATACAGCAGCCGTTGCCGTTGCAGGCGGACTTGCACTCACCTCGTCCACCTGGTGGCACAGCTTGCTCTTGAGCCACGGCCAGTTGATGGTGCGCACCAGAGTGTTGCGAAAGTCCTCGCTAAACAGACAGTAGATATAGAACGTTATCGAGTAGTTAGTCAGCTCCAGGAGATTGGCGAGTGCTCGGAACACTTGAAACGGGAAGCTGGGCAGCACCTCCGACGCGATAGTCATGTGCAGAATGGCCATGGGCGAGACGCACAACAGGAAGAGGATCGAGGTGCTGCCGAGCAGCAGGAAGAGCCGGCGCTCCTCGGCAAACTTCCTGGGATCATCGTCCTTCACGTAGCTCGCACGGGTCAGCACCATCTGGCGACGTCGCTCGCAGGTGCGGCGATAGACAAGCATTATGCGCAGATTGAGGCCGGCGATGAGCACGGTGGGTATCAGCTTGAATATGACTTCCAGCATGATCTTGTACACCGAATAAAATATCGATTGCTGGTAAATGGTGTTGTCGCGCCGCAGATAGACATACACGTTGTTCGGGGTCAACATGCATTTGATCAGCTCGCCGCGGAAGATGCTCGGCAAGTAGATGATGAAGGTCGCCAAGCAGGTGAGGAAGACCACGAGACTGCAATGATTCGAAGGTCCAATCTCGCTCACTCTATCTTTCTCTCTCTCTCCCTCAGTGTGGCCTACTTACCCCGGTGGCCCCATGACGGGTCGCTGGAATCCAGGATGACAGACAGATACGTAACGCTCGATGGTGAGCACTAGAAGCATCATTACGCCCACGCCTTGAATGGAGGAAATATACAGGCATATTTTTAGGATACAATGAAAGCATTTGGTCAAATGTAGCGTTTTAAAAAATGTGGGAAAATTTACTTCTGACATTTCTTATGATTTCTTAATAAATCGCAATTAAAAATTTTTTTTTGTATTTAGCGTTTAATATCGAAGAATAATTCAAGCTCATCATAACTTTTTTAGGCAGTATCCCTTTTGAACTTACTTAAGCATTTAGACTAGTGTAACATTTTTCGATTTAACAAAAATAGGAATATTGAGTTCTGACTATTCTTTTGTTTTCTTAATAAATCGCAATTTTGTAAATATAATACAAATATTTTTTTTGGTATTTAGCTTTTAATCTCAAAGAATATTACAAGCTCGTCTTAACTTTTTTAGCTTACCCAAACAGCCATTTCCGAGGAAAAGCTCTAAGTGTGCCGTGTAGAAGGCTGGGCCGAACTCCTCCCACTGCCCGCGATCCTTGTGGACGAGCATGCGTATGCCGAAGGGAATGGCAAAGACAATGGCAAGCAGTGCGGCCGTGGAGTACGCTGCGAATGGGCAAATATAACGGGAAATGTGTAAAGTTCATATTAAAGCAGTTTTATGGCTGAGTTTATGGCATAATTATGGTGTCGTTTCCGGCGCTTCCTGGTCGGCTCGGCCCGGTCGGTTGGTTGGCCGACCGCGACAGGAAACTGAAACTGAAACCGAAACTGGAAGCGAAAGCGGAGCCAAAGCTGAAACCGAAACCGAAAACGAAAGCGAAAGGGAGACCGAAACTGAAACTGAGTGTGGAACTGGAACGGGAACCGGGCGAGCGTTTCCCCACTCACATGAGAATGAATGGTTCTCAGTTCCTGTTCCCTTTTTCGGAAAAAAAAAACATTTTTGTTGCTGCTTTTGTTCGCTGTCATGAGTTATTTGTGCTTATTGCGAATGTGAATAAACGCATGTGTGTGCGTGTGTGTGCGTGTGTGCGTGTGTGCGCCTTATTTATTGATTTATGACTTGTTTATAGCTCTATAATTACATTATTACTTATATGCCTGCCTCGTGTGTGCGTCCATTTGATCACCTCCCCCGTCCTCGCCCATGCCCATGCCCTCACCCGATCCCTCGCAAATTGTCGTGCACACAAAACTTAATGCTCGATATATGACTTCCTGTGTGCGTATGTGTGTGCGCTTGTGTGTGTGAATGGATGATGTATAGCGCTGTTCATTTAATTGGGTACATGGCACATCAATATAAATGTCAGTTGAGTGCGTGTGTGCGTGTGTGTGTGACAAGTGTCTATCACTCGATACGGTCATCACTTTCGGCACATGTGCCCAAATTATACAAATCTGTTGTGTTTGTCTGTCAACAGAGGCAGATCCCGCAGTTATTTCCAGCCGCCGGAGCGCCTGCCTAAGCCGCGGCAACAGAGTCAACGGATTGCCGCTGAAAGCGATTGATTTTATGGGATTATAGATGGGCAAGATGGCGCACAAAAATTCCAAACGAGATTCACAGTTTTGCGACCATGCTATACCTTGTAGCTTGCCGCATAGGAAATAGTATGGAAAGTGTAGGAAGCTGGGAAAACCTCAAGCGATTACTAAATACTTGATATTTCAGATGAGTCTGTCTGTCGGGTATTTTGCGGCTCATTTTATTATTATTGTTCATCTGAGGTACCAGGTATTTTACGGGCTAGCTCACTTCTTTTTCCTCTGCCCTCACTTTAAAGCACTGAAAGCATGTTGAATAATCTGGCAAAACTCGACAGCAATTTCTCATGGCAATCTGTATAGAGAAATAAAATAAGTTGTCTGTTTGCCGTCAACCTAATGAAATTATCATTTAATAAAGCCATAAATAAGGCAAGATTTTCATAA
This sequence comes from Zaprionus bogoriensis, assembly GCA_035046045.1. Taxonomy (NCBI): domain Eukaryota; kingdom Metazoa; phylum Arthropoda; class Insecta; order Diptera; family Drosophilidae; genus Zaprionus; species Zaprionus bogoriensis. The sequence goes on along the minus strand of JAWNOI010000161.1, from coordinate 831,318 downwards.
AACTCACATAGATTAGAGCTGAAAGCAGAATAGAAAATTTACGGACCGAAATAGAAGAGGCTTAAGAATTTGGGAAACATGGAAAAGCCTTCATTTGTGCACTTTGATAAACACTGATGATAATCAAAGATATTGGATAATGTATTACTAATGGAAAGTGATAAGGTTTTCCAAAAGCTTTCATGGAAAATCTAGCTGAGCCTGTGCGCAACCTTAGGTAAAAACTTCCTGCTGGGGATCAGTTGCAGCATTGCGACATGGGCTCTTATTTTGGCGCCTGAGAGTTATACTCTCGTTTAATCTACAGTCGATAAGTTCCGGCAGCTTTTCCCTAGTTAGCCATAAAACATGCCAACACATTTCCCTTCGTCGGCCCTCTCCGGCCGGCTTTATCCAAATGCTGCATAACTTTTGCCCAACAAACCGGCACCGCATATCAGGCTGTCCCTCGGCTTGGCCAATGTAACATGTTACACTTAAACGCCATCGCTCACACTCACACTCACACGCATAAACACACACGCATACACAGTTGTACATTCGAAGAAATATTCGAAGGCGAATGACCGCCAAATGGCAGCGAAGCGCGTCGTAAAAAGGCTGCTGGCAGCAAAATATTTTTGTTATTTTAATAAAATGAATGCTCTGATTTCGGTCATTATTACCCAGTCCCTTGGAGGCAGCTCTGCGACTGGCGAGTGGGCAATGAGTCGTAGCTCTGGGAGCAGTTTCAGGTTTAGACAGTCACTTTCACGGCTCTTCAGCTTTTTATTTACTGCCTTGCCTTGCACGCCCGGCTTTGCGATGAGTCTGGCGATATTTCAAGCCCCGCTCGAGGGGCTCCACTTTGCATTCACCAAGAGCGGTTCACCAGGCCCCCTCCAGCTGCCGTTCTGCAGTCACTAGTCGCCGGCTATCAGTTGACTGTATCAGCTAGCGTTTCAACTGGCAAACAGGCTAACATGCAGAAGGCAATCAATTATGCTGCCATAGCATGCGTATTGCGTTTGAAGCATTTTACATTTTATACGCGTTCTCGTATTTGCGCAGCATCCTTCAGTTGCCTTTCCTCCGCTTATATGCCATGGATGACAGTGGCATATAGGCTCTGTGGGCATGGGAGAAGTAGACGTGACAAACCATACCACTTATATACCTATGTGCTTGAGCATCATCAATTTCCATGCCAGTCTAGGTATCTGTCTGACTAGCTGTTGGTCTGTATGACCATATAGAACTCAGCTATTGACACCAAATTTGAAATCGAGATGCTCAATTTCAAACTCAAATACTAAACAGCGTCAACAGTTGACAGCATTAGAATTTAGCAAACTTGTAGCTGACTATAATTTCGACCTACGCTGAGAATTGTAACCCGATCGAACAAAGAACATAGAAGTTATAGTTATAATATAATACAGCGACCTGATTGTATGTGTTAGAACGGTATGTGCGTGTGAGCCAAGCCCATTTAATAGTAGTAAATATTTAAATAATCGAAATAAAATATATATCGCATAAAGTAGTAAGAGGCAAATTGTACGAAAGGTATTAAATGGTCGAGTGCATTCGACTGAAGCTTCCTACTTTATTTCTGCCTTCTTTTTCGAGCTCTGCCACACGCCACGCAGCATGACTGATTGTCGCAGAACAAACACAAAAAAATGGCCAACACGCTGCGCTACGTTGACAAGTTTCGTTCTCGTTTCTACGTTTGCGTTTTCGGCGTCTCATTAATCAATTAAAAGGCCATAAAGCAAACGAGTGCCTAATATACTTGGCGAGTAAGTTAGTTATTTAGTTCGTTGCTCACTTGCAGCCAACTTTCCTGTCTAATATGTTTCAACATTTTTATTTTTTTTCGCTCTTTCTCTCGCTCTCTCACTCTCTCTTGTTGTTTGGCTGTTTCATTTTTTGTTCCGTTTCAGCTTAGTGGCTTTACATAAATTTGCGAGCGGAGCCTAATCAAATAAGATGCCAGAAGGCTGTCCCTACACACCCATACAAAATGGCGCTGTACAGGTAGCAACAGTCGCTAGTGTTCCCAGAAGTCGCTCCTTCCTCTGTTGCCCAATTAGGTTACGGCTGGAAGAGCTGCTCCGACCCGGGCATGTTTTTTCCCTCGACAGTGCGGAGAGTTTCATGTGAAAACGGGAATTAAAATATATTTATGAAATTGTTGAGTAAGTCCCAGGTTTATTTGGCATTCAACCAGGAATACAGCGTTTACTTATTGGCTTCGGTGCTTAAATCACAAATTAATTACAGCTCAATGCAGTCAAGCTGCAATGGTGGGGATCAAGTGTGAAATTTTCGCAAGATGTCATGACAGTTTCAAGGTGTACAAAATGAGGGAAAGATGAAGACCCTAAGCGTAATTTTTCAGGAAGTCTTATAAGTTATTATAAATGCAGATTTTATAAATAAGTACAAATATATGCTATACATTTAAATAACCTACATTTATTTTTTCCTTCATGTTCTGATGTTCTGCAACGTTATTAAGAAATCTGTAACAAACTTTCGCAAAATACAAAGAAAATTGCTTTTTCTATTTGAGCAAAACCAAATGAAAAATGTTCAATCAATTTTATCACAGTTTTTTGTATGTTTACGGAAATTGCTTCTATTCCTTTCATATTTCAATAAATTTCCTGTGTAATAACAGCAATGTTTCCTCAGAGTTCAACATCACCATTTAGTCGGAGTTACTTTCAAAGCATCTTAATTAAACCCTTTTTTATAGCAAGTCAAGCGCGTAGAGCAAGCAATTTGAAGTCGAACCTTTTGGGTGAATGGGCAGGTCTTTTAGTCGAGTAAAATACTCTACACACACTAAATTTGGCAATTATTCAGTGAAATGGCCATTTGCAGGCAGTCAATAGAATTGTATTTCAATGAGGAATGAGCCCGAACAAATGAACAAAAAGCAGCATAAACTTAAAAAGGTTTCCCAAGCGTTGCGGGCAAAAGGGAAGCTGTCGTCGACTTACCTCGCATGTAGATGTAGGCGGTGCCCCGCATGTTGCGACGGGTGAGGACAATTAGATTGAGCACATTGCCGATGATGCCCAGGGAGCAGATGATGGGCAGCATGAGGCCATAGCAATACTCGCGCAGCGATTCGGTGCGCGGATCCTCCACATCCTGCTACAGGGTGCGAGAAGAGAACGTAGAAGAGGGGGGAGAATGTAAACGATGTCAGAGAGATGTAGCCGAAAGCGAAACCAATAAAAAGTAATAATAATAGTAAACAAAAATGGCACAGCTCATAAATCATGCAGCGCTTGTGCGCTGTCTCCTTCACGCTCGCTCACTCGTTCGCTCTCCCACTCGAGCGGCAGCCATTGTACTGCTCAGGCGGATGGGCTGCTACAGATAAAAATTCAATAGTCAACTTGACACTTTTATTTGTGACTTGTTATGCTCACACACTAGCAATCGCGCGCACACACACACACACACACAGACACCCGCACACACAGAGTACAACACCTCGTGCTGCTTCCCCTCTCCCAGTCGCTCCCTCTATCCCTCTCTCTCACTTTTGACTATCTAAATAGCTATCTCGCTCTCTTGCTGTAGTCAGTCGCATTGTAAATATGTTTTGCATGCTTTTTAGCATGTTTGCTTTTGTTTTCCCCTTTGCCTCCCCCTTCGTTCGTTGTTGCTGTTGTTGTTTTCTTTTTGGCTCTGACTCTGAGATAGACAGGCAGCTCCAGTTAGCTCGAGTTCGTTTTTTCCTGCAGCCTTGAGCGAAAGTTGCACACAAAGCAGCTTTTGCACGGCAGCACCATCAGCAGCCACAGCAACAGAAGCAGCAACAACAGCACAACAGCAGCAGCGACTGCATGTGAGCAAACTTTTTGCACGTGCTGTGCCACGAAATGAGTTATTTCATTTTGCCTTGAATGGGACTTTGGTCCTGTTCGTCTGCTCTGCTCTGTTCCGTTCGCCACTGTTCAGTTCTGTATCCTAGCAGCCCGCTCCTGCTGTTTTAATAAGCTGTGTGAACAAAAACACGTTACGAGTGCGACGCTGAAAAGTAGGCAACAGTTCCTGTGCCTGCCTACGTCGCATACCGCATACTGCCCACCCCTAACCACTCGCCACCCCATCCGCCATCATTCATGCTCGCAGCAGGCAGCTTCCATGCTCTGTTGCAACTGATTGTTTTCTAATAAAAGATCGAGATGGAAGCGTTCGCTTACAAACCTCCGGTCGATTTAAAAAAGAAAACAATGCCATAAAAGTTTATCTCTGTAGGCAAGCAAGATACTCCAGCGACTTGACATGCGGCTAAACGCAGCATACTTTTGTGCGCGCAAAGGAATTAAGCAGCCTGCCAAAAATGTCCTTAAAATAAGTGTAGCATACTCCTAAGCTGGCGCAAAAATTTAATGCGTCCTCTGCACAGCTCAGCCGAGGTGAGCATACGTTCTTTTTATCGCGCGCCGCAAAGTAGGCTACACATATTCCCGCGCGCCAATAAAATGTCTGGTTAGGCAGCAAGCCCGACCCGGAGGAGTCGTGCTTTTGAATTTGCTCAGACAACGCGGCATACCTTACACAAAATTGAACAATGAGCAATGGCAACGATGCGTCTAAACGCTGGCAATAATATTTTGCTTGTCGCTTAGTTTGATTTGATTTCATTATTATGCTAATCTAACGAGGCAGACGGATGACGGCATGACAGACAGATGGCAGAGACAACGAAGAGAGATTGAAGCAGATTGAAAGTCTCCACTTACCGCATAGAAATCGTCGCGCAAATCGTTGGCATAGACATGCGAGCCGTTGTTGGTGGCGGCTCCCAGCACGAGGTCATTGCTGTTGCTGAGATTCGCGCCCCAGATGAATGAGCAATAGGCGGGATCCTCTTCGGTGTTGTATAGTCTTGTTATCATAGTTTTCGCTCGAACGCTTGACGCTCTCCTCTCGCTCTCTCGTGCTCACTTGCTCTCTTGCTCTCTCTCTCCCTCACAGTTGGAAGTCGAAAGTTGGAGGTTACTGCCGGCCGCTGGCTGGCTGCTGGCCTGGCTGCTGGCCTGGCTGTAGGCTGCTGCTCACTGGTTGTTAAGCCTTCAAGCATCCAAGTGCAGATTCGAGTTTAATTTGTGTAAGTAAAAGTAAGCGGCACAAAAGGCGGCAGAGTCAAAGAAATTGCGTATAAAAATAGCTGGCGGGACAAGCTCATGAATGAATGCGAGCGCTGCCATGCCGAAGCCATGTTATTTAAATAGCAAGGCGACGCCGACGATGATGATGAGGACGACGATGGCGGCGGTGACGGCGAAACTCAAAGCAGGAATGAAAATGGAAATGGAATGGAATGGTAAGCAAAGGCATGGCTTGCCAAGGCAAGGCAAGCAGATAGTAGAATGAGTACAGAATGCAGAGAGGAAGCGAGAGGAGCGAGATAGTCGCGCCAAGCGGAAACGGAAGCGTTCACTTGTACACAGCGCCATAAAAACAAAGGCAGCAATGCGAGCTGCAAGTAGTGCCACTGGGCGGGGCATAGACAGAGGTGGCACAATGCCACGACACGGGGACAGTCGCAGCCGTGGCTTGCGCTCAGGCAGCTTGGCCACTCGAAGGCCCAACAATTGAGGCGCTGATTGGCGCTGGCACAAGCAAATCAAGGGAACAATTTAAAGTCAACTGATGGCAGAGTAAAATGCTGGAAATAATTGCGAGCTGTAAACAGTACGTCGCGCACGCTTCAACTGAAGGCCCGGCATCATTGACAGCGGCAGTGAATTGTTATATATTTTGGGTTCCCATAAATACGCAAGTCGTTGCTGGGGCCGACGGTGGAGTCAAGGCCCGCGAATTGTTCTTGTTTTGCTGTTCGCTAACGTCGCAATCAGGCAATTGTTAAATTACTCTCAGCGAGAAGGCCCCGAAGATCTGAAAATGCATTTACTACCTGGAAATGGGGAAGGCGTCTGCCACGCTCGACTTTGACGTGAAATGAAAATGCAGTACAATGGAATTTTAGCTGATTGACGCTGGATGTGCCTGCGACTGCAGCCGCGACTCACCTGTGAATCGCTGATCTGCTGGAACTAGTTGACTAGTTCCCTCTCCTTATCTGTGTCTCTGTCGGTCTGGTTCTCTTCCTCTGTACGCCTAAGCGATCCAACGCACTTCGGTGTTGGGCTCGAAACTGTTTTGCACTTGAAGCTCTCGCTGGATGCTCGGGGCGAATCGCGTAGTTCTCTCGCCTGTTGTTGTTGTTGTTGTTGTTTCTGTTGATGTTGTTGGCGCTGACACATGTTGCATGTTCATGCCTCGGGACGTGCTGCAAAGACAACAGAATGAAACGAAACCAGGGATGCCAGGGAGGTCAGGCGGGGGAAGCGCTGTTAGTCAGGAAGCCGAGAGAAAATTCCATTTTGTTGCGAATATTTTATTTGGATTTTATTATGCGAGAGGATGCCTCGAAGTGCTGTCCCTGCTCGGGGGTTAAGGACCCGACTCGAGGCTCATGTGTCGCCCTGGCCCTGGCAACAGGTGTGCTTTATTTCCACGCGTCACTGCCAGCCAATAATGCCAACTGCGCCGCCCCCTCACCCCCGTCCAGTGAGGTGCACACTAAGCGCTAAAATCAACGTTGACAGGCGACAGAAATTCGTATAAAATATTTGATAAATTGCCCGACCAACAGCGCCTGACGGCAACCACGCAGCAAGCAGTGGGAGAAGGTGCAGAAGGAAGGCGTGGAAGCCGGGCGCCAGAGCGGGGAATGCGAACAGGAACGCCTTTAAGGCCCACGTGCAGGGACATTCCAGGGAGAGTGTTCGCTGGCTCAACTTGAAAATTGATGGCCAACAGATGATTTTGCTAGCGAATTCGCCGTGCAATGCGTGAATGCGCCAACAGATACCCACCACTCAGAGGGGGGCGGGGGCGGAGGAATCAATCACACAGCACTAAGTGCACACCAGTCGCTTGACTAGGCGATTAGAGTGCATGAAAGTCACTCGCTCTGCGTCTCCTCCGCTTTATCTTTCTACCTCTCACTCCCATTCTCTCTTTGTCCTTCTCCCTCTCACTCCCCCTTATTTTCCCTTGCCACGCAAGCTGCAATTATGTGCACTCTGCTGGCACCTGCAGCTGCGCGCGGATAAGTATGCAACACTTTCTGTCATTTGCATAGAGCACACATCACGCATACGCCATGTGGCCGCGTGGCCGCGCTGAAGTGCAAATCTCCCGCCGCCGTTCGGGGAGATTGGATGACAGAGAACATGACACGAACTTAATTTCCCCAAGGCAAACATAAAAGCCGGCCACGGCGCCTCACCTCACGCACAGACTGCGCGACGGACTGAGTTACCCAGTGAGTGAGTGAGTGACTGAGAGAGTGACTTACCCAGTGACTGACTAAGTGACTGACTCTGCGACTGCCTGTGTGACCGACTGCGTGACTCGTCCGCCAAGTGAATGAATCGCGACTAAGCAACTGCTGGCGCATACTTCAAAGCCAACCGAGGCGAACTACCTGCGCGACATGCCCAACTAGCTGAGTACTCAGTGCTCGCCCCTAGAATTGTAGCTCGCAGCAGCGCTGCTTGCGTCGCCGTCGCACGCATCGACGGCTCTCGCCTGTCATATTGAGGGAGAAGAATGGCGCATAATTTATGCCTGCGATTATCATAATAATTCGCCAGCCAACGACACTCGACACACACGAATGATTTGCACACGGCCAGAGAGAGGGAGGGCCAGATGGAGAGAGCGAGAGAGAGTAAGACAGAGACAGTGACAAAGGGAGAGCGACATATTGAGTGGAGAAACTGTTGCTGGTCAGGTGCGTCTGCCGACGCTTGTTAGTTTTGGTTTTCGGCGGCTCTGTTTGCTGAGCACTTACAGTTATTGCGGTTTAGTTTCGGGCCAAAAGTTTTCATTTGGCAAATAAATAGAGCTCTGCAAAAAAGCTCACAACATGCCATAAATACACACGCACACACACACATACACCCACCCAGCCGCAGCCTGTTTATCCCGTTGCTCGCTTTGTCACTGTCCTTGTCCGTCGTGTTTCTGCCTGCTGTGGCTGGCTTGTGCTGGGCTGTCTTCGACTTCCTATTGATTGCCCTTAAAGCTGGCCTAGGGTATGGGCTAGTCGAGCCATTGAACTCGTTTGGTGGCTTGCAAATTGTTTGGTTATCGTTTGTTTTAGAATTTTCCTCCTCCTTTCTCTCTTTTCATTTTGTGGACAGTTTCATTTTTTCCGGTCCTCGCTCAGCCAACAACAGTTTGTCACGCACACACACGCACACACACGCACACACACACACACACACACACACACACACACATACACACATGCATACCCAATAGCCGGCGATGACTTTGCAGTTAATCTGGCACATGTGACACACACACTCGCACACACACAGTGGAAATCTAAACAAACGCTTAATGGACCCTCAACAGTTTCTGTTTCGCTTAATTTCAGCCAGTCCCCCCTCCGTCTCTCTGTCCATCTCCATGCATGCGTGTGTGTGTGTATGTGTGTGTGTGCCTTCTTGTGTGTCGGCATGATTAATGCCTTTGTTTATATTTGCCGCTTCGGTTTCGGACTCTTTTTTCGTGCTGCTTCCTGTCCTTCCTGTTTGCTGCGCCTGCCAACCGTTTGATATGTTTAACAAAAAAGTTTAACGCAAATTAAGTCAAACTGGCAGCGCTTAACGATGTGCGACATGGATGAATATCTCTGTGTGGGTGTGTCCTGTATGTCTGTGAGCGTGTGTGTGCGCTGTACGTGAGCGTGTAGACTGCCCACAGTGCGTGTAACTTGACTTGCCAGCGGGTCGCTGCCCAGTGTCCCCAAATTGCGGCCTGGGCTTTAATTTACACACAAAATGAGATCGACAAAGGACATGGAACACGGTGGCGACGGACAGGCAGGCGGACGGACGGACAGGCACGCGGACACGGACAGCGAGCGATATTCCCACGCCTCCACAGGCACAAATTAAGTTTGTAAGAAATCCAGATAACTGTAAGGAAATCAACTCAAGTCGTCAGCAAATAGAACAGAAACCAGAGCGGAGTCGTTAAATTCGCCAAAAACGAGGGCTACATACTCCAGCAGTTATCCCTGCTGCCCATGGAGAATTAAGCTATAAGCGCAGCACAGCTTAGCTTTATGATGGGATATACTTTATCAATGGAAGGTACTATTCTATTTTCAAAGAAATTTGGAAACGGCATGGAAAACATCGCTGAGTTAAGCTAATTTTGTCCAATTAAATTCTGAACCGATTGTAGATAATACTACAATATTATTACTACACGTATACATTGGCAGAAATAAAATAATCTTGCCGCAGTAAGTTGCAACATCTTAAAAATTAACCAAAATCGAACCATAAATTCTGTGGCAGCTATATGACATATCGGTTGGTTTTGACCCATTTCGGCTGTTTGCGCCCTCCGCCTTAAGTTGAGAGACTAGGGTTGCCAACCATACTGTTAAAAACAGTATAGACAATACTGTTTTCCGCGTAAGAGTCACACCTAACACCATAAGTTTGTATATTTTTTTACTTAAGAAGGTTTATTAATGACAGTATTATAAGCAACCCAAAAGAATTCATAAATATTACTAAAATTGTAGCTTTTCTACTCCCTATTCCAGCGACCTCTACATTTATTGAACGAGTATTTTCAGTGATGAATGCAAAGTAGCGAGAAGAAAGAAGTAAGGCGACTATAAATTTAAAAAAAAATTAGCTCCTAATATATTTTAATTTTAATTTTAATTGTGAAAAAATATGCTATTTTTATAAATTAATGTAAATTAATAAATTGTGCGTAACGCTCTAAAAAATATGTTTTTAAATTGACGAATTAATGAAATACTGTTTACTTTCCTAAAATACTGTTTAAATTTCTTATCAGATCGAAATTTACTTTATATCTTGCAAAATAAGTTGGCAACCCTATGAGAGACTTGTGTATCGTTGGTAGAGACGTACAGAGCGATGGACAGACATACAAATAAATGGACAGCCAGCCAGGCCAGAGAGTTAGTTTTGCTTATCCAAAATAAGATCAATTATTCAGCAAGGGTACAAAAGCGCCAAACTAACTTTGATTTGTGGATAGTTTTCAGTTAACCTGCAATTTTAAAATTGCATTTAATTTTGGTCTATGACTTAACTTCGTACCAGTGTGCATTTCTGTGAATCGAAGTAAATTAATGTCTCTGTGAGGCCTCAGCAGTTTTCTATTGCCTGCAGCTATAGTTCGAGATTGCTTTAGCCGGTGCAAACATATTTACTTAGGCAACGAGTAGGACAATGTGTGCAAACAGAGCATGCTATATACATTTAAATCTATATATGTGTGTGTGTGTGTGTGTGTGTCTGTGCTTCTGTGTATATCTACCAGTGTTGGGCTCTTTATGCGCTGCCAAACTGTTGCCGGCTAAAAGTGTTTCGGGCGCAAAGTCAAAAACGCTACTTCTGTGTGCCTATCATGCTTCTCTCGCTGCTGCTGTGTGAGTGTGTTTGAGTGTGTGTCCGAGTGTGTAGCGCATGTGTGTCCGCTTGTCTGGCCATTAAGTTTTTAATTTCTGCATTGGCTTTATGAGGTCGTCGAGGGGCCCACGGGTCGAGGGGTCTGCGGGTCGCAGAGTCAAGCGCTTCGCTGACTGCCACCTTTGGCGGCCGTGGAAAATAAACATCAGCAGCGGCGGCGGCAGCGACAGCAGCAACAACAACAAGTTGAAATAAACAAAAAAAATGTTCGCTGCTCGTTGTTTGCTTTTAATTACGCAATCGTTTAATTTAATTTTCTAAGGCGTGGCAACCAATTAAGCTTTTAATTAAAAAAATCCCACGCTTCCGCCTTGTGCGCTGCTCCCGATAAGCTAATACCCAATACCCTGTGCAGATCGCTGCATGGAGGGAATTTTGCGTTTGCGAAGAATATTTATGGGAATCTAAGAAGGTTGAAATTAAGATCACATGTGTTATCTCCCTCAGCTAAGATAGAACTATGATAAAATAAAGAGACTTCTGAGATCATGATAATAACGATTTCCAATCGATAGGAAACTCTCAAATTTTCGCCAATGTGACCATAAAATTCCATAAAAGTTTCCCGAGCGAAATTTGCCAAGTTTGTCGCAAAGTTTGCGAAAGAATTTGCAGTACCTTCGCGAGGGTATCAAACTAGGTGTCGAATCGAGCGACCAGACGGAGGGGGATGGATTGGGTAATGTAAGAAAAACAAAGGAAAATAAGATGAAAACTTGCCGCAAAACTTTGCTGGCAGCGACTAAGGGAAACGCAGAAGGGAAACGAGGAACGGGCAGGACGAGGCCAAACTGCTGAGCTCTTGTTTCTGATAATGGGCGACTTTTTAATCGAAGGCTTATCACAAAAGTCATCAGGAAAGTCGTTCACGGTCGCCAGTGGCCACTGCTACGTGACACGCCTGACCCGCGTGACACGCGAACACTGCCCGATTAATTTTCAATTTAAATTTACATTTGTATGCAGAGCAGAGCGAGCAGCAGGACCAGCGAGAGCAGCAATATGGACAGCCATAAATCGGGGCTGACCCATTGACGCTGTCGCTGGCGCAGTTATCAAAATTGCTTAATGGCGCCGCGCTCGCTGCGTGACACGACACCTCTCCCGCACCCTCTCTCCGCACACCCTCGCGATAAGCATTCCCCAGGGTCGCCAGTGCGTCCCCTCTTCTCCGCCTCGCCCCTGGCCTTCTCTCGCTTTTTCGGCAGACACGAACTGCGCTCCGCCTCGCCTCGCCTCGCCACGCAAGCAGTTGGTCGCCATTTGGACAGGTCAATAAAATGCAATGGTCATTAAGCCAGACTGAGAGTGCGACTGCGTGTGCGAGTGTGTGTGCGAATGCGATTACAAGTGCCCGGAGCGAGTGTCAGTTGCGTCCTTGAATATGCGTGCACATACATTCATTTGAACTCTAATAAGCTTACGACAATTAGCAGAACCTACGGTAATTACAAATGACAGTCCCCGGCTTGGGCGAGCTTTTCCACAAGCTACAGCCCACTCCACCGGCTGCTCTGCCTCTTTCCCAATGCGAGATTTGCGTTAAACTCATAACTTTAATGATAATTTATTGAATCGACCTCTATTAAAAACGAATGAGGCCTCTTAGCCAGCCACCCTTTGGCCCAGTAAATGGGTCAGCGGGAAGTGCTGAGCGGGCTTATGTGTTTAACGTTAGACTCAGATTTCAGATAGATATAATTTTCAATATAGATGAGCATAATAAAATTGACATGCAGAAATATATTAGAATAGAATTTCAGCATAAAATGTATATAATAAGTATATTTAATTGTAGAATGAATTATAATTTTAGAGTAACATTTACTGAAATTCTCAAAATACAAATACTCTAAATAATTACATTATAAAGGTATGTATTTACAGGGGAATTTTGATTAAGTTTATAGAAAAGCATAAAAGCATTAAATATTTTTAAAAAAAACTTTGTCGTATTTACAGTATATTCTGATAACAGGTAGTAGTTTACTCCTTATAATGTACAGGGAAATTTTGATGAAGTTTATAGGAAAGAATAAAAGCGTAAAATATATTGTTAAAAAACTTTGTCGTATTTACAGTATATTGTGATAACAGTGAACACATCAAATATTTACAGAATATTTACAGTATTTAGAAAAAAATTTATTTAGTCGCATGCAGGGTATTTTCGAGTCATGAGCATTTTGAGTAGTTTACTCCCCATTATGTACATAATAGTCAGGATGGAATTATAATTATCTGCTTAACAGGGAATTAGGGCACGCGTAGGGCTTGCCAACGCCTAGTACGGCATACCCGGCGGACAGAGTTTCCTTTCGTTTTTTGTGATTTTTTACTTTGCCGACGCTGCAATTTTTCATTAGCGAAAACTTTCAATGGCTTCGAAGTGATAGAGGAAGGAAGCTGGAGGATGACGAAAAACCTCTTCTGGCGCAGCAAATTGCGCTGCAACGGTGGAAGCCGTTGGAAAATAGATCAAAAATTAGTTGTGGCAAGTTGTGGGGCAAGCGGGCAAGACGGAAGGACAAGCAGAAAATGTCGTTTCCGCTAAGTGCACATAATGAAAAATAAAGAAGCGAAAATTTCTACAATATTATTCTTGATTAATTCAATTAAATTTAATTTGCCGCTTTCGACGCTCTTCGTAGTTTGACAATTGATTGGCGTGGCTAAGGCAAATGCAAGAGTACTTGTAGCATACATTTACGGGCAGACGCCATATTCGATTTGCGGTCGCGCTCGTAAGTATGCTACAGTTTTTCAGACCGACCACTGCTGCTTGCCAGCCCAGGGCAGAGTGTGCTACATATGATATTCACAATGATAAATAACGAAGCACATGCTCGCTCTCGTTTCATGCGACTTTTAATAGGCGAGCACAAGTAATTTCGCACTTTTATTACACAAAATTGCAGTCTCATCTAAGTTCAATTCTCGTAAATGACAATTATTGGCCCGGGCCTTGGCTTGCTGCGAGTTCAAAAGTTGCCGCTGCAATGTGAAAACTTTTACGAGCGTAGAATCAACAGCAGCATGGAGCTGGGTTTTGGGTTCACTTGCCACTTGCCAGTTGCCAGTTGCCAGTTGCCAGCTGCAAGTGGGAATGGAAGTGGCACTGGCACTGGGAGTGGGAGTGGGAGTGAGAGTCGGGGACAGAGACAGATTTAGCTCGTTCTGCTCGCATCGTTAGGCGAGCGGGTTTTATTTATTTGGGGTCGGACTTGCGGCGGTTGCCACTGCCATTTGCAACGTGACGTTTTCCTCAGCTTCTTGCAGCAGCAGTAGCAGCGGCAGCAGCAGCAGCAGCAGCATTTTTGCCAGCAGCTGCGAGAATTGTTACTGCTGCCGCACACACAATGCATAACTTGTAATAACACGCTGACCCCGACACGAACACATACAGACACAGAGAGAGAGAAAGAGAGAGAAAGAGAGAGAGAGAGAGAGAGGGAGAAAACGACATACAAGTGCAAATACTCACCCAGGGCAGACTCTGAGTACATGCAGATGCACTTAGGAGTCAAGCGGCGTTGGCAACTTGTTTGGCAGCAGAAGCAAAAGCACAAGCAGAAGCAAATGCATTCGAAACCAAAACGAAAACCAAAACGAAAACGAAAACGAAAACGAGAATGAAAACGAAAATGAAATTGTCAACTTACCACACGGCGTGCTACTTTCACAGGACTGCGTGCACACGTTGCACTTGTTGTTTTCTGTTGTCTGTTGGCTGTTGGCTGTCTCTGTCGCTCTATCGCTATCGCGCTCTGCCGCTGCTGGAAAAAAGACTTAGAACAACAATTTTTCGCTGTGCGTATTTGGCAGTTGTTTGCGTTGCTTGCGTTGCTTGCGTTGCTCGTGCTGCTGCAGTTGCTCTGCCCGTCGTCGCATCGAGTCTATTTGGCAGTGGACGTTTGGACGTATCTCCGATGGGTTGACAGTCGATGGCTAGTTGATTCGCGCTGTTTACAGAACCTTGATGCGCAGCTGTCTGTGGATGAACGCGTGGATGGCGCTCCTAAGACGTCGCATGCCAGTAGAGGTAGTAGGCGCCGTAGCAGAGTAGGACAGCAAGCGCGCACAGCACCAGGTGAATGCACACACAATCAGTACACACAGAAAGCCAAATTTCGGACTGTTGCATTTCAGTTGTCGTTGCTGTTGCCTACTTTTGTGCGCCTTCGATAATTCCCTCTGCACGGTAATGGCGGCAAGTTGTGCTCGCGCTTGTCCTCGTCCTCGACTGAGTCCTCGCCTGCGCCCGCCTCTACTTCTTCTTCTCCTGCTGTTCAGCTCGACGCGTTCTGTCAATTAAAATGCACAACACGTTAGTGCACACGCACATGTACACGCACACGCACACACACGCACACACACACATACACATACACGCAAGGCAAAGCTCGCGTTGGCGTTGGCGTTGGCGTTGGCGCTTGCACTGCCTCTGGACTTCGCTTCACCAGCTGCTGCCCACTGCCTGCTGCCCGCTGTCCGCTGTCTGCTGTCTGCTGTCTGCTGTTTGCTGTCCGTTCACAAAGTGAGTGATTTCACAGTGCCGACAAGAATGCACCACACATTATAGAAAAAAAAGCCAAAACAAATACTGAAAATGCACAGGATAAACACGGTCTCTTGCATATCGGTCAGCACGCACTACTCGCAGCCCTTCGCTGGCACTCACACTGCTGTTCACTGGTTATTCACTTCAGACTGAATGCACTCACGCTGCCAACCAAAAGTCATTCACTCTGCCACTGGGGCAGCCTTCACAAGTTCTGAACAACAATTGACAAGCAAAAAAAAATGTTGAAAAAAATTGCTGATGCTGCGATTCGCCTTGCTGATCAAAGTTCAAAATTGCCAGGCTTCAGTTAGTTCGAGTTCGGGCTCGGGCTCGGGTTCAGGTTGCGGTTCTTCTGCTGCTGCTGCTGCTGCTGCTGTTGGGGCACGACCATGCCGTTTGGTTGCTCGCTGGCAACTGGCTTGAAAGCAGCCGGATACGGTACTCTTATCAGTTTCGTGGCTGCCTCTGGGCCCGTTTGGCGTGCGGGACATTTTACTGCGCTGTTGTTGGAAATTTCCCTGCTGTAATGGCGCTGTAAATAGAAGGGCACACAGCTCGGCCAAGCAGCAGGCGCCAGCTACTACTGCTGTCCTTGCAATTTACTAGGATTTTCCTGAGCGTTTGGTTTCTCGTATTTACTTCATGTTCGACAAGAGCAAAAACTGTACTTACATTCTGTACTGAAAAATACTTTT
Organism: Zaprionus bogoriensis; assembly: GCA_035046045.1. NCBI lineage: Eukaryota > Metazoa > Arthropoda > Insecta > Diptera > Drosophilidae > Zaprionus > Zaprionus bogoriensis. The sequence goes on along the minus strand of JAWNOI010000161.1, from coordinate 815,500 downwards.
TAATTTCATTTCGGTAAAAAAAAATTGTTCCTCTTATTTTATTAACGTAAAGTCCGCACAGCAGTAGATTGCACCTTAAAAACGCAATTATATATTATTTATTATAACAAAAGCCAAACATCATATTTATATTATTATTAATGTTAAAGGAAAAATACTGAAAATTACTTGCGTACATTTTTTCTTATTTTTTGTTTTATATTTAAAGGCTTGTGCAAATTAAATGAATAATGTTGTATGTAAATCCTCACTTATTTTAAATTTTATATTTTAATCACGCATAATAACATTATAAGTTTTTTTTAAATTAAAAGATAAGTTTCTCAGTGTTTTTTTTTTTTTTTTTTTTTTTGGTATTTTTGTTAAGTAAAAATTGTAGTAAAATATTTTTTTCATTTTAACAAACAATTTGTATATCAATGCCAAGTGAAAAGAAGTTTTCTAGTCACCGTTAACAGGTGCAAGCTTAGATTACTACAGAAAATATGCTATAATTATAAAAAGGCAATACAAAGACACTTCAAATACAATTGCAACTGAAGCAAAATAAACCACATTAAGTAAGTCTTAGTCGTATCCTATACCAGAGATTCTAACACTTTCCAGTTGCAGTCGCAGTCGCAAATGCAGGTTATTTTATTGTAGACAAAGTGTAACTGCTTTCGCTTCGCTCTCTCGACCACTCGCAGCTCAAAAGCAGCTGTCATCTCTGGGCCAGGGCTCTGAAAGCAGCTTAGTCGCCACAGTGTACGCACGAGGGGCGGTAAGGCAGTTGCTGAGCTGAGCTGAGGGGCACCTCGCCACATCACTGTGGTCGCCTGCAGCTGAATCTCGCTCGCCTCGCCGTCGTCTTTGTTTCTTTCCGCTTATCCGCCGTCGGTCTGAGTATCAGATTCAGTTGCAGTCGCAGGAGCAGTCACAGTGGCAGCAGCAGTAGCAGTCACGGTTGCAGCTACAGTTAGAGTATGAGAGCTTGTTAATATCAGCTCTGTCTCGCCGACTCCCTCGAGTGCGGTGAGCGCGGCCCTTCCCCTTGCCTCCACCCTTGCCGTTATTGTTAGCCAAGAACGAGCAAACTAGTTTACAAGCAGCCAAAGCACAAAATCAAAACAAATACCATACAGCGATAGCGATGGCAACAGATGCAGATGCTGCTGGTGCTGGTGCTGGTGCTGGTACTGTAGTTGCCAAGACTGTGGGCTGTAGCGAGCACAGGCGTGGAGGAGGTTCAGCAAGTGAGGCGAAGGCAACGCGAAGAGTTGCTAAGCATTGCTGCTTATCTTCTTCGGTTGCGTAAGCCCTGCTGAAACATCAACAGCAAATCTTGAGCAGAAGTGAACGGTGAGAGACCAAGAAGCAAACAGCAGGCATTACCTGCTACAGCGAATGCTGAATGCTCTAACCAGCTATTTATTTTCCATGATTGATTAAAAGTCTGAAATTCTTACAGGCAAATTCGAAGCAGCAATTCGCATGTCTGCTCAAATATACCTCTCTCTGCGATTCTCAAACTCATCTTCACGGCTAGCGGCGGAGAGCGTAATGCAGAGTTGAGTTCGATAGCCATAATTTCCATAGCAAAACAAAAGCAGTAAAAGCTGACATGCTTCCGGTTGGACTGTACCTGGACATTTGCTTGAGAGGCTCAAACGCCTCTCAATCTGCTGGGATAAGAGAAGACTTACAGATAGAGTGGTGACGCAGGAGCGAGACCGAGGAAGCGTGAATGAGCAAGATAAGAAGAAGGCATGGCTGTCGACTTCTACCCAAACAGATTGTCGAACAATAAGCTCAAAGCAAGGCCAGAGATACCAGTTCCCACAAGCCAGGCCAACTAATTAGCTTAATGATATAGACGCGCGATCTGGCTTGTGGCAAATAAGCATATATTTCAGCTGACGCACTTGAGGTATACAGCAGCAGCTGCATTCGTGAGAATCTCATAGAGAAGCGAGCTAATCAATGAAGTCTTTGCCGCCTGGCGCAGTCTGTTATCGTCTGGCGCGGTCTGGCATAGCTTGGCCTACGGCAGCATGGCTTAACTGCACTTTTCTAATGGTTTTGGCATTAAATGAGCCCTGCAGCTGTGCCCAGAGGCGCAACGCATGCCTGCCTGCCTCCCTGCCTGGATGCCTGCTCTCCGCCTCGCTTGCTCGCCCCTCGCGCCTGCAGCCGGTCGCCTTCGTTAGTTTAGATTGTTAGGCGAACAATTGCTGACTGCTGCGACTTGCTTGGTGCTGGGCTGGAGGAGCGCTTGTGGGAGCGGGGTTATGGTTATGGCATTGCGAGTGGAACTGGAACTGAGTCTAAGGCCCACTTAGACACATGCAACCAAGTGGCATGGGCTGCTGCAGGAGGAGGACTCAGGCTGTGGCAGGCGCTGTCGCTGTCGCTGAGGCTGTCGCTGAGGCTGTCGCTGAGGCTGTCGCTGAGACTGAGACTGAGACCTGGGCTGAGACTGAGACTGAGGCTGAGGCTGAGACTGTGACTGAGAGGGAGGCTCTGAGGCACTGAGGCTCTGAGGCTGGCGACGTCGAGCTCACTTCAGAACTATTTCAATAAGCGTTACGTTATGCACGCGCATTGTCCTTCACCCTGTTTTCTCGACTGTCGACCGCGTTCGTTGTCGAATGTCGTTGCATTTTGCTTTCGTCCTTTCGCTTTTGTCATCTGCCGCCGCCGTCGCCCCACTGTCAATCCCCTCCCCAGTCCCAGTCGTCGTCCTAGTCGCAGTTGTTGTCGTCTGCGTTGCCTACATGCAATTTACAGCGTTTTACATTTTGCATTTTGCGATTCTCATTTTGATGTTGGTCCTGGCAGCAGCGGCAGCAGCAGAGGCAGTAAGAGCAGCTTCCGTTTCCGGTGTGTGCACTGCGCCGTGTCGCCTTGTTGATTGTCAGCGACCTTTTCTACCTCTTTGGGTGCCATCTTTCACTTGCACTACTCTCCGTTTGCCTCTTCCTCCCACTTCCTCTCTCTCCCACACTTTATACTGCTGTGACATGTGTCAGCTAGCGTTTGCCCTCACAGGCGTCAGCTCAGTCCTCATAAGCATCACAATCGTGCGACTTTTTCTTTTTATTTTTATACCATTTACCCATTGAAAATGGGTAAAAAATGGTATATTAACTTTGTGCAAATGTATGTAACAGGCAGAAGGAGGCGTGGCAGACCATACAAAGTATATATATTCTTGATCAGCATCAAAAGCCGAGTCGATTTGGTCATGTCCGTCTGTCTGTCCGTCTGTCCGTCTGTCCGTCTGTCCGTCTGTCCGTCTGTCCGTCTGTCCGTCTGTCCGTCTGTATGAACACACAGATCTCAGCTATTAAAAGAGCTAGAGGCACCAGACTTGGTGGGAGTGTGCGTGTATTCAATACACACAAGAAGTTTATTTCAAACTTGATGTGCCACGCCCACCGCCTCCGCAAATCGATAAATGCGTATTTCGATTTTTTCCAAATAATTCAATAACGAAAAGAGATAAACGCACCAAATTTGGTAGGAGGGTGTCTTGCAACATTATGCAGAAGTTGGATTTTAGAATTTTGGATGCCACGCCCACCGCCTCTAAAAAACACATTTTTATAGTTTAAAAGAAAACTAGAAAAGCTAGAAGCGCCAAATTTGAAAGTAAGGTGCCTGGTAGCATTACGGAGAATTTTTGATTTTCAACTTTTGGATGCCACCCCCACCGCCCCCACACTATTGCATTTTAAGAAAAGTAGGGAAATAACAAAACATTTTTTTTAACACTCTTGTAGCTTACCATAGTACAGATCTACCCTATAAATTTCAATCCGATCGGACAATAAACACAGAAGTTATAGGCACGAGAAGTTTCGCTCACAGCAGTAGAGGCCCGACGCCGACGCCGACGCCGACGCCGACGCCGACGCCGACTGCGCACGCACAGTCGTCGTGTAGTCAGTGTGCAGTCGGCATGTGCCATTAGCGTCAATGCATGTGAATTTGTCCTCGAAAATATGCGATGCGTTGTTATTCGCCGAATAAAATTAATTAATATTAAGAATTAGTTTTTAACAGCGAAAGGTAAATGGTATCTTACTGTCGAGTGCACTCGACTGTAGCTTTCTTCACTTGTTATTTACTAAGGTAGACGGGTATACCCATAGACCGCTTTACGAGCTTAGTACTATCGTGAAGCTGCTGTCAAAGTCCCAGCCCATTTTCAGTCTGCAGGTCCCAGTCCCTAGTTCGTAATCTCTAGTTCCTAGTCTAGTCTTTCACCTTAACTTACCCATCAGCCCTTCGCTGTCTGCGACTGTTGCGACTTTAAGTTTGACTTCTGGCCAGAGACGCGGGCAGAGCGCCAGCAGCTGAGGCTGGGGCTGAATAATGCCAACAACGACATCGATATGTCCGGGCAAATCAAACAAAAACCAAGCGTATCAACATTTTTTTCGCCTTTTGCCTGGGCCTGTGTGTTGTTGCCTGTGCCCTTGCCTCTTTCCATTCGCCCGCGCCAGACTCAGCCGTTTTCGGAAAGTAGGTCAGTAGCAATATTTTTTACAGTGCGAGGGTAGCTCAAGAAGCTTTAAATATGTGGTGTATTCAGGCTGATGATGAGATATTTTGGTTTATTACAAAAATGTTAGTATTTTACGAGTCAAGCCTGTTTTTAGTTTAGGGATCTTATTGGCAGACAAATTGATATTTTTTGTTATTATATTATTTTTTATTTTATTCTTAACTTTTCTTGACATATCTCCGATTAAAATTTTAGAAAATATTTTTTAAGGATATATAGTAATTTAAGTAAATTATATTTTAATACAATTTTCTAAAATAATGCAACTTTTAGCAGGCAAATTTTCAATTTATTATTATTTTTAAAATTATTACTTATACATAACATTAATTCTATTCCTTTTTATTTCTCGTAATATCCCAACTTTCCATCGATTTCAACTGTAGCGGACTTAACTGAAAATCGCATACCTGTTGAGCTACCCTCGCTCTGCTATTGTTGACGTTATTGCTGTTGTCTCTCGGCACTCCTCTGTCTACGCCTGCGTCTCTCCTGCGACGCCTTTACCTTCAATTCATACGCTTCATCGCTTGCCGTTTGAGCGGTTTTGTTGGACTTGCCTCGGCGAGGAGGCAAGCAGGCAAGGAGACACGCGTTCGGCGACCACTTCAGATGACAGACCTTAGCCGAAAAATGGCTTGACGCAGCATGTTCCACATTTCGAGAGTGGCATAGATTAGCTGGGCGGAAACAGCAGTAAGGGAGGGTGCGTTCTCGCTCTCTCCCCATTTGTCGCCATCGCAAGTAGGCGAATCGATAGTGTGCCCAACAGCAACAGCATCTCTTAGCCCCACCTTCGCTCTCAGTTCGCAGTTGGCAGTGCTCGATTTTACGTTCTCAGTTCCCTCAGCTCTTGGCAGTCAGTTCTCGGAGAGATTAAAGATACTAAGGTGCTTGCATAGACTCACTTCTATCTCTTTGCCATATGGCTTAAATTGAGCAGCCAAAGCTGGCTGCCTCTGTCTCTGCCTATCCCTCTGTCCAGCTGTGCATGATGCACTTTTGCCTGATGAATATGCGGATTATGCTGCAATAATTAAGGGCCGCAAAAATGTTCTGCTGCAGCAGATTAATTCTGTGCTGTTCTTTTGATTTGAAGGGAAATGCCGAACAGATAAGCTGCTAAATGGTAGCAGGAAAATGAAAAATAAAATGCAATGGACATGGATGGCAGATGCTGCAGGCTGCAGCTGTGAGTAAATTATTTATGGAATTTTGCATTGGCAATCAGTGCATATCCAAATTTAATTGAGTCCCTCGTACGACCCGAGCCTCTCTCCGTATACAAAGGCAGAGCTCAAGTCATGGCAACGAGCTTATTTCGGGCCTGCCAATTAGCTTGCCTGCGTTGCATTGTCTTAGTTAATACCGTCGATAAATTTGCCCTCCAATTAGCAATTCAATTCTAATTCGCAGGCATTCGATTCACGAAGACCATCATTGGAAATTAATCCCACATCTAAGCTTTTTGCCTATGCCTGCACCTCTTGGAATTTCTAGTTCCTTACCTTTGCCTTAAGCTATACCCTCACTGCATTCGCATTTGCAGCCAGTTTGGTAGGCTCTTAATTTGGTAAAACGAGAGTTTTCATTTTGGAATTTGTGGCCCTTAATTGGATTTCTTCTTATTACAACTGTGTGCTTGAATTGTATAGAAAAAAATATAATGAGGCATTTATCGATAGGGCTTACACTATTTTTTCAAGTACAAGGTCTGTCGTAAAAGATACAGGACTTTTAAATATAACTGTTTCTGGTTACGCCACCATTGGTGGGTAAAAATAAAAAAATAAAAATGTTAAATGACAGCAGCTTTTGGTCATCAGTCGTAGAATGCATTTTGAACAAAGAGAAAATATTTAATTTTGTTGGCAAAACGTTCACTGAAACATTTCAAATGATGAAAACACTTTATGGTGATCAGTGTTTATTCCGTAGAAATGTGCCTGAGTGGTTTAAGTGGTCGTGAGGACCTCTGGGGATTAGAAGTCGAGCCTGCCCAAATCTTCTTTGCCTTGTATGAAAATGGAGAAAAATATCACCATAGAGTCCATTCATCGCATTTTGATAGATGTTCGACCACAATACCGTGAGGCAAGGTCCTGGCGCCAGGTGCACGATAATGCGCCGTCTCATCGGTCGACGCTTGTCACTGATTTTTTGACAAAGACTCCATAATAACCATTAATGACTCACCCTACTCACCTGATCTGACACCCTGTGATTTTTGGAAAACTTCATTTGCTCACGAAAGGACACTGGTTTCAGGAAGTTTCAGCTATCCAAAAGGCGACGACTGATACTCTCAAGAATTCCGTAAAATTACCTTAAACACTCATTTGAAATTATAAAAATAATAAAAAAAATATAACTTTTGAAAAATATAATTTTTATGTTGTTTTTTTTTTAACAGTCCTGTTTCTTTTGCGACAGACCATGTATATTAAAATAATCAAAGTCACCAAAAATAACTTTAAACAAAAAAAAAGTAAATGGTATAAATATTGTTTTTAAGTATTCCCATTAAATAATTATTAAAATATTCGCTACAGTATTTGTCGTTTCATTTTTATAATAATTTTTAAAAACCATTATTTATTAATTGATTTTGCCAGTCGTTAAAAATAATTGTACAATTTTTAATTGTATTGTAGAGTTGAATAAAAATGAAAATTTCAATTGATAATGCATAGACTGACGGATAACATCAGAGGATAGATATGCAGATATGCGACTAAAAACATGCTTATCAGATTATTATTGAAGGGTTAGTGCATTTGTCAAGCGGCATCTCCTGTTGTACTATTACAAATGCAATATCATTTAATTGTTTGAATTAAATAGAAAATTGAAGTAAAGCCTTGAACAATAAACATTTAATAATCAAAAGCCGCTTTGTATGCCAATTATACAGATAAATTTCTATTGTGCCACCGGATGGGCGGCAGCCAACGAGGATTATAAGCAAGTGGCCCGCACAGAGGCCGAAGGAGAAGCCCGAGTAGGCGTAATTATTAGCTCAAGTCCAGGCGCAAATTATGCACATAACTATATCAGTCAGTTATGGGAGGGGCGAGGCTGGACAAGACCGGACGTCTTAGTCGAAGCTTTGCTCAGTTAATGCCCAAACGCAGCTTTGCTTGCTGCTGCTCGATTACTCATTATTCAATCTGAATGCCAAGTAAATGCGGAGTGAATGCTTTAATTACGTTTGTTTTTCCCCCAATTAAAACAAAAACACGTGAACAGCGGTCGGGGAACGAGGGACGAGGGACGCCGGCCAATTGCTCGAGCATTGACCTCTCCACGAAAAACTAAGCTGAGCACGGTTAACGCTAAAGACGAACGCTCATTTGGCACGCAGGTGCCACTCCCCCCTGACCTGTCCTTCCACCAAACACCACTCAACTGGCCCCGGCCGCGACATGCTAAATCTCTGGCACCTCGCTCGACGCTCGACAGTCAGACGTGCAACATGAGAGTGTTGACGCACTTCCCTTTCACTGGGCTCTGCCTCCCGCCTCCTTCTCCTTCTCCATCGCACACTCCTTCGTACTCTTTCGCGGCACACAGCTGCGGCAGAGCCTGTGAGAAATTAATGCGCCCATTGTTTGCGCCATTGCCGCAGAATGATGTCGCACAGTGGGGCAACGCGCAAGGGGTTAAACCTCTAAGACGTGCGCTAATTGCTTATGCTGTTTATGAAGTAACTTAAGTATTTAAGCATTGCCGCCTATTGATTTGCATGTCTTTAAAAAAGCTTCAGTTTTTGGATTCATTCCAATTGAAGCTATATGATATAGCAATCCGATTCGATAGAAAATATAGCAATTATTTTTGTTTTTATTTTTTTTCTTTTTTATTTATTTTGTATGTGTTTTTTACATTATCTCATTTTTCGGCCGATTATCCCCATGGCAGCCATATAATATAGAATACCTATATAATTGCAAGGATATAGTAACAAAATATTTAAATATTAAAATACAAAGTCAAAGAAGTGACAATAAAATAAAAAAAGAAATAGTAGTGCAGTATATTCTCTGCGTGAGCAGTCACCGCCCTTCATTGTCTGCTTATGAAAGTGGATCAGTTGCTTTCAGTTTTTTTTTTCCAGGAAATCGAAACTGTCAATCCAAGTAGGGCGTCCAGTCTAAACTCTTAAATGCTCTTCGGCTCTTTGTCTGGTTCCACTGTGACGCACAACTTCATTACCAGCCTGTGCGTGGGCTGAGATTTATTCAATTTAATTTGAAATCGGCGTCAATAGGCTGCTGTTTTCTGCGCTGAAGCTCGCCGAGGCAGAGCCACGCCCATGCCGTCGCTGTGCCCCGCCTCGCCTCGTACGAAATAGGAAATAGAGTTCGGGCCGGAAAGGCATGTGATTAAAAATTGTTTACAAAGTTCATTGACACACAGTCGACGTCATGCGCTCTCTCTTTTCTCTCTCTCTCTCTCTCTCTCTCTCTCTCTGAGAGAGTCTCTCTCGTTCATACTCTTTTAGGAAGCCGTTGAGCAAGAATCAGCAATCAAAGGCGTCTCAGCTATTTGCTGCCTGCTTTTTATGCCATTCACCCATGGCAAATGAATACAAATGGTATATTAGTTTTGTGCGAATGTATGTAACAGGCATAAGGAGGCCTGGTAGACCATGCTTAGTATACGTATATCTACTATTAGCCAGTATCAAAAGCTGAGCAGATTTGGAGATGATCTATGTGAATGGTATCTGACAGTCAAGTTCGTTCGACTGTAGTATACTTTACCTGTTCCTTCAGCTTTTTGACACAACTGTAATTGATTTTGGCCCAGGAGAATGCCCTGTCACCACACGATGAGCGCGGGAAAGTGCGGGAAAAGTGTGTCCCAATTCCGAGTGCTTGTCGCAGACGGGGCCACAGGTTGAGGTGCATATAGAGCGCACTTCATGGCAATGCCAACACTACGGTTCACCGAGATTTCATCCCAGCTCTGCCTGTAACTAGGATAAGGTGTACCTGGACTACAAGTTGGCATTGGACATGAGAATTCCCTCACGCTGAAATTCGTTGCGCCAGACACGTGCCTCAGGCGACAGAAAGTGACTGACCTTGCTGCCACTTGCCACTTGCCACTCGCCACTCACCACTTGCCAACTGGCAACTGCCACCTGGCACCTGCCGCTCCACCAAATGACTCATAAAGCAGGAGTAGGCCAGCCGGAATGTGAGACTACCAAGTCAACCCCCTACACCCACTTTTCGGTGATGTCAAAATTAAAGCGCCTACACGCCGATTGAGAGAGGGAGAGACACAAAGACCAGCTGTAATCGCCGCCAGTTGCCAAGCTGCTTACGCTTTACGCTTTAAGAGCATAAGTTTGGCTAGCAATCTTTTGCCAGCACAGCGAGGAATCACTTGGGGATTTATTGATCGTCCGATTGCTACGGAAACTTCCACAAATCACAGGCCCCGCAGCGTTTGTCTGGCCTGCTCTCCCTTCTCCCAGCCATTCCCGTTCCCGTTGCTTTCCCATTTGCCACTTGTCCACAAATCTTAACAAAACGCTTGGCAAACGCCATTATTCATAAGCCTTTTACTCATATTGCCACCCGAAAGACAAACAAGGGAAAGCCCGTGGAAAAAGCCAGCGCGTCTGTGTTGTCTGTCACGGTGCTTGCATATCACTCATACGCCGCGCTGTCCCATCTGCTTAGCGCCTACCAAGGACTCGGCGGGTGAGTGTCGAAAATTGAAATTGAGGCTGATGAAAAGATATCATGCGCCTGTCAATGATCTTCATTTTTCATATTCAAGATGTGCTATGGCTAGAGAAACGGGCTGCAACTATGGGGGGATTATTAATATTTATATATTTTACTGTCAGCCGTTCGCCCCCTCCCTCGCTCGGCACTCAGTCCCTTGGCCTTTTTTTCGATTCGTCTGCTTACTGTATGATTGCACTGGGTACTGCCGCTTTTTTGTGCAAGAAGATGCAAAGGCTTTACCAGTCACTACATTTTAAGGTTTCTGAATCAAATTTAAGGAAGAATGATTCGCATTGTAGCGAATCATTATACTTCAGAGTCATCATAAAGATAGAGATTGCTTTTAAGATACTTCAGCCAGATACTTTAGAATGCCAAGCTAAGAGCATCTGAGCTTCGTCAATTCACACAAAGAATCGCCTTCCTCCTGCTTTTTTATGTTTTATTTAACACTTGGTTGTCTGGGCGATAAATAGCGGACATAATTATCGCTGTCGCTGTCGCAATCGCCTTCCCCGTTGAAGCCCCAAGCAGCCACATGCCATTGGCAGTTGGCAAATGTTTTTGATTTACTTAACGACTGCTCTCATGCCCAGGCCTGAGTCCCAATGCCTGTCGTAGCCCGAGTCGCAGTTCCAATCGCCGTCCCCTTGCCATTACCAGAACCAGAACCAGACCTATTCCCATTCCCGGTGCCATTGCCAGCCCCGGCCACTGCTCAGTTTTTTTCTTCTCGCCGTCGGTTGACCCAATTTCGCATCGCTCTGTTTTCGTTGTTGTTGTTGTTGTTGTTGTTGTTGGTGTTGGTGTTGTTGTTGTTGTAGCCTCGTCTGTGGTTAACTGCTTAAGGAATAATTCATTATATATTTGGTCGGCGTGTCACTTAATTTGAGTAGCTCTCCCTCCACTTACTCTATCCTGCCCTCCCCCCTTTTGTCGTTTATCCTACCACTCTCGCAGCATTTAGCGATGCGGGCAATTTGCCTGCAAACTAATTGTCCACGTTGGAAATCGATCAAGCCTCTTTCAGCGACTCGCTGTCACAGTCGCAGTCGCAGTCACACGCCTGCCGCCCACACATCCACCGCCCAGCACTCCTGGGCAGCTGTTTACGTGTTTTATATTCAAGTAAAATTGTTTATTTGCGTTACTTTTATGGACTCCGCCGTTGACAGCAATTTGTTTGCCTCGCCACGGAGAAGTCTGACCAGAAACAGAAACAGTTGCTTCCCTTTGTGAATGTTCGAGCAGGCGCTCGCCTGAATGCTCGAATGGCTCAATGCCTCAATCCCGGAATGCTTGAATGCATGAATACTGGAGTGCTGGAATGGTTGAACGCTTGACTGCTTGAATGGTTGAATGGTCGAGTGAAAACTAAACACGGGATAAACAGCGAGTCGAGCGCAGTCCACAGAACGTGGGACTTGCCAAATCAGTCAGCACAAAGATGGGAAAAATTGATTTGCCCGACAGTTGCCTCGTGCCAGTTGTCAGACATCATCATGATGGGTTTATTTTTCTTCTCCCTTTCCCTCCCCACACACTTTTGCGAATTGCAAATCTGGAAAAGTTATGAATGCTCAGGAAACATCGATTAATTAACAGAATACATAGAAAAAGTCGGTTGAATGTCATCAGGTAGTGGTGAACATATTTATATCATTGCCTGACTACGTTGACTATGTTGGTCATACATTGTCATACACTGAAGTGAAAACATGTCAGCTGTCGCTTATTTTGAGAGTATTTAAGATATAAAATTAATTATTGTTGCTCTGATGTGATGGTATGTCAATTGGGGACATACGGTGACATATTTTTGTATGGGAACGTGTAAATTGCACCAGAAGTATAATACATAATAAAAATAATGAAAGTGAAGGAGAAGAATACAATATTGAAGCGAAAACAATTGATCCGGACATAGAAGACTTCGGCTTAAATGACTTGTTCAACCTGGTCATACGGCAATTAATTTTGAAGTTAAAACGTGCTGACTGCTAACGTTCAAGTGTTATTACGGGATTGCTGCCTCACAAAATATTTTAACAACTCTTATAACCTTGTCATCTGACTTCCCTGGTCTTACAGCAACTTATTTTCGAATACCAACTATCTGAACTGAACTCCTTTATGGCCCCGTATGACCCTGTCATCTTATAGCCCTAGTCAAACTGCCACATATGGTATTTTCAAGTGGAAACCAGCGAGGTGCTACGAGTCTTTTATAATGAAGTGATATTGTTTCCTTGACGGTGGCATCACTCTGACAACCGACTGTATAATATGACAGCTAATATGACGTTTTTGTATAACAATAAAACTTATGACACACATTATTTAGCCGGTTAGGGATCAAAGATGAGTGTAAATGTCAAATATATGACTTCAAAGCGTGACGATGCTGATGGCACACACATCTCGTCACTCGACCGTAGTCTCGACGTGAGACTGACGTAGTTAGTCATGCTACTCGCATGGCCGGCGTGTGCTTGAGGCGACACTGGCGCACTTAATTGCTCTGCCATACAGTGTCTAATGTATGTACTCGCACTCACACTCGAGTCGTGCGCGCTGTGAAGGCAACTGATTGCTATCTTCATTTTCATAAGCTGCGACGGAAGTTGTTCGCTTAATAGTTGCCAGTGTTGTTGTTGATGTTGTTGCTCTTGTTGCTGTTGTTGTTGTTGTTGTTGTTGCTGGCAACCTTCGCTTCAGCTGCCACGACTGGCCTTCAATTCGCCACCCTGTCGCATCCAATTAACTTTGTTTGCCTAATCAGAATGCAACGTACGCTCGACCTGTGGCGAGTCCTGCGCCACGACCTGTCCCGTCTCTTGCCGACTCTGACTCTAACTCTGACGCTGGCTCTAGCTCTGGCTTTGGCCCATATCAGTCGGTCAGCCATGTCTGGTTTGCCCTTGCCCAACTGCCTGGCTGCGTGCGTGCCAGGACTCGGGACTTTCGCCAGAAGTGCGGCCTGGCCGTCAGAAGTCTGGCCTTGCCCGTTTTATGGACTTTTATTAAAGACACGCACACACACGCAGACGGGACTGTCTCTCTCTCTCTCTCTCTCTCTCTCTCCCAAAATAGTTCAACTTTCTGTCTGTCTAAGGTGGTAGACATCGCGTGGGATGAGCCAAGAGGTTTGTTGCGAGGCTGCCCTACTACTCGGCTGCCTGACTCCTGCCTCCTGCCTCCTGCCTCCCGTCCCACGTCTAACGTATTCATCAAACGGCAACTTGACCCAATTTCCACACACCGTAGTTTTTTTCCCTTTTCTCCAGTTTATTTTTTTTTTTTTTTTGGTAAATGCTGTGCGCTTCGCTTTCGCTTGCTTGCCAACTGCTTGTTTTGTGAACTCGCTACGTAGTGGAGCGAAAACGCATTCGAGTCGCGCGACAGACGCGAGGTGTTGGCCTTTGCCGAGGACGAGCCTGATGGTTGAACGTGGCATTAGCTTGAGCAAGACCTGACAGACGGAGGAAAACTGGAGGAAAGCTATGGAAAATTAAGTGATTTTCCAGAGCGCAAATTATTGCTGAGAAATCGAACGAAAGAGCTCCGAGAGATTTTCAGATGTGAAGTAAGAGGAAGGCCGAGATAGGAAATATAACCGGTATAGGGCACAGTGTGTGCTCTGCGGGGAAGCTTTACTGAAAACGTTGCCGAATTACCAGAAAAACCTCCATCATCAATGCGAAGACGAAAGAAAATTTGAATAATTCAAGTGTCGATGCGAGGGCAAGCGCAACCCCTGCGCATACTAAATAAATACTAAATACATTGCATGTGTAAACATGGATAATTAATTGGATTTTTCTGTTGCTATTTGCGTATATTTTGCACCACTCGGTCATTTCACCTGCCGGCCTCTAGCCCACGCCCGCTGCCACGCCCACGGCCACTCACTTAGCGAGGCAGTCGGCCGGCTGCCGGCAGGCAGCCCAAGGCGGACCCCATTTAGCTGGGGCTGCTTTGTATGTGTCTCTCAGCGGGGTTTTGCTACTTTTGCCCAGTTTTGCTATTCGTATACCCTGTTGTCGCTGTCGAGAGGGTTTGCCGGACTGTGCTAAGGAAGGTAACTTGCAACTTAGACAGATAAAGAGAGGATGAGAGAGCGAGGGAGTGGGAATGTGTGCTGCATTTGTGCTGCTTTTACAGCGCATCTGCTGGTCAAGCACTCCCCACCGCGCTGCGTTGTGCTCGCTTTGTTTACTCAACTCGTCATTGCTTTTGTTTGCCGGACTCGCAGCATCTTGGGGATAAACAGACTCAAAGGACGTGCACCGCAGGCCTCGAGAACTTTCAAAACTTTTTCCACAGATTGCGATGGCGATGGCGATTGAGCTGGCGTCCGGGTGTGGGGTACAGGGAGCGGGGCGTGGAACGTGGGGCGTGGCTCAACGCTATTCTCTCAATTCCCAATCAACGGAGAAAAACTTAAAACCCGTTGAATAATTTGTAGGGCATTTGCCCATTAGCAGGCGACACTGCCACGATCTGCGACATGTCAAACTAAAGTCGAAAATTGTCAATTCCTGTGAAAATTTGGGCTAAATGGAAAACATGAGAACTTCTTGAATTCGATCAAATATTAAACGAGACGCTCAGAATACTCATAGTGTGTGTGCGCATCACTCGATTACACACATGCATGGTGCAACTGCAACGTTCTGCAACATAGTGACAACTTGTCTGTCCACTTTCAATCGAAAACTTTTTATTGTTAAGCCCAAAATATTGCCAGAAACTTGTTAATTCTTAAATTAACGCAATTTAGGGCGTAGCGCAATTCGTGCAGCAATCTGTCCAGTTTCAACGTACAAGCTAAAAATAATTACCCAAAAATTAATTCAAATTCTCTGGAGCACTTGCCAAAGCCTTTAAGTATTTAGGAAAATTATTATATTACATTATTATTTACTTTTTTTTAAATGAATAATCTGTACAGTAGAGAGTTACTTTAACATCACAGGGAATAAAATTAATTAAATAATTAAAGAAACATAAACCAAACTTCAATACAAAAATGATGATTAAATATTAAAGGTATGACAGTATTATTGGTTACGAATTATTTTGGCAAAACTTTGCCGTTTTAGACGCCTCAAAGGTCTAGCAGGAAGTAAGGAAAATTATTAAAATGAAACAGATACTGTATACCTTTCTCGTGTTCTCATGAGAGCACTCGCAGTTCACAGGCGACTAAGAAGTACGCAATGGTTTTTAAGCTGCGCCACTCTATGTTCTCGATTAGATGTATTTTTGTTTGATTATTTTTCCAAGGTCTTAAAGGGGTCTCAGGGTCTACGTTGAAAATAAAATATAAATTTTAGTATATTCCAAAAACTTGGATTATTGCAGGTAAAGTTAAATTTTTTTATTTTATAATCACTTAGCACTGCCGCTATTCGCTTAGAAAAACTAACATTTTTAAAGGGAACCGACTGATTCGACAATAAAAAAATAGGAAAGATGTTTATTTAAGAGTTTTGATTTGTTTGCAAATATTCCGGAAGTTGTGCGCACATTCTCAAGCAAGTCAAACAGCTCGATGGCAACTGGGAACAGTTTGATTTGCCTCCAGTTGCTGCCAGATCGCAAATCTTGAAGTCTCTTCGCGACGCTTTAATAAGAGTTCATCTAATCTCTGGCTCACTCTAGTCATATCCTGTCACTTGAGAACTAAATGAAAGGATAATACTCGGGCTATGTCCAGGGGTCGGTTGGATGCCCGTGCCTGCGGATGCGGGCAGCTCAGAGGGGGCATGCCTGGGCTCGCCTGCGCATCGCTGAGTCCAGTTTGCCGCATTTATGTGCATAATTTAGCGAGCTCTGCACATTCGCATGTAAATGCGCCTCAGGGCCGTTGCACACAATGCCCCCCCTTGGCCCTTTTGCCACTGCTTTTGTTGTTGTGATTGTTGTTGTCTCCAGCGTCACACTTGTTGTTGCTGTTGTTGTCGCTGGCGTTTCATTTGTTGTCACTGAGCACATATTTTAGCTGGACGGCGGCTTCATTGTCGCCTCGTGCAGCTGCTGCCACTGGTTCCGCTGCTGGTTGCAGCTCCCTGGCGAAACTGATTCCGACTGATTCAGTCGCTCACGCTCGATTTGTCTGTCTGTCGCCCACACGTAGCCCGGTCAAAGTGATGCGTCTGCAGAGCGAGCTCTGCGGGGTAGAATGGAAGACTCTGCGCGTGTGTGGTAAGAAAAGCAAAGGCTATGCGGGGGGTGGGGTGTGGGGAGCAGGGGTAGAGGTAGCGGGACCACAACTCCCCCGCTGGGGGCTGGGTATTTCTCATTTCTCATTTCGTGCACTCGCACACATTTCTATTCATTTCAATTGTACTCATTCACGAAGTAAGCAAAATTAAAGTACGTGCCCCTTTTGCGATGCGATGCAATTTTTATTGAGTGCAGCTCGGGCCGAGGGACGCCAGCAGCAACAAGGTCGAGGGGAGCGGAATGAGGGGCGAAAGAAAGAGAGAAGAGAGAGAGAGAGAGAGAGAGGGTGGAAGAGGGGGAAAGGGAGAGGGAGAAACTGATACGAAGACGCAAAGCTTTGCATCTCCCTCCGGGCAGGTACATCTCCATGTCCATCTCCATCTTCATCAGCAGCTGCAACTGCAGCTGCAGCTCCAGCTACATTTATTTTTTTATAAAATATTCATTAACCTGATATTCATTAAAAGGACGTCGCCTCGTTAGTTTTAATGGCGCCAAACGATACAGGAGCATAGTGAAGCGAATGCAGCGATTCCAGCCAGATAGATGCCCTCGGCAAGTGTCGTCATCGTTACCCTCTTGTAATCATTAGAAGCAAAGGGGTTGCTGCTGCTAGCCCCACGCCTTCGCTGCTGCTGCTATTTAGAGCAGGCGGGCGGCTGCGCGATGCCAGGGGGGGGGGGGGACCCCGTCAGGAGTCAGTGCATTGTTGCCATGCTTCGCCTGCTAAGTGCATATTTTCCGCAAGCCTGGCATATGGCGGGCTGATGTCTCAGTTGTCACTGCTGGATATATTGCTGAGGTCTTTTGCCACTTTACGATTTTGTTGTTATTATATTTATGCATATTCAAGCAGATTGCACACAAGCCTTTTGCCGAAAATGTATAAAAAAAAAAATCAACTAATCGGGCTGGAAACCTGTGCAGGTCGAAGATCCCACCTCGCGGGCAGAGAACAGTTTGCTTTTCACGCGCAGCCTGAAAGCATGCTACGATTTTGCAGCGAGTGCCACTCCGAAGAGCGGCTTCGACTGGGATCCGGTCTGGGGCCTACTCCTTGAGCCCGCTTAATTTTGGGAGAATTCTCTGGAGAGTGAAGCGGCACCCAGTCCAACGATTTATTTTGTGATGCGGATGCGGGCGGGGTGGGCGGTCACGAAGTGTGTCACTCTGCGGCATTAAGTATTTATTTCTATGCTTATCTAATATTTATTTCTATTTATTTTATTATTAGTGTCGGTGTTTGTATGTCTGTATGTAAACGCGCGCCCACACACACACACACACACACACATACCTAGAGAGTGGCACTTGTGACACCCTGTCTGGCTGTACGTGCTTATTCAAACGAAAACAGTAACAACAACAATGCGAATAGAATTGGCACAAGAAACTTTGCGAGTTTCGAGTGCTTTGGTTACGTGTTGACTCTTGGCAAAAGGTGTGACAATATTTACAATGTCCCGTTAATTGAATTTAATGCGGAAAAATAACAAAAAAAAAAACGATGGAAAAGTTTTGAACGAACTGCTTTTCTGTATACGCATGTATGTAGATTGACTTGCTTGAATGGAAAATTATGCAATTTCCTACATATCAATTAAGCTATTGGAAAGCAGATTTTCGGTCTGTACGGGAACTGCAGAAATCGCATGTGTATATGCAAACACATAAGCAGCTTATGCATGCTTAGAAATTCAAAGATTTTTAAAAAGGAATTTACATAGGCCCCTGCCAGGGAAATTCTCGCTGCTGTATAACATTTCCCAATTTAACAGAGCTCAAGCTGCAAACCAGGCTAACCTCGTTTTGGAAAAGTCGGGCAGCTTAGCATAGACACGCACCAGAAATAGCGGGCACAATTTCAATTTAGCTGCAGCACAAAAGTATGCAATTGTTTATATGCTGCGCCAGCTACAGCTGCATACTGCTGACAACACAAACACAAACATCAAGTGGAGCAATGTCATAGAGAGGTCTCTTGGTGTGCCCGTCTAACTTTAATAATCAAAATGTATAAAAAAGCTGCTCAACTGCATTAATGCTCATTCGGTTTGCTATAAATTTAGATTCCGAAATTTGCCCATTTTTGCAAGCAGTGCACTGCTTGCTGTGGTTCGCGTCCCCGCTGTGTGAAGCGTGTGCGTGATGAGTGTACGCTTCTCCGCCAACCTCAGCGCACAATCGAGCGAGTGTCGCACTCACTGCGGCCCACGCGTCGTATGATTAATGCTGGGGAGATTGCTGGCTTATTGCCGACCTATGACAACCACTTCAGTGCCCGCCCGCCAGACACTCGAGTGGGCGTCGGGTGCGTTTGCCATTGGCCGAGCATGTTGGCACACATTTTCCAAATCGAATTCATGGCGCATACCAGGCGCATGAATAATACGCATGCGATGCATTGATAACGCCTGCCGACCTGCAGCTCGGATCGCTGCCGCTGCGCCTCTGCTGTCTCTGCGTCTGCTGCTGCTGGTTATTGGCCTTTCCTGCTCGATGGAGGCTCGAGCTGAGTGGAAACGGAAATTGGAGTTGAATGCATGACATACATGCACAGACCTAGGCAGATATATATGTACATATTTATGTATGTATATACCTGTCGCCTGATTATGGGGCTTTGCGTCGAGTGCAGCGATTGCGTACGGATTGGTGTATCTGATTGTTCAGTTATCGCGCATAACGAATAGGTAATTGAGACCGGGACTGGGACCGGAACCAGCCTCGAGTGCCGCTGCCTCTAACCGGAAAATCACAATTACACTCGAATCGTATCGCATCGAATGATCCAATAGAGCGTCCGATAAGTGCGCCAAGGGGAAGCAGCAGCAATAAAAATGCGTTGCGCGATTATATTCATATTTCGCACGACCTTTTCGAAATTTCCAACAGATTGAGCGATTGCAGTCGGAGTTGTTATTTCTCTTGTTGAGATTCCTGCACATTTTATGGATGGTTCCATGCTGGCAGATCCCTGGGCTGACCATATTATAGCTTACATTTCAGAGAAAGTTTTCAATATTCTTTAAACTAATATTTGAATTTAAATTTAATTTCATTTAAATAATTTTCATTTACTGTCCATTTTTTTTTTTTTGCTGTAATTTCTAAATTAAACTTCAATTTATATTTAAAATATATTAATTGAAATTTTGCTGTAATTTCTAAATTAAACTTTCATTTAAATTTAAAATATATTAATTGAAATTTAAATAGTAACGACTGCCGCGAGAATCAAGGATTGCGAGTGACCACGAGCGAGGAGAGCTTGGCAGTATGCCTAGTACGTAATTACAGTCAAGAAAGTAGTATGACGCTGAAGGAGTGCGACAAACGCTCAATACCGAACGACAAAAGTCGAGCTTGACGTAAGGAACTAATCTAAATTGAAGCTAAGGTTAAAATTCATTTCATTTTAAATTAAATAAATAAAATATATTTATATATTTATTTATAAATATTTAAATAATTAAATAAATTCATTTTGCATGTATTTTAATTTTATTCCCTGTGATGTTAAAGTACTTCTCTGCTGTACAGATTCTTCACTTAAACAAATAAAAAAAATAAAATTTGCATGTATACACTATTAATAAATGTAGATTGAAACGTACACAAAATATGAAACCGAGATAAATAAAAAATTTTAGAGTTCCCAAAGTACCAGCTTGAGTCCCACAAAAAAGGAAAATAATATTTGTTTTTTTTTTTTTGTCTTTTTGTCTTTTTTCAGTTTATTTGTATTACATAAATTTGAATGCAGCTTGCAGTTTTCAATACTATAACTTATCACTATGTTGGCTAAGACTTGGTTCGCTCGAACACTTGCTCCTTCGATAAAAGTTCTACATGGATTTGTGTGTGTGTGTGTGTGTGTGTGTGTGTGTGTGTATGTGTTGCATAAATATTAGAAATACTCGTATCATCTCTTCACTACGAACTAGTCAAAAAAAAGCACTTAAAATAAATCACAGTGTTTTAAGCATTTTCTCTTGTTCCGTTGATTTCTTTTTTCTTGTTTGTATCTTGTTTGTCTCCTCACTTGTGTGTTTCTTTCTTTCTTCTTCTTCTTTCTTTTGTTTGTTTGTTTTGACGTTCATTCTTGCATTAAAACTAGCATAAATAAGTACGAATATTCTCGAATAAATAACTTAGTCGGAGTCATGGTGGAATCGAGTGGGAATCGGGGAATGCGTCACTTGACAATAAATACTTGTGTGTGCGTGTGTGCGGTTATGTGTGCGTAGGTGTGAGTGGGTGGTAATAATACTATAGCATAATACTAGCTAAGGTGATGCGAAAAAAACATAAATAAATTAATTCACATAAATTAATTAGAATAAATAAATAAATAAATTATGAATATGACAAGAGTTTGGTCGGGCCGGGAGGGGGAGTAGGGTGGGAGTTTAAGGTGGGGGGGGGGGGGTTGTGTCATGGGGCATCTTGTTCATAAAATTCTAAAATGGCATTCGACAAATTCTTCGTTTTCTTTGTAAGTTGAAGTTTCTAGTGTTTGTTCATCTTCATGTGTCTGGATCTCCTCTGGGATTCTCTCACTCTTTCACTTTCACTTTCTCTCTTCTCTGTACTTTCTTTTTGGCTTGGCGCTAGGAACTGTGCACAGCACTTGGCGCTAATACTGGGGGAAGCGTATGTGGAGGCGGGCTGCTGCTGTGATGCTGGGGCAGGGCCAGGGCCGGGGGTAGGGGCAGGTGCAGTTGCGGTTGCTCAGCGCTGCCGACTCGCCCCCGCGAACGCCGAGCCGCTCTCGGAGCTCTCCACGCTGAACGCCTGCTGGGAGTTTGCTCCCGAACTGGAACCGGCGCCGGAAACGGAAGCAGCAGCTGCCGCGGCGGCCGCCGCATGCTGGCGCCGCTCCATGCTGTTCCGATGCTGGCGGTGCAGCGAGCGGCGCAGCGAGCGCCACATGTTGTCCAGGTACTGGTAGTAGAGCTGCTTGCTGAACTTGAGGTCGCGCACGTCCGCCTCCTTGCTGCCGTCGGCGGGCGTGTGGAACTTGAGGCGCTCGCTCATCGCCGCCCGACTCACCTGGCTGAGCTTGGCGCCATGGCTGTTCGGGTACGACGAGTTGATGGTCACCTCGATCTCGCAGAGCACGCGCCGCGCGCTCACCAGCAGCTCATGCAGCTCGTTCGTGCTGTCGTCCAGGCGCAGCTGGTGCTCCTTGCGGTACTTGTAGTGCGCCTTGCCCAGGTACGCGAAGCTGCCGACGAACGTCTGCATGTGGCGGTACCAGGTCTTTAGCTTGATCTGCAGGCGGGAAGGGAGACGATGCGAAAAATTAGTATGGCTTTGCGAGATAGAGAGAGAGAGAGAGAGGCGCAGCAAAGGGCAGCCGCTGTCGAGTCGCATCGCAAGGCATCGCAATGCTCGCTGCAAACTGGTCGCTGGCGCCCAGGGCGGAGCCGGTCTTCAGTCTGCAGCGAGCGAACGATGGATCGATGGATCGATGGATCGGTGGATTGTTCGATCAACTTACCACGCCTGTGGGACGCGTCATGTTCGGCAGGAACTTGTACTCGTGCTGCCAGTGATCGAAGTTGCCGTAGTCCAGCGCGGCGGTGGACCGCATGTACTCGAACTCGCGCATCGTGTTGTTGCGCAGCGCCAGCAGGTACTGCAGGGGTGCAGAGAGAGAGAGAGAGAGGGGGAGAGAGAGGGAGAAGCGAGATTAGTTGCAGTTCGATGCGAGAGTGCGCGCTCTACTTACAGGACGCTTGACGACGCGTGCTTGACTCGAGCTGTCCAGCTCGGCGGACTGCTGCTGCTGCTGGCTGGCATCGGGCTGGTAGCTGCCGCCGCAGGGATTCTCCCACTCGGGCGGCGCACTGGCGGCCTCATGTTGGCTGCGCGCGAAGAAGCTCAGCATGTGGCTGCGCCGATGGCGAATGCGCTGGCGGCGCAGCTCACGCATCGCTGCGTGCAGCGCGGCCTGTGCGATCTCCTCGTAGCTGCTCTCGCTCTCGATGTCCAGGGCGGCGCTGCTGCTGCTGCTGCTGCTGCTGGCATCGCTGCTGTCATAGCTGCTCTCGCCGAAGCTCTGCTCCAGGCCATGGAAGGGATTTGCATGCCAGGCGGGCAGGGAGCCCGAGCTGGAGCCGGAGCTGGAGCTGGAGCTGAAGCTGTCGTCCTCGTACGCCAGCTGATCGTGCAGGTGGCGGGCGTGTGTCATGGCGGGCAGCGCGAGCAGCGCGATCAGCGCCAGCAACAGCGCGTAACTGTAAATGCCGCTGCTGCTGCTGCAGCTGTGTGGCTGCTGTTGCTGTTGTTGCTGTTGTTGTTGTTGGTGTTGTTGTTGCCTGCTGCTGCCGCTTTGGCTCTGTGGTGCGTCGCTTTGGCAATGCTTTGCTGCAAGTAGAGTAGAAACAGAAGATTAGTTGAGTGAGGAGAGGAGGGAAGAGAAGAGAAGCAGAGAGGAGAAATGGAGAGAGCGCTGCCTACCGTTGGTCATGGGAATGTCGACTCGAATCGAGCTAACTAAATTAAACTAACTAACTAAATGGAGATGCAAGTGGTAACACGCGAGTCTCGCTTGCGGCCCGAACTGGCGGCGACTGAGCATCGGCTCTAACTAAGCTGGCGACTGCCTCTGCGCGCTCGCTTTA
This sequence comes from Zaprionus bogoriensis, assembly GCA_035046045.1. Classification (NCBI taxonomy): domain Eukaryota; kingdom Metazoa; phylum Arthropoda; class Insecta; order Diptera; family Drosophilidae; genus Zaprionus; species Zaprionus bogoriensis. The sequence continues at coordinate 792,338 of JAWNOI010000161.1, read as the reverse complement.
TATGTGATGCGTGCGCTCACCGCGACGTCTGCTCGGCAACTGCCCGGCCGCGCACTCGCACTCGCAGCGCACTCACTCTCGCACTCGCACTCGCACTCGCACTCGCACTGGCACTCACTCCAGTACTCAGTCGGGCACTCAGTTTAGTACTCACTCTCGCACTCAAGTCGTGAGTGAGAGCGCGTGCCCGGCTGATAAGCAGCCTCCTCGGACGAGTGTGTTCTCCCAGAGCGGGAAAACACTGAGTGCCAGTGCGAGCGGGACAGCACGTGCGAGCGAGTGCTGTGATCAAATCAATTGAGCGTAATTTTTCGAAATTGTTGTATGCCGTTGGCGGTGCGCGGCTTTGTCATCATCCACACAAATTTTTAGCTCGAATTTCACAAGAAATGTGCGATTACTCATGCGCTTCTCCAGCGCGACGTCGCCGTTGTGGTTGTTGCTGTTGTCGGTATTTTTGGGTTTTTTGCTTAGCCCACTGAAGCAGAGAGAGCGAGAGGAAGCGAGAGAGAGAGCAGCAGCAGCGCCAGCAGACGCTGACCAGACAGACAAGTTGGGCGCGTCGATGTCGACGTCATTGCCGCACTGAATCGCGCAAGTGGGGCGCCGCGGGCAACGCGTCGTATGAATAATTCATACAAATTCATTCAAAACGCGAACGCGAGCGCGAGCGCGAGCGCGCGCTCTCGTATGCCGGCCGGGGCTAGCGACAGCGCTGCTCAGCTGCGCGCTGTTGTCGTAGGTCAGCGACACGATAACAGCAAAGCCAGTAAAGCCAGCAAAGCCAGCGACAACAACTGTTGCGCTTGCCGGCGACAGCGACTGCGACTGCGACGGCGACTGCGATAGCGCACGTGCTGCCGCGCATGGCGAGGTGAGCTGCATGAGCAGGTGATCAGAAATGGGGAATGCGCTCGTGGTGCGTCTAGAAAGTTCCGATGCATTATTAATAGCAGCTATATAAACTTTATGGCAATGGCAATGGCATAACGCAAAATGCAGCTACTAATTGGCCCTAGATTAGCGGCAAGGGCAGCGGGAGCTATAGCTCTATATTGAACGTCCGATCGATTGGCAGGGTTATGGAAGTGGGGAAGAACTACTTTCGGTTTGCTGACTACTTTATCAATTAATTTTAACCTGCAGACTGATTGATTGATCGATATATAGATTTGGGAAGACTTCACACGATTTTACAGAACTAATTTCCATCAACATAATCAATAGAAAAAGCTGAACTTCAGATCCATTGAATGATTGATCAAGTGAACAAGTGACCGAGTAATCGATTGATTGACGCATTGATTAATTTATGCAAGTTTTCGAACTGAAGATTTTCCCGATCTACTTTCTAGTTGAGATAGCCTAAAAGCTTATCACCTTAGACAGACAGAGCGGATCCATTGATTGTGTGATCATCTTATGATTGTTCAATCACATGATTGATTAAACGAATTGCAAAGATGTTCTACGATTTTTCCGAACTACATTTTGACAAAAGAAAGGACAAATGGATGGAAGCACTATTTAATTGGATTGATCGATGGATGGAACCATATATTGACAGTTTGAAGACGATTCTGCACTTTCATTTTACCAGGAACTTTGCCGTTGGCCTAAAATTATCGTAATACCCCTTTAGGCCATTTAAATTTAACTTTTTATCGCCTCACTCGATAAACACGCAGTCTATTTATAAACTCACAATCGACAAGAAGCTAGATATATATGGGTATTATGTATATGTTGGAAACTGATCTATCAACGTGAGGATTTCGAACAGGTTTCAACTCGTCGTACACTGCTTTGGGCGGGAAAGTCCCCATTGCAGAACCAACACCCCATCGGACGATGATAAGCGGCAACTCTGCAATGTAGTCGCATACTATATATATTCGCCGAGCTATCTGCGATCTGAGCTGAGATAATTACCGCTCCGCTGAGAACATCGCGCTAAAAATTGGCACTTCACTTCACCGCCTCGACCAGGCCGCACCGGGGCGGAACGGGATCGTAAATCTCGTAAATATCATTCATTGTACTCGCACAGGTTCTTTTCGGGCACTTTGGACTCGCAGTTGGTACGCGGCGGTACTTACTTGTTTGGCACATTTTCGCTGGGTTCTCTTTGGCCTCGGGTCTAGAGTTTGCAACAATAATACTGATGGCACGCCGCACTGCGGGGGGTGGTGAGGCTTTTGGGTTTGGGTTTGGTTCTGTTCAATTCTGTTTGCTAATCACTTTGCAATTGTCGCTTGGATTCGGCTGGCAAGCGTTTGCTCGGTTCGATGGGGCTCGCGAGCCGACGATTATCATTGGCGTGCGTCTAAGCAAGACTGATTCATGCTTTCAGCCGTGCGCATAAATTTATATTTATACGAAAATCGCCGAGCTGCGTGTGAGGCAGTCCCAGACGCAGGCGTTGGCGTTGGCGTTGACGTCGGCGTCGGCGTCAGCGTCGCTGTTGGTGTTGGTGGCGGTGGCGGCGTCGTGCAAGCGGTCGGCCGGCAAGCGGTCGGTTGGTCTCATTGGTCTCTCATTGATAATTCGATTGGCCGCTGCCACAGTCGCAGTCGGCGTCGCTGTTGCCGGCGCCGCAAGCAGCGACTGCGAGCGTCAATTGAACCGTGCGAAAGAATGGCGCACGGAATGCGCGCCACACTTATAATTATTATTTGATTTGATTTTATGACTGGCACCACTCCACAAACACCCCCAACCCCCTCCCAGAATATACCGCTGTCCTTACTCCCCAGCTCTGCCTTAAACGATGACGATTTTATCATTTGCATAAGCATTTCATGATCCACTCCCCTCGCTCTTTCAGCCCCTCGCTGGCGTCTTCGAGGGGAATTTTTACGATCTAATCCTTGTCTTCGGGCTTATCGGAGCAGCTCGGCAATTGCGTCAGTTGGATCGGGTCATTGGTATTATTAAATACGTTGATGTGAATGTGAATGTCATGCGAATGCGTATCTGAATGTGAAAGCCACCTGAAGATTTCCCTGACGCGTGCGCGCGATGTGTCCACACTGCAGACACACGCCCGCCCGAGTCCATTGAGTCATGCGTAGTTCCCAATAACTGCACTTCAATAAGCGCCCTTTAATTTATGGGTGGCAGAGGTTTCGGGCTAATTAGCTGCGTTATATTCAATTTAACTACAAAAACTGCCTTTGGGTTTCAATTGAATTAAATCAGCTTAAATATTGTTTTATAAGTCCAGATTAATTTAAACAATTAACACGCTGCTGTGGAGTATTTTTGAATGTATTTTGTAGTTGCATTTGGTCTATTTTATTTATTTTAGTTTTTTGCAATTCACCCAATTAAAATTAACGTAATTTCCGGCTATACCAAGCATGCAGATTTTTTTTCAATATTAATTAATTTATTTATAAATAACATATCGTAGTTAAATTCATTTGCATATGTTAAAAATACTTTCGTTTGAATTTGTACAAATTAAGCCCCAAGCAAATCGAAGTTGCTTTCAAAAATACTTTTCCAGTTAAGGAGTAATAATAATATGCCCGCAAATACTCGGAAAATACACGGGCATGCGTCACGCCGGAGTATACCCTGCATGTGGCCCCTACAGCAGTGATCTAACTACGCAAAGAAGGCAAGGTTCACTCACTGATGACAGTCCTATTTCGGGTCTATATTTCATGATTTCGGATTTGCACGTATTTGCCCATCACTGTTGCGGTAGATCGGAGTTCGGGCAGAGCTATAACTGCTGTGTGGGCCAGTTCCATGACTACTAACTTCACTGGCCGATGGCCTTATATATCTTGACCACTGGCTACTGGCTAATTTACGAGCTAGTACAAAAACCATGAGATAAGATAGACTCGCATCTGTGTATTAACTAGCCGAAAAGCACTTGCTCATCATTCGGACGCGGATCCAGAAGCCGAATGATACACCCTGACGATTTGCTAATGTGCGATCAACGCAATTCCTAATAATAATCATTATTACGACATTACCAAGGGGTCTAAGGTACAAGTCATGGGGCAAGACAACGATCCTCACTGCTTAGGCCAACCACTCGACGAGTGACCCATATCGGGGCGTATGTCAATGACGTCCTCACTTTCGCCTACATGATAAGTGACAATGGAAAAATTCAGTTTGAGCACAAACTTTCCGCAATTAAGTGTGTTAAGCCCCCGATTTATGGAGCGCTCATGGGTATCAATCGAGGGGCTTTGCATTTCGATCACATCCATGAAGCGGTCCTCTTTATTTTTAAGTAAAGTTTTATTGAATTGCGAGTGGTTTTTCATTCATACCTTTATTTTCAATCAGCATATGCTTAGGAAGATAACGATTTGAGGTCTGGCAAGTCCCATTGAGCTCTTATAAACCGAGGGATCCTCATAGTCAGTTTATCAGTCTGTTGAGTTTTTTTTCGTATAGCTAGACCACCTTTTAGAATAATGAAACCCATCATTCAGGAGTAATTGATTTAAGAGTGATCAAAAGGATCACTTGATCTGTACGCAATCAAGAAAACTAGATCCCATGAAAGTGTTAGATTGGAAATCACAAAAAAAATCTTGTTTAATTTTCTAGATCTTATTGAGTTGATCGAAGAATACGAGAAGTGTGCTCAAAGCAAAGCTGCAAAAGCTATTCAGCCCTATTTATGTAGTACAAGTACTATAAAATTCCTTTATAGCATATTACTACACATATATAATGCATGTAAAGTCATCCAGTCATCCCTAGAGTTACAGCAAGTCACCTCAAGTAGCTAAGTTTGTGCTTATTAAACAATTACGATAAGTGCCCATACATCTTATCGGAGCTTTGCGCCGATTTGAGTC